>CM053783.1:739211912-739626912 GCA_028749045.1 Cupressus sempervirens | reverse complement strand
AAGACCGGTGGCTAACCCCCAAGTACGAAAAGGATGAGAATTCAGGCAAAGGTTACATACTAGATGTCTAAACTATGCCAACTTTAAAAATCAAAAATCATAAAATTTAAAGAGTGGGATTGTCCTTAACCACAATCCTTAAACTACTATGTATAAGAAACTAAATAATAAACCAGCAACATTTAAAGAAATTCTTGGAATTGGTCCACTTAATCAACATAGTCCAAAAAACCTCATGGTGTGTAAAGTTCAATGACTTTTAACCATAAATACAGAAACAAAACACAATAGAACCCAGGCTAGATGCCCTCTTCCTTCTCCTGGTTATCATTTTTCTACTCCTCAGGAGGTTCCCCACTGCATCCTCCTACCCTACTTTTACTGGTTTGTCTAGGATGGTTTTTAGCCAATGCTTCATAAAGAACCCATATATGGATTGAGTTCTCTTAGTGGTCTTTCCTAGGGCTTGTTCCTCTTTTATAGCCTATATGAAGTAGAGGGTTCTAGCCATGGAGTGGATGACCTTGGTGGAGAACTCAACTAGGGTTTCAAACCTCTGGTAGATAGTGGTATCGTTATCCGCTAGGTCCCTCATAGCCTTCTCAAGCCTGTCCATCTGCAATTTGGTGTGTCTTTGTTTCCCTTTCTTCCTACTAACCTTGGGGTTCACCTTTCTTAGAGAAGTGATGTCTTCCCCCTCTACGAGCTAGAGTAGCTTCGAGGATATCAAAAAATATGTATCTATGTACATACATACATACATACATACATACATACATACATACATACATACATACATACATACATACATACATACATATATATATATATATATATATATATATGCATATATGTATATATGTACATATATATGTATATCTATATATGTATATATTTACATACATATATACATACATATACATATATATACATATATATGTATATATATATACATGTATATATACATGTATATATATATGTATATATGTATTTATATATGTACATATATATACATATATATACATATATATGTACATATATACATAAACATATATGTACATATCTATATATATGTATAGATATGGACATATATTGATATATGTACATATATATATGTATATGCATATATGTATCTATATATATATATATATATATATGTATGTATGTATGTATGTATGTATGTATGTATGTACACACACACACATAAGGAAAAAAAAAAAATATTTACCTTATTATCATTCTTAGCAATAGATAATTAGAGGTACTATAGTTCTAACAATTTTTTTGTATTGCCTAGAATATTTAAATAAGATTTTCTTTTACATTATTAGAATGAATATATTCATTAAAAAATATTTAAAATTTAAAATCTCTTCAAATTATAGTTATAATGAATACAAATGATAGTCAAAGTTTAAGATGCAACTAAAATATATTTTGTTTTGTCAGAAGTAAAACTCAATGAAATTTAAATGGATTGATTGAAATACATTTGTACTCCAAAAAATATATTGAGAGAAAAATCAAAATGAAGGAAGCCTTTGGAAACAAGAGTTGTATAAGATCAAACCAATAAATAAATATGTAAACTTAAAAAGTATTGGAATTTAGAAAAAATGTTACTTGTGATATGTTTATCTTAGTGCAAAACTATTCACTACTTCTGCATAGGTCAATGTAGTAGACTATAAAACTACATCTAAATTAAAATTTTAAAGAAGAAATAAAAAAATAAAAAATCTCCCAATACAATATGTGTGTACACTTCGTTTCCATCCGCAAATGGTCATCGTCAACTATACTAATTATGGTTACTAACCAAGTTGTCTCTATGATCATAAAAAAACATTCTTTAAATCTTGTCGAATCCCCCCTCTGCATCCTTTTACTATAGTCATTAATGTTCATGATAGTTGAAACATAAATGTTAATCAACATCAAAACATGCCAAAAAACCCTTTACTAATAGCCACATTCCCATGACCACATGTAGAAAAAGAGACCTGCCACCTAATTTGATAGTTCATGTGTCATTATTGAATGTATGCTCCCTTGCCATCACACTTTGAGTTGATGGTGGAAATAAACTAACGTCATCCCATTCCATTAACTATGTGACACAATGGCCAAATTTGGCAAGGTCATCTACCACACTATTTTTTCTTTATATATATGTGCCACGTGGATATTGTGATAATCTTCCATCATCCATCATATTTCATTGATAATAATTTTAATAAACCAATTCCATTTTCCCTCTTCCTTAGTGGCTTTGATGATTAGCATAGAGTCCCCCTCTATGACCAGCTTAGTGACTCCTCGAGATCTCGCAATTCTCAGACCCTAAAGAAGTGCAATCACCTTGGTTTTATTATTAAAACCCCCACCAGAGTCACCCAAATAAGAGGCCACCAGCATTCTCATTTTGTTATGGAGGATACCCCTCACAGTAGTGCTGCCCATCATGGCTGACCCATCAAAATTGAACTTAATGTAGGATTCCGAGGTGGGGGAGGGGGGGTGCCAAACCATCTCCTTTCTTGCCTAGATTTTGGAATTGTCAAACTATGCCACTATTTAGCCGATGCCCCAGGACAAAGCCTAGTTTCTATTAGTTTCACTCAAGGGATGGGTTGGTGAGGGGTTTCCAGTGCCAGATCCCATCGCATATATTTAGGATCTTGATAACTTGTTGGGCCACTCCCAAGCTAGTTGTGGCTTGCTCCCTCAAAATCCTATTGTTCCTCTCCTTCCATATTTTTCTATAAGACATAAGGTAGGAGAATCAACCAAATATTTTTGAGATAAGGGTCAGTATGTGGGCCCTTCGAGTGGGCAAATTTCTTCAACTCATTGTCCATACACCAATTGAACCCCCATAAAGTAAGAACCTCCCTCTAGACATCCATAGAGAAAGGACAATGGATGAGTAGGTGTGGAATAGATTTAGCATCTTCAAGGCATAAAATCCAATGGTTATCAAGTTGGCAACCACACCATTGGAAGTTTTCAATAGTGAGGAACAACCCATGTAGAGCTAACTCCCAAAACAAGTTTATTGTAGGTATTATTCAAGGGTGCCAAGATTTAAGCCATTTGGTCTATACCCCTTCCCCCACTAGCCCACTAAGATAAGTAGACTTTATAGTAAACTCCCCTGAGGTTGTGAGTTTCCACACTAAGGAGTCCTCAAGTGGGATGAGGGGAATCATATAGGCATGCAAGAGATCCTATAGTTCCAGAGCTAAAATAAACTCCCTTGGATGAAGATTCTAGAAAGTGATCCATTATCTATCAGGATTGATAAATTCATGAGTCTGAGGGCCATACATTCTAGTGCACATCTCATGAAGAGGGGAAAACATAGCTTTCCTAGGGGTCCTAGTGGATCCACTGATCTTCCCAGAATTCTATTGAATTACCATTCCCCATGATCCAATGAAACCTCTTTCTTAGGATCTTTTAGTTGTTAACAATGTTATTCTAGATCTTAGAGCCCTACGACAGAGCATGTGCCCCTATAAATTGTAGGGTAGACAATCCCCAAAAGTATTTAGCCATTATGACGTTACTCCAGTTACCTTGGGAATTAACCAACTTTAGCTAATAGAGATTTATTCAAGTGTCCAATTCTTCTTAGATTCAATCCTTCATGAGCTTTAGGTTTATAAACTTTCTCCCAACTAACTAGGCTCATTCTTGCCCTTTCTTTAGTTCCAAACCATAGTAAATTATGTTGAATTTTGTTAACAATATCTCTGAATTAACCTAGTAGCTTGAAAATAGATATGAAATACACCATCATGCCTTATAGAGAGGCTAAGAGGAGTTTGATTTTCCTAGCATTGCTCAATATTTTCCCTTTACATCCTACCAGCTTTCTTTGTAGATGTTCCACAAGACCTTTCTGGAAATGGTTTGGGATCTCCTTAATAGTGTGTGGTAGACCAAGATAGGTGTTAGTAAAATTCACCCACTAGTATCCAAGGATATCAATAACCTTTTCTTGCAAACTAGCACAAGTGTTAGAAAAATGAACTTTACTTTTATGGTAGTTTATGTGTTCCCTAGAGACTAGATCATAGATATTTAGGGTTTATTTCCATTCTTTTTCTTCATGGATGGTGGATATGCCAAACATAAAAGTATCACCCACAAACTATTGTAAAACTTGGAGGAGACACCAAGAAGCAGGATTGATACCCTTAATTCTACCAGAGTGAGAAAAAATGACTAGATTTCTTCTTAATTCTTCCACTACAACAATAAAGACATAAGGGGATAGGGGATCACATTGATGAAGACCTTGAGAGGAAGAGAAGAAGTTACCTAGGGCTTCATTAAAATTCCTTGAGAAGGTAACAAAATTCATATAATTCTTAATACATCTTATAACCTTCTCATTAAAGCCATGTTTGGCAAGAATGGCAAATAAGAATTCATGCCTGACCTTATCATAAGATTTAGAGATATCAAGTATAAGGGTCATACCTGGGTTTCTAGATTTTTCCATTTAGTGTATCACATCATGGTTAGTTATGATGGCATCAAGAATCTATCTCCTAAGAATAAATCCATTCTGATGATGACCAATGAATTTGTCTAGGAGGGGCTTATGATGATTAACCATAACTTTAGTAAAGATCTTGTAGATAGTATTACAAAGGCTAATGGGTCTAAAGTCTTTTATCATTTGGAGGTCCTCAATATTAGGAATGAGAAAAATGAATGTTTGATTAGGCTCCTTCAAAAGCTTCCCCATTATAAAAAGGTCCCATATAGCATGAACAGTGTCATACTTAACAATGTCCAAGAATTCCTAGAAGAAGTTAGGGGGGAACCCATCGAGGCTAGGGAATTTTTAAAAATTCATACTAAAAATAACCACTCTGAGTTATTCAATTTTGACTTGACACATGATCCCCTCATTCATCTGGTCATCAATCATAGGTTGGAAGGTCCGTAGGATATCACTCTGTAAGTTACTATCAATCTAGGCTAGTGGGGGATTATACATTTCCTATAATTAGTTGTTGATTCTTTCTTCCACTTGGTCCATTTAGTGACCTCCTCATTATTATCATCCTATAACACATTTCTAGTGTTTCACTTTTTTCTCCTTGAGGCCAATCTATGGAAGAACACTATGTTTTTGTCTCCCTCCTCTAGCCATTAGACCCTAGATCTTTATTTCCAAAAGACATCCTCCTTATTTAGGAGGGAGTTCCATTTGTGTTAGTACTCTATCTCCTCATGTTATTGCACCACCTAAGCTCCAATTTGCACAATTTGATTTTGGATCTCAACCAACTTCTTTTTGTATCCTTCCTTTGCTTGGCTAAACTCCCAAATGATGATTTTCACCATTCCTTAACCTCCTTATAGATTCTCTACAATTTTCTAGAAATTTGGAACATGGGCATACCTTCCACTAGGTCCTTCTAGCAATGTGCAATAAAGTCTCTAAAATCATTATGCAAGTTCTCCATAATCTCATATTTGAAAGGTCACCCTCTGGTTAGACTTTGTGTCTAGGAGAATAGAAGAATGTAATGATCTGAGACGGTCTTAGGATAAGCCTTCAGGTTAGTATACTTAAGAATGTTCCATCTAGTAGAGATGAGGGACCTGTCAAGCCTAACCTAGATCAATCTTTTTCTAAGTCTGTTGTTAGACTAGGTGAAGGTCGAGCCCTGGAGGTTGATATCTATCAAATCATTTCTTCTAAGAAAATCCTCCATATCTTGCATATTGTCTAAGAAGTCCTCCAGTCTCCCCATCTTTTTGTACAAGGGGTCTTGAAGTCTTCCATACATAGATATTTCCTGTTCTGATGGAAATGTCCAAAAATGTGGCCTCATCCCAAAAAAAAATCCCACTATTATGAGTTTTAGGGGTATAAAAATTGAAAATAGACTAGCTACAAAAAGATGTCCAAATCTGTTGCACTTCTAGTAGAAGGGAGCAATGTTCTCATAAGCTGGTAGTTGCAACCAGGTACCCTATTTTGATCTGAAGCCCATCATGGTAGGAAGGGTTTTATTCATTCCCACATTAACATAGATCCTAGCAAAGCAAAGTTTAATCTTTGAGCAATTCATCAAGTCCGCTTTTATGAACTACCTGAAGGAGTTACCAATCCACCTAAAAATACACTCATCCCAATACTCCAAGGGAAGACCAAGGATGTGTATCCAAACTAGGGAAGATCTAAATAGATCACATTTGTGACTGAATCCAATTTTTCACTTAACCATCATCGAATGGTGTTTCTAAAGCTCCAAGACCTATCCATGAGTAAATCTTAGTCCAACTCAGTCATGAACCTGAATAAGAAGAGAGCATTAGACATCATAAAGATGGAAACAAAAGCTCTTGGTTTCCATTTAGTAGAGCACCATTTTTGGACCATGTCCACCATAGGCTAGAAAGAGACAAAATTTCAAATAAGAATAAGGGTAAAACCAGAGGAGATCGAATCCACCACCAAATCTAGAAGTAAAATATGGGGTCCAATGGAACGTAAGGAGAATATGGGTTTTGCACCATATTGCACAATAATCTTTGAACTAACATAATCCCCAACCCAATTTGGCTTAGAGAACACCAATGAAGTGACATCATTCAAGGGAACACTAAGGGATTTGGGGTCTAGCTAGCTGCAGTCATTAGAGATGGAGCCAAAACCCACTAGGATAGCAACATCCTCTAGTAGAAGAAAGTAACTATTTAGGGATTTTGCCATGAGTTCCAAATCTAGGCACTAAGGGGTAGGATACATAGGGGTGGTTAGTGGGGGGATTTAATCCCTCCCATTATTGAGAGGGAATGGAGGTGGGATGGGGGGATGGCATTACAGTTACAGGTGGTAGCAAGGTGGGGAAGTTGTAGAGCAAAAAAAAAAAAGGAATCTTGGTTAAGGAAAATTATGTTGCAATACTATAAAAATCATGAATTATCCAACAACTAGAAAAAATATAAACATGACTAAGACATACCAAAATGAGCATGAACATTGAAATAGAAAAAATTCTAGATGAAATAATGACAAGTGAAACCTAGACATCCTCTTTACAATTGTATCTCCCTATATCTCCATCACATTAGATTCATCTTTAATATTTTTTGAGGCTCTGAAAGTTCTAACATTCTTCTTGTTGAGCATATCCCTTATCCATTTTTTGGGTCCCTCACCAAGATCCAACTCTTTCCCTTCATCTTTTAGATCAACCTTAACATTAATACCTTCCTTGTTCACTTTCCCTCTGTCATTCATTAATTTGAGGATAGAAAAAATGAATTATGTCATAATTGTTGTTAAGTATTATGTTAATCATTTCCTCAAAATCCTTAACTCACACTTCTATATCATTGTAATTTCCTTCCATTGTCCTCCTTAACTCACTTTCCTCCTCCAACTAGTTCTCCAGGCTATTTACATTATTTCTTAGAGAGTGTATGTCATTGTTAGTCAAACTATTGACAATCAACTATAAATGAACTTTCTCTCTATTTTTTCTAAGAACATCTAGGGAAGTAAGGGAAATGTGAGTATCCTAAGTTAGCTAATCCTTCTTATCATGCTCTACATGTAAACACTTGAAATTAGAGATAGAATAATCCAAAATCTAATTAAGACAGGCATCTTATTATCCTAATTTCTAGGCGAGACAAAGGTCTTATTTATTGTACTTAGTTTCTTTTTGATGTAGTACAAGGTAGGATAATCCATAAAGGAGATGTCCTAGCCTCAACAAAATGAGCACTCACTGGAATATAAATAATTACAAAGAGTTTCAAATCCTTAATAACAACAATTTTATAATAGAATCATAAGATTTACATCCAACATAAATTGTTGAATGGCCTTCTAGTTATAGAAAAATACATCAGAAATTATAATTTAGTTATTATTGATACCTTGCAATCCTAGATTGATAATTTTCTCGAAACCCCTAATAATAATCTAGACTTGTGCTTGCAAGCCACCAAGCAACCTTCTCTGTTCCCTAGCCTATACTAGATACTAGTTGTGCTAAACTTCACTACTCTCACCTACTCCATGTTTAATGATCTTGAATTAATGCCTTAAGAAAAGACAAGACCCTCTACTTATACTAAACCAAACCACATGTTATCTTATAAAATTATACTAAACAAATGCTCACATAATACATAAAACCTCAAGCCACAAGTTGGTTTGGAAACAAACAATAAATACAAGAAATTCTTAGGACATGTCCCAACTTTACAATGCATAACTAATTCAAAGAAAAACATGAAAGTGCATTCCCTTAGACATATCTCCATGTGCCATCCAATGATCCAAATCAAAGAGTGTGTACATCATATCCCTCAGATCAAAGCTTGTTGAAATAATCTACAATATTTGCAAGTAAATTAGGAAAACACAACCATTGTTCACCAAAATTTGCAAGGAAAAGGATCCCTAGTGTACCTCTAACAAATCCCAAACCACACAAACTATAGGTTGATAAAATCAATGATCAATTATCCTACCTTAGATTCCATGGGTAGATGGGAAAGTATGTCCCATAATTTGATGCCAAAGAAATTAATGCAACCAACTTCATCTTCACCAAAGACTTCCAATTCATCAAGGAAAAGAATACCAATCTACACATCAACCATATGTACTTCATCCATCTAAACATAAGAATCAAATGAACCTCAACAACCAAATCAACATGCTCACTCCCATGAAGAAATTAAACATAATGCTTCATCAAAAATTCCAACAATTGGTCACAACTTGCAATAGTAACATCCTCAAACATGTGATCCATGTTAGAAATTTCATGTAACTCTAGAACCAAATCAATAACATATAATCTCAAATTGATAATAACAGGAACATGTTAATCCTCATCCATGTCCACCACAAGAAGATCCACACTAGGAACATATAGATCCAAATCAACCATATCATGTAGATACTCAACCATGTTAGTAACTATTGAATCAACACCAGCAACATCCAACACTACATTAGTAGCAGCATAGAAATCCAAATCACCCATATCAACACTAACATGTACATCTCCAATAATCCTAGATCCAACATATGAATTGAGATCCATTTTAGCAACCATATGAAAATCCTCATCCATGTTTAAATTCTCATAATGAGCAAGCTCATTTTTGACAACAAAATTCTCTGTAACATATAACTCATCAGCCACACCAACCTAATTATCAATGACTAGGTGCCCTATAATTTCTAGGTAAGATCAAACCAGCTGATCTTGTAAAGAAATCTTCTTTTGAGTCTTAACAAGGTTAAGAACTTCTCCACTAAACTTAGGTCACTTAGTAGAAACTACAAGTTTCTATGTAGGTTTCATATCAATCTCCTTAAACTAATCAATCAAACAAGCCACACATACCTCTTTAGTTTCAATGAAGTAATCTTTTACCTCTTCCTCATTAGAAAAGTGTCTTATTCTCTTAACAATCCTCATAATAGTGCATACAAATGTTCTTCTTATTTATAGACTCCAACTCCATTATCATACAACTTTATTATTTTTATCTTCAACTCATTTATACAAAGCAACATCCTGTCAATAAAGTGCATCATTTATCTTATTCTCCACTATATAATGTATATTAGGAATCATCCCAAGGTCTAGTCTTCTCCTAGGAATATTCCAAGATCTTTGCGAACCCTCTACAACAAATCTCAAACTAGATCTAATATTCATTTAATAAGATTAACATGCCATCTTTTTAGCCATTTATTAGCATCAAGATCCATCTTTATGTGCAAGTCAAAATAATGATCTTCCACCTAACAACTAAGATATTTAGGTCTCCAGAAAAAATAATCCACCAAAAGATTGAACTCTACTCCAACCTTCTCTCAACAACCATATTTGATACTACTTTATGCGATACAAGGTAGTAGAATCCCCAAGGTAGATTTCCTCACCCCCATAAGATAACCACATGGTAGAATATAACAATAACACAAATATTAGATCTAGAATAACACCAATTTAATAATAGAATTAGAATATTTATATCCAATATTCCTAGTTGCAAGGATTTCTAAATTATGGCCAAATACACAAGTAATTAAAATAGTAATTCTACAAGAACTTTCAAGATCCAAACTCCTAGCTATCATAGATCCATAATTTGGTAGAAATCCCCAAAAAAAATCTAAACTTATGCTCACAAGTAACCAAGCAACCTGCTTGTTTCTCTATCCCACAATTTCTTCTAGCTCTAGTCAACTTCGCTAGTATAAGATACTAGGTAGTGAAAGATACTTAGTAAATGACTCAAGATAAGAAAATACAATATGCTTATCCTAAACCAACTCAAATGTTTTCCTAGAAAACTATATAAAATAAATTCTCACATATTAATTAAACCATCAAGCCAAAAGTTGGTTTCAAAAAAGATAATAAATATAGAAAATACTTAGGATAGGTCCCCAATTTACAATGTACAACTAGTTCCAATGACAATATGAAAGTGTGTGTCCTTAGGAATAGGTCCACATTCCATCCAAAGATCAAATCACACACAACCTCCCTTAGATCAAAGCTCATAAAAATAATCTCCAACGCCTGCTAGTAAATCAAGAACACATGACCATCAGTCACCAAATTGGTTCTAACTCAAAGATTGTAACTCCAAAATCTATGTACACTTAGGAAATGGTTCCCTAATGTGCCTCAAACATATCCCCATTTGTAAAAACCATAGGTTCATAAAGTCTAGTCTTGATGATCTAGCATCACTTTCATAATCCACTAGGCTTTCCTTTTTTTCCCACTTCCCTCTTCCTTCTAAATGTTTTTCATTTCATATTTTGAGTTATTAACCTTTAAAAAAAATTAAAATAGAATGGTAAGAACATAAAGAGGATTGTAAAAGAGGACTTCTTCTTATGTTTAATCAAACTTATATTTAGATAATTAAGATAAAAAGAATATTGAGAGCGATTGAAGAAAGTAAAGTTCACACAATGGACTCTATGCTTCCTAACATCCAAGGTAAAATAAGCTCTAAAAAAATTACAAATATGTATCTAAATTGGATCAATCTATTTATTTGAAAAATAATCACCCACCTTAACAAACACTTCTCTTTCTTCATCATCCTTGGGAAAAAAATTTAAAGTTTCCTAAATGATATAATTTGCATTGAGGGGGAAATAAATTCCCCTCATTGTAATATATTTACCCTTCTAACCCTTGAATAATTCTATTGTAGCCTTGTCAAGCTTCTCCTATACCTGTAGAATATCTCCAGTCTCATTGTAAGACTTTGGCTCCTACCTCTTGGATTCTTCCCTCTCATCTCTTCTACTACCTAGAAAACTTTGTATAAAAACCATAAAATCCAAAGTGTTTATGTGATTGATATGAAATATAATAGAAATGAAGGCCAAAGTACCCAAAAAAAAACATGCTACCCATCAATATTATGTAGGACTTTCCTTCTAGACCTTAACCTATAGTGATCAAGATAATTATCTTTCTTATGAATTTTATTTATTTATGTTACAAATGACACTAAATGTCATTTATTCTTTGATTCATTCCTTAAGAATTAAATAGTGGTAAATATTGTGATGTGATAAAATCTCATGCTCACCCCATAGATCCAGATTAGCCATATAATCAACCACAATATTAGTCTTGTGGTAATGATGAGAAAGACTTACATTATTCAATTAATTTAAAATATGTGTATCATCTTTCATGTTTCCTTTCAATATTCTATGTCACATAGAAGAGGAGCTTCTTGAGTGAAGCCATCATCACTAATTTTCCTTACTAAATCTTATAGCTTTTTAACCTATCAACCATGCTAGAGAATCTTTATCTCTCAATACAAGATGGTTTCTATGCTTCCAGATGTTCCTAAATGTATCAGGAGAAGAGACATTCAAAAAAATATCAACATTTTAATTCAAATCTATTCAAACCCATTGATTAAAAAATTCATCTACAATTCCTAGGAAAATTCAATTTAGGTTCTAACTAGCAAGAGCATGATTCCAAATTTCTCAAGCATATTGATTAGAAAAAAATTTGACAAAAAGATTAGTGATCTTTTTGTATAAAAATCATATATTAACCATACTGAATACTCTTTTTCATAAGTTTTTGAAAGATGATTTTAAAAAAAAAATTGTTAATCATTTAAGGAGGAGGCCAACTTTTAGAGCAATACCTTTGGTAATTTAGGATGCCCAAAAGGGAGGATCCTACTTAATGGTAACATTTAGAAAAGTTGAAGAGGAAGAATTATGGCCATTTTGGAAATATCTCTAGATGATGGAATCAGGGATATCTATATTTAATCTCTAGATATTAAGACTTATCTAAATTTTTGAAAATTTAGAATTGAAAACTACAAGACTGGCTAACTTTTCATTAACCAAATAGTTCCAATCCATATTTCCATAGATATGATTATATTGATCAATAGTTTCCTGATGCTCAATCATACTTCTCAAGGGATTATCCATCATCCATGAATCATTCTACCATTTCAATATTTCCACCTCACACACATTTGGGCCACCTATTTGCAAGCTTGAAAAACTCTCTCATATGGGATCTTCCTTCCATAATAGAAAAATTTATGAAATATGAAATAGTGATGTGAATATCAGGATTTAACTGTGTGATTTTGAGTCAAACTTGATGACCCATGTTTCATGAGTAGTGATTCAACATGAATCCATCTCTCATGAGAATAAATGGAACACTTAGCACTCATTGGATCTAGGTGATGCTCACAGGGGTGAAGCACCGGGACTTCCCGGGAGGTCACCCATCCCAGTACTACTCCAGCCTAAGCGCGCTTAACTACGGAGTTTCCTCCACAGTTAAACCCAAAGCTTGCAACCCCATAGTTAAGCGCGCTCAGGCTGGAGTAGTACTGGGATGGGTGACCTCCCGGGAAGTCCCGGTGCTTCACCCCTGTGAGCATCACCTAGATCCAACGAGTGCTAAGTGTTCCATTTATTCTCATGAGAGATGGATTCATGTTGAATCACTACTCATGAAACATGGGTCATCGAGTTTGACTCAAAATCACACAGTTAAATCCTGATATTCACATCACAATTTGACTAGCTGTGGAAATCATGTCCTACTTATCAAATATGAAATAGTTCAAAAGTCATATATAGGTATTTTATTTTCCAAATTAAACTAAATTACCTATAATAATACATTCTCCAAATTTCTTTTGGTTAATAAAGTCTTTATTATTCCTTCAAATAGGTCTAATTCCCAAAACCCTACATATTGCAGCTCCAAAGTTGGTTCCAAGGAATAAGAGGCGTAATGTTTTGTTCCTCCACACTAAACCTCAAGTTCTTCTGAATTTATTTGAATAGATCAACATATTTGGTAGGAATTTCAAAGAGACTTGAATCATATGTCAGGAGATTTTGAAGACAACATTTTAAAAGGGTAACTTTCCATACTTGACTAAGAAATCTCCCTTTCTCTCTATAGGGTAGTAAAATAGAAGAAAACTAACCCTACATAAAATGTAAGGGGGAATACCAAGATCTATACATTTTTATTAGATTTCATTGATACATGGAGGAGTGTCAATGTGATACCTAATGCACAAAAGAGTGAATGATTTTGATTTATTTCTCACTTACACCAACCTTATGAAGATTTAGGGAAAAATATGCAAAAAATAAATGCTCAAATGTATGGAAAAAGAAAGGAGAAGATAATACCTTATAGAACCCAAAGATATCAATCTATTATCTAATGACATATAAAGTTATTATAACTAGAGATCTAGGCTAAACTCTACAAGGAAGAAAAAAATTAGAATTCTTTTGTTAATGATCCATGCGTGAAGTATATATCCAAGTTCAAAAATGGAATTTTATGGCTGCAGTGCACCCCTAATGATGGTTTGTAATATTTATTTCAATTTTGTAGCTCTTTAGAAACAAACAGAGGCTACCAAAATCTCTAACATGTTCTCCAATCCCAGATTTGAAACCTACAAAATAAAGGGATTGTCTTTTGTTGTTAGGGGGTTTGCCTTAGTTAAACTCTAGATTACTATTTAAGCTTGAATTGAAATAATTAAAATTGAATGATAGCAAGTATTAGTCATATAACATAACAAGAAGCAATGTAAATTTATGAATATTCTATTTAATTTTGAATTTCAATCTAATATGTAGATATTATAGCTTTATATCAAATTCAAAAAAGATAAAAATCAAATCAAATTGAAACCAAAAGCTTCTTGAATGTATGTGATTGACATATGTTTGTGTAGATCATCTAGAAGATTCAACAAAGGGTAAATTTATGAAGGTAGATCCCAAATGTGGAAAATGCAATATAAGATCAAGCATAGACTCCTTCAATGAATCAAATGAATAAGTTATTGAACTTCAATGGAGGAAATCTTCATTTCCTTGAATTCTTGAAGAACCTGGGAGCTTAAGAATTCGGAAGCATCAATACTTTAACTTTTAAATTGATGGATTGTTGATAATTAGATATAAAAATTTGAGAAAATGGATGGGTTTAAATATATCTTGGAATTAACTAACTCCCACAAGCTGACCAACCTAGAAGTTAATAGTAGAGCATCTTGGAACATGAGACCCGAATATGAGATCCAAAATAGTGCTTCATCAGGGGTGTAATACACACCTCATTTTCCCATTAGGGGTAGATTGAGCACCTAATTAGTCACAGATAGGCCACCTTCCTAATTAGTCAAGGGTTCACTGTACCTCTGATGATCAAGCACACAAACACTTGGGGCTATCTTGAGGCGCTAAAATAGGTCTTAAGATCCAGAAATCATGTTGAAATGATTAGGAATTCTCATTTCAGTGCAAGGAGTATATTCTATGTAGATAGATTAATGGAAGGAAGTAATTATGGGAAATAGATCCTACCTTGAACTTAGAAACATGAAATAATATATTTAAAGGAGATCTATTAGGTTTTACCCCAATTTCATCTAGGAGAAAGGATGGAAAAGGGAAGAAGAGATGAATGAGAGAAGGTGATTAAGAATCTCACATTAAAAAGGTCCTACACCTTAATAAAATTGGACTATGTCCAATTTAGGATGGCTCTTTTAGCCCCAACTTTAAGGAAAATATAGATCAACTAATGTTTGCAGTAAGGTAGAGTGAAGAAGAAGAATGACAAGAAGAAGAATCTAGTGGATCTCAACAAGATAGGACATCACTTAATAAAAAAGAAAAGTCTCAAAAGCATAGTGTCCTAACTCCAAATATGTGCATGAGGGTGAAAAGAAAAACAAAAGAAAAAAAATAGTAAGAAAGACAAAGAAACAATGAAGAGGTTAGTTCCAAACAAGCCCAAATCAACTAGTAAGAGAAATCTTAGCAAAAGAAAAATTACATTTGCTAATATGATATTTAGAACATCATTAAAATAGGAAAAGTGATTATGTTATATATAAAAGAAATATATTATTAATCAAGATGTATAACTTCTAGATCTATCTCTACTATCATGAAAGAAAAATAATGAAAACAAAAGAAAGTGATTATCTCACCTAGTACAGTGCTCACACTACTATGAATCACAAAGAGAGATACTAAAATAAGAATACATTCAAATAGTCTAATAGGTTGGTAACCCAATAGTCAACCTACCAAAGTTACCTCCATAGATCAACATCTATCATATCACTATGGCATGGTCCTATGTAAAACATGCATTATCCATGTATGAGACTCAACATGTTCTATTTGAATGTGATAGCTATATTCGGACATATAAATTTCTTATGCATTACCCAAATATAAGGTTTAGAAAATAAGTACTTGGATGTGCTACCCATGAATGAGATTTAGCATGTTTGTTTGTGTTACCCATTATGTGATTTAGCATATGTGTTCTGGTGTGCCAAAGAGAGATGAAGTTAGAATGCACAAATTTGAGAATGAATTAAAAAGCATACATAACATCTAGGGATAAAGTACTTCAAAGTATGCTTATAATCTATATTTTCTAAAAAAAGCAATAAAAAAATATGTACAAGGAGTTTGTATATATGACCCCCTAATTATCATGCCTATGTAACATAGGCATGAGAGGGAAGAGAAAGAGGATACCAACTTACACAACAAGCAGATATATATATTTAGTGATAATGTGAACCATGTTCATAGTGAAGAGTTGTGCCTCTTACAATCTAAGGACATAGATAATTGTGAAAAAGATATATTGATTATGGAAAGAGGATTATCAAAAGGAAAAATCTTAATAAAAGTAATTAACCTAAGAGGAGAACTTGATTAATAAAAAGTCTCCAAGAAGAATGGAAGGACAACAAAAATTTACCTAAATTCATCCCCCTATATTACTAGCTAAAATAAAGATTTTTGAATGAAGGATAAAAATCTTCAAACAAGGGAAAGTATGCATAATGTAAATAGGTTTACCTAATAAAGAAGAGGTGATGACATAGGCCATGGTCCTCTTTAAAAGATAGAATCCATAGTCAGTACACCATTCTTAATATAGAAGAGATAAATGTCACATAATAAAAGAATTACAAATAAGATTGGAGAAAGTAGATCCATAGAGCAAGACAAGAATGTATAAAGGCTCTTTCCTCCAAGCATGAGACATGAAAGGAAATCTATTGTAGATTATATAACCAAGTCTTGAAGAATGTAGGATGATTCATAATAAAAAACTTATAACCATGCATAAAATAGCAACATCAAATATCCAACAAGAAGAATATAATACCATACTAGAAAGTGAACACTAGATGCAAAACAATAAAATAATTTTTAGTAAGGAGGAATTAAAAGAATCTATACAAACTTGTAGTATGAGAAGCATTAAGAACCAATATATGAATTACACTTTTCTAAGAAAAAATACATAGATGTTCATATAGAAAAGAAAACATAACTAAAAATTAAAATTTTCCATAAAAGAATGTAAATTTATAGGAGGATAAAGAAACAAGGAGACATTATACTTCTAGAGATAATCTCATAGAAATAAGGCATCATGTATAAAAAACAAATGTGAATGAAGAAGAGATAGAAATATTTTCTTCTTGCATAATATTTCAAGGGAAAATCTCATGTAGAGAAAAAATAAAGGATCATGAAATGAAGAGAGAAAGAAACCTCTCCCCCTAATGAAGAACAAAGAAATGAAATAGATATAGAGGCATATTGGGTCTTTGAGCAATCTTGCATCAACAAAAAATATTACTTGTTTTATCTACAAGTTTTTTGTTTATGAAGGATCCATTGCTACTTTTGGTGTCATGTTATGCATAGTTAACATGTTGATAAGGACATATCCTTGATCCTACTCCTAAGAGTGCAAGATTTTGTCATTCATATTTATTAATTTCTAAACCATTCTCTCTGGTCTTTATTTTCTCATGTTTCATTCTAGCAAGGCATGTTGTTTCTTTTTGTGCATTTTCTTATGTTAACATGAGATGTTTTGAAGTTAGGAACTGACTCCTAGGATGTGTGTGGATCCTCCTTTACATGTGAAATTCCTTATGTTTCATTTAGTGTCATTTTTTGTTTTCTCTTATGAGATTAGACCTATAATGTAATTAAATGCTTCACTGGCCAACTTGTGGCTTAGCTGGCCATATAAGAAGCTTTGCTAGGGATAGAAGAGAATATAAGAATATGATAAGAGATATTGAGAGGCATGACATATGTGAACTTGGATTTTAATTTTGTAACTCATTGTATATGGAGGAAACCCTGATGGCCTCACAGTTAGACATGTTGAAAGACTTCTTTTAATTATTACACGAGTTTGGCTAACAATTGTTGAGCTTTATGTTCAAATGTGTTTTATACTAATGATACCTAAGTACAAATCTTGAATCTCACCTTATGTACATGGTCATGTATGTTTCTTCCATGTGTAACTCTAAGTAGAGTTTTTTGTAAGCTTAAGTTGGGTTTATTCTGATTAATTTTTCTCTCTCCCTACATTAGGTAGTATTAGAGTTCTTTCTTTCTTCTAGATTGGATCATGGAGAACCTTATTATATTGGTTTTAGGGGGGAGATATGAGATTTGACCTATAACTTGTAGAAGGTTATGATCTTGTAGGAACTATTGTCAAGATGGTTCATGGTAGAGGAAATGTTGACAATCCTATAATGGATATGTTGAGGTAGATTGCAACAAGTCTTGAAGCTATAGAGATAGCCTAGAGAAGAGGAGTACATCTTGAAAATGTTAGTGATGAGGAAGAAGAAACACCTAACCCTAATCCTAAACCTAAAGTTGAACAAGATGAAGAAAGGATTTTGAGAGTCTTGTCTAGTGAAAATGTTAGACCTCCTATTAAAGTTGCTTGCTATGATGAAAAACTTGAGACTAATGTGGTATTGGGTTTGATCTCTCAAATGGAAATGTATTTTGAGTATGGAAGTACTCATAATAATAAAAAGTATAATATAGTATTTACCAAATTGAAAGTTCATGCGTCTCTTTGATGGGATCATTTGCAAGTTGATAGACAGAAGAGAGAAAATGAAAAGATCAAAACATGGATGAAAATTCTTGGAAAGATGAACAAGAAGTTTCTCCTTGAAGAGTACCCAGTTACTTGGCTAAGGAAGATGCAAAATTTGAGCCAAGAAGACATTAGTGTGAAGGAATATACCAAGGAATTCTACAAACTAGATATTAGAATTGGATATGTGGATGATGAAGTTGAAAAGTGGTTGGACACCTAAATGGTTTGAGAATATCAATTCAAGATGAGATCACCTATGTTAAGATGGATAGTGTTGACAAAGAATATTATATTTCTTTAAAGGCTAAAGAAAGATTGACAAAGAAACATGATCAATGACAAATAGGAAGAGGTGGTAGATTTCAGAGAAGTACAGGCAAAACTTATGGAGAAATTAGTAGATCTTACAATACTATGCAAGATAAAAGATGGAAGGATGGACCTATTGGTAAAAGAGGTAATTACTTTGGATTAAATTATATTGATTACTCTACTAATAACAACAATGGAGAAAAGGATGAAAAATCTTGGTTTAAGGGTACTTGTTACAAATGTGGAGAACAAGATCATAGAGCTTTTGAATGTACTGTTGGAAATATTCAAGATATAACAGTTTACTGAGAGGGGAGGGGTGAATCAATAAACATAAAATCTTAAATCAATTCATATTATCCAGTAAAATATTTAATCACCTAATTCTGCAGTATGTAGACATTCATAACACATAAGCACAGAGATTTTGGTGACCCAGAAACCTTCCAAAATAGAAAGTAAAACTGGGGTGGGGATGAAACCCACAAATCTTCTTTACTGCAGTAGGAAGTTAGCCGGTTAAGGCATACAATGATCACTTCTGGTGATCTGCCCTGTTAGGAGCATAAAGGATATTTATATCCACCTTGTTAAAGGATTTGAAACATACTTCATAAGTATGCACTCTGTTAGGAGATTTAGTACAAAGACTATTAAGTCTACCCTGTTAAAGGATTTATAAAAACTGATTCACCTGTTAGAATGAAACAGTGGATCTGAATACAACTGATTGCTAATAAGATCCGCTACGCTCTGATTGTCCTTGATATGACAGATAAAACATTTCTTCTCCAATGCTGACCTTGCTGAAAACCTTCAAAATTCAGCTTACATGCTTTCGCACACATTCTTCACATACTTCATATATTTCACATACTTCACATCGTTTTTTGAATGATACAATACATTACATATATATACCATCCAAGTTAAAATTACATGCAATGGTCGGCTGAATAAAAGTAGACAAAATTTAACTGAGTCGGCCAAATAGCAAAACAAACTCGGTAGAACAAACTTCTTTGTTTACCGACTGAGCTCGGTTAACACTGAGTCCTATGTTAACCGATCGAACTCGGTTAACACTGCATCCGTCTTTACTCGGTTAATATTGAGTTCTTAATTAATTGACCGAACTCGGTTAATGCTGAGTTCTTAGTTAACCGACTGAACTCAGTTAATACTAAGTTCTATGTTAACCGACTGAACTCGGTTAACACTGAGTTCTTCTTTACTCGGTTAATACTGTGAGAAGAGTGTTGTCACTAATGGCAAATAACTTTATGCCAACAATCTCCCCCTTTGGCATTAGTGACAAAAACAATTATGTATCAAAGTTTATGTACAAAAATTGACATACATTTCAAAAAGTTTCCAAAATTGTAGTTCTTATTAGATGTATGTCTCCCCCATACAATATGCACAGTATTTACAGATCAATACATATATCTTTGCACAGATAGCTCTGAAGTTCTGAAGTTCTATCTCCCCCTTTTTGACAATAATGCCAAATAACATATATTTATACTGAGATTTCAAAATGAGAGAGAAATTTTGAATGTACCTTGAGAATAAGAGCCAAAGTCTTATCCCAATTTTCTTGCAAAATTTTGCTAGAGGAGAGTGCAATTTGAATTTCTGCAGAAAGTTCAATCATATGATCTGCAACTAAGAAATTGTTGTCATGAATCAATGTTCTGGAATGAGCAATATGCTTTTGCAGCGAAGTCATGACAGGAAGAATCATATTCTGGATATCTATGAGAGTAGACCTGATTCTTGCTTCCTCTCTCAGCAATTCTGCCTGTTTCTCCGACAAAAATCTTATTTTATGATGATGGGATGAACTTGTACTGAGGTCAGATTGCAGCACTTGGGCACTGACCTTCATATCCTCATCAATTTTATTTGACTTTTCTTTTATATCCTTGGTATACTTAGTAACATCACAGAGTTTTCCAAAAAGTGAAGTTACATTATTAAAAGAATTCTCAAAATTATTCAAAATTGTAGACAATTCTACCTAATTTAATGCAATATGCTAAGCAATGTGCTCAAGCACCTTATTGTCAAATTTCTTTTCTGCCTTTTCAATCAACTTTTCTTGGCCGGAGGTATCCTCATTGAATTTGTTTACAGCCTCTTCCAACTGAATCAAAATGTGTTGAGTAGAATCTACTTCAACACCTATAGCCTCTGTTATAATATTTTTAGCTCTCTCAATGATGCTATATTCCAGATCTCTTTCATGCCGTAGCTGTTTCTACCTAGCCTTCTGCTCTAATAGCTGACTGAGCATTCTCATTTCATCAACTGATGCTGTATCAAGATCTATTTTAGGAAGGATAATGTCCTTATCCAAATCAATTTCCTCATCCAGTGTCTTGCTGGAAAACATGTATCTTTTTGCTTTTCCAGCAAAGACTTCATCTTGACCCTTGTGAACTGAGACGATAGTTGATGAGGCAGGGCTGGCTGATAAGACTGGAATAGGACTATGTAAAGGAAGACTAAGAGATGTGCAAATGGTATCAAAAATTGATGTTGCTGTACAGGATGGAGTGGAAGAGCTAATAGTTGCCAAAATTTGATTAAGAGAAGTCAAAATTGTAGTATCTGTAGGTACACTTATTATACATTCTGCAGTAGAGGTTGATGTGCATGATGAACTTACTGTAGAGACTAATGGAGACTCGGTTAATGAAGGTGGCTGCAGCTCGGTTAATGAAGTGATTGGCACTTGCATAGATGGTACACGGAGCTGAGAGGACTTACCAGTAGAAGCTATTTCCATAGTTGATGTAACTATTTTGGATGGAGAGTGTGGAAGAGATGCAATGACTTCAGCTACAATTTGTACTGGATCTTCTTCCACCTTTGCTTGTTCATCTTTCTCCTCCATTTCTTTTTCAGCTTCTTCTTCCTCTAATTCTTTCTTAGCCTCTTCTTCCACTTCTAACATGATTGAATGAAGATCCTCTGGAATATCTTCAATATCATCATCATCTTCATCATCATCACTATTGTCAATGTCCTTGATTTCAACAGTATCATCACTGCATTTGTGTAGATGATAGATGTTTTTCCACATGTTTGTTGCATCATTTACCACATGCTCAATGTCTTTGACAAGTATCAAATAGGTGTGGAATCTAATCATCATATTGCCTTCGTGATCTTTCAGTGATGCTTTCACTTCAGCATTAGTGAAACTTGGCAGGAGATTCTTCAATGTCTGCTCATAGATGTCTTTTACAGTCTTGGTTGCAGCTTCCCATCTGATTTGCAACCTCTCCAATAGTTCTTTGGAGATCTGGGAGGCTATCTGGTCTGGTGAGTATTTCCATTTACCCATCTTGTTCAGTACCAGTTCCTCAATCTGCATCTTTTCTTGTTCTGTTCTGGTTTTAGGTTTCCATCTATGCTCATTTCACCTAGGGCATTATCAATTTCTAGGTTTCCAAGTTCTTGAATAGAGCATTTAAAATGAGATCTTATATCATTGACAAGAAGTACCTTTGAAGGAATTTGAGATTGGGCACCATTAGGGTCCAGTGATTCTGCAATAGCTGGTGCTAATTTGAAGTTCGGCGCCTTCCATTCCTCTCCTCTAACCAGCATTTCTGAGCCTTTCTTAGTCTTAGAGCTTCCACTTTCGGATGCCATTGTTACTAGGTAGGTGTAGAAAAAATTTTGAATTGATTCTTTCGCTCTTTTGAAAAATTCGCTAGGAAATGTCTTAAGCTCGCTCTAAAATTGCAGAAAATACCTTAGCTCTTTGTTTGCCGTAAAAATTTAGATCAAATTTTGCCCCTTTTGATAACAAATTTTCCATAAATGTTTTGGTACGATGGCAGAAGAAATGACAGGTTGTCATCCACTAGCTCGGTAGATATTATCAACTCGGCGATCGAAAGAAAATATTGAAGTACCGACCTTACTTGGTTAGGTCACGAACCGACCTTGCTCGGTTGACACAACATGGTCGATGAAACTTAGTTGTGACCGACCGAACTCGGCAAAGTCTCTTACCGACTCAACTCGGTAACTGCTACTCGGTTAATGAAGCTTTGTTACATCCAACCAAACTTGGTAAAGTATTGAACCGTCCTGGAGTCAGAGTGTATCTACAATACTAATTTGATCCATCTTCTTCCTTTGGAGCTGCATAGGATAAATCTTGGAAGATGCAGTTCCAATGTTTCTTATATGAATACTAATTGGAAATGGTAGAGTCACCCACCTCTTGAGTGACACTCCTATCTGACTTATCTTGTTTGGTAGATTTTGGAATCCATTGCTGCTTCATTTGCTTTCGAATGTTATCTGCTTTGATTTTCTTTTCATCTTCAATTCTTTTGATATTCATGCAATTTTTGGCTATATGACTGAGTTCTGTACATGTATAACACCTTACAGTTGTGTCCTTTTTCCTTAGGTGATGTCTGGCACAATTCATGCCAGTATGTCCATACTCTCCACAATAGTGACATCTGCACCAGGTGTTGTTGTCCCATCCGAATATGGCTTTGACAAGTTGTTTAGTTGGATTGAATGATTTGGATTTGCACTGGAATGCCTCGTGACCATGCTTTTTGCATTTGTAACAATTGCCTTCAAATTTTGGTTTTTCTCTACACTCATTTGCCTTGTGACCATGCTAATTGCAGTTGAAGCACTTACCATTGAATTTTGCTTTCCCATTGCTCCAGCATTTGTTTGATGTATGACCTATCTTGCCACAATGATTACAAGTGGATCTTTTATTCCTTTGTTCACCTTGCTTGGAGGATTCACCAGCTTCTTTGTATCCAAGACCAGCTTTGCTTGTTTGTCTTTGAAGATTCTGCTCATTCAATTGATTTACGTCTACCTGAGATTTCATCATCCTTTCATTGACTTGCCTTTCAGAGATTAGGTCATTTTCCAAGCTTTCATTGATTTGTCTTTCTGATCTCAAGTCATTCTGTAGACTTTCATTGATTTTCTTTTCAATGTTCAAATCATTCCTTATTCTTTCATTTTGTGCTCTGAGAATCCTGATTTCTTCATTTGCATTGGTGAGTTGGTCTATGAGATCTTCATACTGATGAGTTTGATTGCGGATTTCATGACTTCTATCTTCCAGTTCTTCCTGTGCTTTGTTTCTTTGATCCAAGGCTTCACATAGCCTGATTGACTGTATTTCTTGTTCTCTCTTAAGCTTTCTTACCTCTTCTTGCAGAGATCCATTCTTTTCTAGAAGTTCTTTGATTGCTTGGTCAGCTTCTTCTGAATTGCTTGATGGTAACAGGTCTTCAATCTTCACTTCAACATACTGATGATCATTCATTTGTTTTGCAAGATCCTTTCTTCTTTTTAGGGATTGAGAAAGATGTTCCTTTGCTTCTTTAAGTTGAACCATGGCCATTTCAAGATCTAAATTTTCATTTTCTATAACTTTCTCCAATCTGAATATCTCCATTGACTTTGATCTTTGCTCAAGATGTCAAGCTTTGTCCTGAGAACCAAGTTAGCTCTAATACCAATTGTTGGAAATATTCAAGATATAATAGTTTACTGAGAGGGGAGGGGTGAATCAGTAAACATAAAATCTTAAATCAATTCATATTATCCAGTAAAATATTTAATCACCTAATTCTGCAGTATGTAGACATTCATAACACATAAGCACAGAGATTTTGGTGACCCAGAAACCTTCCAAAATAGAAAGCAAAACTGGGGTGGGGATGAAACCCACAAATCTTCTTTACTACAATAGGAAGTTAGCCGGTTAAGGCATACAATGATCACTTCTGGTGATCTGCCCTGTTAGGAGCATAAAGGATTGTTATATCCACCTTGTTAAAGGATTTGAAACATACTTCATAAGTATGCACTCTGTTAGGAGATTTAGTACAAAGACTATTAAGTCTACCCTGTTAAAGGATTTATAAAAACTGATTCACCTGTTAGAATGAAACAGTGGATCTGAATACAACTGATTGCTAATAAGATCCGCTACGCTCTGATTGTCCTTGATATGACAGATAAAACATTTCTTCTCCAATGCTGACCTTGCTGAAAACCTTCAAAATTCAGCTTACATGCTTTCGCACACATTCTTCACATACTTCATATATTTCACATACTTCATATATTTCACATACTTCACATCAATTTTTGAATGATACAATACATTACATATATATACCATCCAAGTTAAAATTACATGCAATGGTCGGCTGAATAAAAGTAGACAAAATTTAACTGAGTCGGCCAAATAGCAAAACAAACTCGGTAGAACAAACTTCTTTGTTTACCGACTGAGCTCGGTTAACACTGAGTCCTATTTTAACCGACCGAACTCGGTTAACATTGCATCCGTCTTTACTCGGTTAATATTGAGTTCTTAATTAACCGACCGAACTCGGTTAATGCTGAGTTCTTAGTTAACCGACTGAACTCGGTTAATACTAAGTTCTATGTTAACCGACTGAACTCGGTTAACACTGAGTTCTTCTTTACTCGGTTAATACTGTGAGAAGAGTGTTTTCACTAATGGCAAATAACTTTATGCCAACATGTACTAACTCTAGAAAGAAAACTCAAAGTAATAGCATAAATAATTTTTCTTGTGAAGAAGTTCATGAAACATCTAATGAACCTCATGTTGTGATGTGGAGCCTAATTATACTCGAAGGTTTATTCAGCATAGTTTCCCTCCAGATTATATCTGACAATGCCCTTGTGGGGTCTTGGGGCAGCACCCCAAGTATGCTCCCTATCATAGTACATAATGGGGTCAAGGGGCAATGCCCTTACTAGGGTTTTCGGGGGCAAGGCCCCTAAAGCCAAGAATGACCTTATATTGTAAAAGGTGTTGGCTACTATTTTTCAATTATTCTAGCCTTAATTTTGTAAGTGGAAAAAATCTTGTATGAAAAGGCTTAGGGTTAGGGATTTATATAATATGTGAGGAAAAAAATGGTTGTTGTGATAGTATTGAGCTATAAGCGATTACAGATTGTAATCATGTTGTAATCATTGGATTATAATAATATTGGACTTTTTGTTGGTGGATGTAGCCCAGCGATTGGGTGAACCATGTTAAATCTTGGTGTCATGTGTTCTCTTATGTGTGATCTATTATTTTTTGATATTGGTTATATTTGCATGTAACTATTATTTCTAAATAAGGTTAATCCTAACAAGTGGTATCATAGCCAAATGGTTGTCATTTTTTTTTTAGCAATCCTCTATAGGAAGGTCTCATGGTTGAGTAGGAGTCTTATAGTTGAGAGGGAGCTATGGCATACGAGGGTAAGCTAAAGATGGAGAAGTTTAATGGGAAGAAATTTCACTTATGGATTATGCAAATGGAAGACTATCTTTATTAGAAGGATTTATGGAAAAGCCATTGGAAGGAAAATCCAAGAAACAAAAAACTATGTTAGATGAGGACTAGGAGATTTTAGATGGAAAGGCACTTGGAAGAATTCAATTATGGTTGTCACCATTAGTGAAATTTAACATTATAAAAAAAAAGATGACAAAAGAGTTGATGCACACCCTAGAATTTTTTTATGAAAAGCCCTCTACTTCAAATAAGGTATTTCTCACGAAGTGTTTATTTAATATGAAAATGGAAAAAGGTAGATCTATTGAAGATTGTTTAATTGAGTTTAATACTAAACATTACTAGTCAGTTATCTTCTATGGTTATTAATTTTGATGAAGAAATTAGGGCTCTCTTAATTTTGTGTTCTTTGCTTGAAGGATGGAATGACTTGGTAATGACTATGTGTAATTATGTTTTTGGATCTAATACCCTAAATTTTGATGATGTGATCGGTGTTATTTTGAGTGAGAAAAATCATAGGAAATCTTTAGGTGGATCTACATTAGGAAGTGCTCTGAATATAGAAGAAGAGGCAAAATGACCTAAAGAGGAAAAAATTTTGGAAATCATGGGAAATCAAGAGGAAAGTTAATGGGGAAGAGGTCTCAATCCAAATGATTGAGAGATTGCCTATACTATGGTAAAACTCGGGAGAAGAAGAAAGATTGTTGGACTCGAAAGAATAATGAAGGAGATAAACTAGAAGGGAACAAGGAGGAAAATGTGGTAAGTAAAAATGCAAAGACGATGCTTTGCTAAACTATCTTTAAAAAGTGTTGACGATTCATGGGTTTTAGATTATGGTGCTTCATTTCATACTACACCTCATAGAGGTTATTTCATTGATTATGTCCAAGGGGATTTGGGCTTGTTTATTTGGGAGATAATGAACCCTATCAGATTTTTGGAAAGGGAAAAGTAAAGATCAAGTTGCAGAATGGGAATCATTGTCTATTACATGAGGTAAGACATGTTCCAAGGCTAAGTAGGGATTTAATTTTAGTAGGGAAAATCGGTGATAAGGGTTGTGTAGTTTATTTTGATGATAAAAATTGGAAGGTTCCCTTGTAGTAGAAAAATGTGTGAGAGTAGGCACCTTATATCTTTGTACAAATTTTATTGTTCCTTCTACTTTGATATTTCAGATAAAAATGAATGTTAAGAAATAGTTGATGTAGTTGAGTAGGGATAATAAATAGCTGCTATAGATTCTGATACAACATTGTTGCACAATATACTTGGGCACATGAGTGAGAAAGGTAAGAAAGTACTTTATTTAAAGCAAGTTTTACTAGGTCTAAAATTTGTCAATATGGATTTTTGTAAAAGTTGTGTATGGAAAACAAAAGAGAGTGAGTTTTGTAAAGACTGGGAAGGAAAAGAGAAGTGAGGGATTAGAGCTTGTGCAGACAGATGTATGGGGACTTACTTAGGTATTATACCTTGTTGGATCTCATTATTATGTTACATTTATTGATGATGCTACTAGAAAAGTATGGGTTTATTTTCTTAGACAAAAATCTAATGTATTTCAAGCTTTTGAGAAATAGAAATGCTTGGTTGAAAATGAGACTGGAAAGAAATTAAAATGTCTCAAATATAATAATGGTGGTGGGTATTGCAATCATGAATTTTAAGATTATTGCTCCAATAATAGTATTCATAGACAAAAAACTATTCCAAGGACTCCATAGGAAAATGGAGTGGTTGAATGCATGAACATGACTATAATGGAGTACGTGCAAGAAGTATTAGGTTGCATGTTGGGTTTCCTTTAAACATGTGGGTAGAGGCTATTGATACTACTATATATTTGATTAATATAGGTCCCTCTACCCCTTTGGGCTATGGTATTCTAGAGGAAGCATGAATTGGTAAGAAGGTGAGTTATTCTTTTTCTCAAAACCTTTAGTTGTGAAGCATTTTCTCATATTGATTCTAAAAATAGAACCAAGATGGAAGATAAGTCAAAGAAATGTGTATTTTTTGGATATGGAATTAATGAACTTGGTTATAGGCTTTGAGATTTTTAAAATTGTAAAATTGTAAGAAGCAAGGATGTCATATTCAATGAGAAAGTATTGTAAAAAGCTTTTTTGTAGCAACATGAGAAGAAAGAAAATGATTATGTAGTGCTAGATGATATTCCAAAAGTTGATGTTCTAGTAGTTCCTCATGATCTGAAACAACCACAACAACAAATACTGCACACCTAAGTGAATGTTAAATAGTCAACAAGGATAAGTAGACCACCTAAAAGATTTTATCCTTCCTTGTATTCAATTTTACTTACTGATGTTGGTGAACCTAAATTTTATGATGAAGCTACGCAGGTGGATACTAAGATTTAGTAGGAGTCTGCAATGAACGATGAAATGGACTCTTTGCTGAAAAATAAGACATGAGATTTATGCAAGTTGTCTGCTTGTAAAAAGGATTTGCAAAATAAATGGGTTTACAAGTTAAATGAAAAGGATGGAGGTAACAAATAATTTAAAGCCAAGTTAGTTGTAAAAGGATTTGCATAGAAAAAAGGAATTGATTTTAATGAGATCTTCTCTCTTTTTGTTAAAATGACTTCTATTTGCACTATTTTGAGTATTGTGGCTACTAAAGATTTACATTTAGAACAACTTGATGTTAAAAAAGCCTTCCTTCATGATGATTTATATGAAGAGATATATATGGCACAACCACATGGATTTTTGGTCAATGGAAAGGAGAACTTAGTGTGTAGATTGAAGAAAAGTTTATATGGCTTGAAACATGCACCTTGACAATGGTATCTAAAATTTGACAAGTTTATTGACGAGCATGGATATAGCAGGTGTCATTAAGATCATGGTGTTTATTTTAAGAGGTTGGATGATGATAGCTACATTATTTTATTTTTATATGTTGATGATATGCATGTAGTTGGGTCTAACATGGATCATATTAAGGGGTTGAAATGCCAGTTAGTACATGCATTTGCTATGAAGAATTTGTGTGCATAAAAAAAAATCCTTGGTATGAATATTTGTAGAGATAGGAAGAACAAGACATTGACATTATCTTAGGTTGATAATATTGAGAAGGTGTTGCAACATTTCTCTATGGAGAATGCTAAAGTTGTCAGCACATGTTTACTTGGTCATTTGAAGTTGACTAAGGAGATGTGTCCAAAGACACAAGAAGAGGAGGACAAGATGTCTAAGGTACCTTATGATTCATCTATAGGAAGCTTAATGTATGCTATGGTATGTACTACACAAGATATTGCACACACAGTGGGAGTTGTTAGTGTTGCATACAATTGATTAATTGTGTGTTGTCTTTGATGTTACACAAATGTCATATCATTATCAATCAGACATACCAAGCTCACTCAAGCAATGTAGATATTTCTATATGTCTACTGAGGATTCTTGTGTAGAAGATAGTATATATTGAGTTCACTCAGGCATCAAATAAAAATCTATAGAAGATGAGTGTTAATCAAGCTCACTCGATTAATGAAGGAAAGGTTAAATGGAGTTAGTGTTAACCAAGTTAACTTGGTTACCAAAGGATCATTGCGAGTTCATAGTGTTAATCAAAATTTTGATGAATAACATAGGGAAATCATTTCTGAGTCAGCGTCTACTGAGCTAGGTGAGCTAACAAAGGAATTTCCTATTTTGGCATATAGAGCTTAATTAATTTATCTATTGATTCTAGCCGATTAAGAGAATGAATGTTAATTATTCTAAGTTGTATTCTATCTAAATTGACAATGAGAAGGATATAAGTATAAGGTCAAGTTGTGAGATAGAGTGTGTGCAAAAAAGATTCATTGTTGAAGATTTCAAGATTGCTCTAAGGGAGCGAATTTGAAGGTCAAAAAGATGTGTTTAAGTAGCTAAAAGGATACATACAATTAGGAAGGATCATGTACAAGCCAAAACAGAGATCTATAATTTATAATTCACTTGCATCTAAATCAAGTCATCTCATTTTTACTCTCTAACCATTATAGTAGTGATCTAAATTTCTTAATAGAGTTGGCTTAACAACTATTTGTAAATCCTCTAACAAGGTGACAGTTCTATTAAATTCTCTAAAGACCTCTAAAAAAGCCACTCCTAATAGGGTGAATATATACTTTAATAGGATCACACCTAATAGTGTGTTTTGTAACCTTTACCAAGGTTGGCTCCTAATAGAGCTCACTTAAGAAGAGTAAAAATAGTAACTACTTACAATTGGTGGTTTTTCCCAAATTGGGTTTCCACGATAAATCTTGGTGTCACATGTGTTCATGCTATTTCTTTATGTTTGAAATTAAAATAAATTAATGATAATCACTAATAACATCTTAAGATCTGCAAAGTCAATCCATTACCGAGTACTTTCAGTATTTACTGAGTTACAACATTAACTATGTGTATGCCAAGTATTAGTATTTTAGTTATCAGAGTTTGTTTTATGTTGACATACAAAGGAATCTTGAAATATATTTTTAGTAACTAATTCATCCCTCCCCTCTCAGTTACTCCTTTATATTTATAGCAATTGGTATCAGAGAATTTGGTGCTTGCAGAGAAGATTTCAAAGTCCTAAGCTAAAGATCAACATGTCTTCAAAAAGAGAGATTCCCAAGCTAAATAGAGACAATTTTGTAGAATGGAAAGGACTTATGAGGTTACATCTAGCTACTATCTATTGGAATATTTAAGTGGGAAGAGTACTTTTGAGAGGGTGGGGTGGGAGGGGGTGAATCAAAAGTACCTCACTTTTAACCTTTTCAAATCCTTTAAAACAAATAACTGAAAATAAGATACATGCATGTAAACATATTAAATAAACATAAAATAAACACATGCATCAACACATATAACACCATATTTGGTAACCTAGAAACCCTCCAGGAATAATAAGGTAAAACTAGGGTGGGGATGATACCCACAAAAATCATTGCAGCAATAATTGTTTGACCACTTTTGATGGTCTACCCTATGAAAGGCCTACCCTGTTAAAGGCTTTACACTGTATCAATAGTGACCAGGTTAAAATATTTACAAAAAATTTACATGAACTTTCACCCTATTAAAGGATTTAGTCACCTCTTCAAAGGGTCTACAAAATAGCTATTGAGATAACCTATCAACACAGGGTTTTCACTATCTAATACAATGGCTAGAGAGTATTAGAAATATTTTGACCTATTTGCTTGCAATCTTCAATTGCTGATTTTAGGCACTTGATCTGCTCACTCTAATGTGATCCTTACTTGACCTGATATCTGTTCATATCCCTTGCTTTGTTTTGATCAACTAGATGTGTAATTGCTGCTCAATTCACTAAGTTAGTGTTGCCCTTGTTGTTTTCCCTATTCTGTAATTTTTCTATCTACTTAGCAACTTCCTTAACTTCTATTTAGCATCATAAAAATGTGGGTTCTAAGCCTTCTTATAAAGACTTCATAGACTTAGGGTTAGGTATGGATCTATGATCCATATTGAATCTTCAATTCCCGCTCATTCCTTGCTTTTTTCTCATTGGTTGCATGTCTTTTCCATTATTTTTATTAGTTGGATGTTGATTGCATAAGAAATGTAAAAGATTCATCCTTATCCTTTTTATCCTTCAAAATCCTTCTATGTCAGCTCCAAAAATAGTTTATATTTGAGTTTGTGAGGGCACAAACTCATATGTTGATTTTTTGTTACTCGGCACATAATGGACTACTGGTGCTCAACACATATACTATCATGTTTTTCTCAGCATCTATTGCATTTTTTCTTGCTCAACACATGTATGACTCTACCTTACTTGGCATATGAAGCATTCTGACTTGCTTAGCATCAACTATGACTCAGCACCTATATATCACTCGGCACCTATATAATGCTCAGCACTTGAAGTCACTCGACACTTTGTTAGAATTCTAGCTCAACACATACTATAGCTTGGAATACATAGTGCACTCGGCTTCAATGTAAAAAGTGGTTAAGTGTGTTGACACTCAAATGTCAAAACCATTCTTAGACCAACACTGTCAATGATTCAGGTTGTGAATATCTTGATACTAAATACATAACTCCCTCTAGAACATTATCAGTTGAAGATATTGTTGAAAAGAAGAATCATAAAATCATGATGATTGATATTGCATCTGCTCTCAGTTATGCTAAATTTGATGAGGTAAAAGACAATGAAACTACTCATGCAATGTTGAAAAAATTGAAAGATATCTGTGGAGGAGATGAAAATGTAAGAAGAGCCAAATAAGAAATTCTTAGAGTATAATTTGTCAAAATTAGAATGACAGAAGATGAAAACATTACATTTAAATATGTGGAAACAACCAAGGATAGTGTAAGTGCAATCAAGGCATCTAGAGGAGACATTCAAGAGGAAACTATTGTAAGGTACTCAGAACTCCTCTTCCTATCTATGTAATTAGAGTGTTTGCTATTCAAGAAATGAGATGTGATCCAAATAAAAAATTAATCTTGGATGCTCTAGTTGGAAGGCTGGAAACTTTTGAATTAGACAACTATGATAACTATGTTCCTGTTTCAAAGAATATTGAATCTGCATTTGAAGCAAAACTCTCACTTAAAGAAAAGAGCAAGAAATCAAAGGCCAATCAATTAGGAAGTGAAGAAGAAACTGAAGAAATTTCTAACAATGACATTAAAATTGTTGAAGGCCTACTTGCTAAGAAATATTCCAAAGGCAGAGGAAAGTACAAAGGAAAAATTCCTCTAATCTTCTTTTCGTGTGAAGAAATTGGTCACATCATTGCTAGGTGTCCTAATAGAGAAACAAAGGATGAGAAGAAAGACCACAAGCACAAAGGAAAGATAGAATTCAAAAGTCACAAGAACTACAAGGATAAAGGTAAGAATTTTTTTTAAATGGCTAAAGATTCTGATGATAGTAAAGATGAAATGGTGTATATTGTTGTAAAAGATGAGCCTTATCATTAAGGAGATAAGATGGAACTTATCTCTCATGTTAGCAAAGATGATACATGGATTATTGATAGTGAATACTGACACCATATGACTGTAGATAAAACAACATTTGAACATTTTGAACAATATGATGGAGGAAGTGTAAGCTTTGGTAACAATGAACCTTGTTGCATAAAAGGAAAAGGTCATATATCATTAACCAATAAACTCATATATGACAATTCTTATTAGGTTGAAGGACTAAAACATAACCTACTGAGTGTTCCATAGTTGAAAAACATTGGATTCAAGGTAGAATTCATGAATGGCAAGGAAAAACTTCTAGATGACAAAGGAAACTTGGTTTGATCTGACAAACAAACAAAAGGTAATCTATTTTATCTTGATCTTAGTGAATGCTCATGTTTTATTGCTCAAGTAGAGGAAACATGGTTGTGGCACAAAATAATATGTCATGTAAATTTTGAAAATCTAGTTAAGATAAGAAAACATAAAAGAGTAAGATGCATTCCTAGTTTGAAGAAATCTAATGTGCGTTTATGCAAGACTTGCCAAATTGGTAAGATGGGAAAGACTAGTTTCAAGAGAAAACAATATTAGTCAGAAGAAGTTTTAGAAATTGTACATATAGACGTATGTGGACCCATTGGAATAGAGAGTTATAGTGGAGAGAAGTTTGTCATTCTTTTTGTTGATGATTATTCTAGAATGATGACTATGATGCATCTAAAAGAAAAATTAGAAGCTTTTGAGAAACTCAAATGGTATCTGGTAAGAGTAGAAAAGAAACTAGAAAGAGATTGAAATGTTTAAGATCAAAAAGAGGTGGTGAATTCATCTCCAACGAATTCAATAATTTTTGCATTGAAAGAGGAATCAGAAGACAAGTATCAACTCTTAGTACACCTTAGCAGAATGGTACATTTGAAAGAAGAAATAGATCCACCATGGACTTTGCAAGGACACTAATGATTGAAAAGAATGTTGCTATCAAATACTGGAAGGAAGCCATCAGCACTGCAGTTCATACTTTGAACCAAGTTTAGTTGAAGAAAGACTCAAACCAGACTCCCTATGAACTATGGTATGGCTACAAACCTAATGTAAGTTATTTGAAATTATTTGGCAGAAAATTTTATTATCTTGAAAGAGTCCAAGAAAGGAAAATTTGATGTAAAAGGTGATGAAAGCATATTTCTAAGATATTCTAGCATAAGTAAAGCATACAGATGTTAAGATTTGCCTACTCATAAGATCATAGAAAGTGCACATGTGATAATTGATGAGTTTCAAAAAAGAGTGAAGAAGAAAGAAAAAAGGAGCCAGAGGATTACAAAATATTTGTCTACTATGAACCTAATACCCTACCAAATCTATCTGAAAGAAAGGAGACTTCACCTCTTGAGTCCGCTGAATCTCCACCAATTGCCAAGTTGCAAGAAGTGAAAACTAAGTTGCATTCTAAAGGACCCGAGTCACAAATAGAAGCTACTAAGCTAGTTCAAACTGAGTCTAAAGGAACTGAGTCACAGTTGAAGGATCCCAAGCCTAATGCTGAAGTTCATGATTTAAACAATGAAACCCACAACAAATACAAAGAACCTATTTTAGCAAGATATGTCAGAAGGCATCATGTACCTGATCAGATCATTGGAGACAAATCTGATGGAATAATGACAAGAAGCAAATTGAAAGGTACATGTTTACTTGCTAAATTTGAACCAAAAAATATTAAAGATGGATTAGATAATGAAAGTTGGCTTGAAGCAATGAATGAAGAAATAGAACAAATAGAGAAGAAAAAAAATTGGACTCTTGTTCCTAGACCCAAAATACAAATGTAATTGGTACTAAGTGGGTATTCAGAAACAAGTTGAATGAAGATGGAAAAGTGTCTAGAAACAAAGAAAGACTTGTATGTAAAGGTAATTCTCAAGAAGAAGTTATTAATTATGATGAACCTTTTTCCCTTGTTGCAAGATTAGAAGGTGTTAGAACTCTACTTGCATATGCAACTCATATAGGATTTCAAGTTTATCAAATGGATGTTAAATCTACGTTCTCGAATGAAATTCTTGATGAGGAAGTCTACATTGAACAACCATAAGGTTTTGTGGATCCTAACAAAAGGGACATGGTCTACAAATTACACAAAGCATTGTATGGTCTCAAGCAACCTCCCAGAGCTTGGTATGAAAGAATAAATAAATATTTGATATAGATTGGTTTTCAAAGAACAAATAATAACAATACCCTTTATATCAAAGAAGGACCAAACAAAAGGATTGTGTTGGAAGAAATATTCTTTTGATGACACTTTATTCATAGGAAATGAAGACTTGTGCAAAATATTTTCAGAAGAAATGAGCAAGGAATTTGAAATGTCTATGTTTATAGAGATAAAATTCTTTGTTGGATTATAGATTTAACAAAAGAAATATGGTATCTACATCACTCAATCCAAATACATCAAGGAGATACTAAATAAATTTGGAATGGAAGATTCAAGACTAGATATAAGCTTTCCAAAAATGATGATTCCAAAGAAGTAGATCAGAACACATACAAGTCAATGATTGGGATTTTGGAATATGTAGTAAATACAAGGCCTAACATTGCACTAGCAATTAGTATTGTGGCAAGATTTTCAAAAAACCCCATAGAAAACCATATGATGGCAATCAAGAGAATCATGAGATATCTGAAAGGTATATAAGACTATGTCTTATGGTACAAACATAGAGGCAATCTAGAATTAAAGGTGTTTTCTGATGTTGATTGGGTAGGAATTCTTGATAACAGAAAAAGCACTAGTGGTGGAGCATTCTTCCTTGGTAAAAGATTAGTGTCATGGAAAACTAAGAAATAAAATTGTGTCTCTCAATCCGCATCAGAGTTAGAATATGTAGCAACAATAGTCAATTGCTCTAATATTGTTTGGTTCAAACAACTATTGGAAGGAAAGAAGGTAGAGATCAAAGATCCAGTAGTCATATATTGTGATAACACCAGTGTAATCAATATATCAAAGAACCCAGTGATGCATACCAAAACAAAGTACATTGCTATAAAATATCACTTGTTAAGAGAATTGGTGCAGGATAAAGAAGTCAGATTGGAATGCGTAAATACAAAATAGCAAATTGCAGACATTCACAAAGCCATTACCCAAGGATGCATTTTTGTATCTAAGAGGTAAGCTAGGGATCATTCCCCTATTTGAAGCTCATTAGATGAAGTTTAGTGATGCATCAACCAAATCAAGTTGAAGATCAATTAGTTGATGCAATATTGACAAGGGCATATTGCAAATGAATTAGTACTTCAGGTCCATTGATATTATCAATATTATCATCTTTGGTATATGTTGTCAAAGAGGGAGAAGTTGACTATCATATCTCTCAAAAAAAAAATTTGTTATTACAAAGAGGGAGAAGTTCTATGAAAAAATGTCAAGGAGGGAGAATAAACTTGGTAGAAGTTTTTTGATAGAGGGAGAAAGCTAAAGAGTTCACAATGATAGAGGGAGTCTTGTTCTCAAATTTTCATTATGCTATGACATGTTGTGTTGCAATCAATGCCAAAGAAGGAGATTATTGTATAGAATTGATTATTTATGTGTTGTCTTTGATGTTACACAAATGTTATATCTTTACTAGTCATAGCATACCGTACTCACTTGGAAAGTGTAGATAGTTCTCTATATCTACTGAGCATTCCTATGCAAAAGACAGTGTCTACTGAGTTCAATCAGGCATCAAAGGAAAATTTGTAGAAGATAAGTGTTAACCAAGCTCACTTAGTTAAAAAAGGAACTATTGAATGGAATCATTGTTAACTGAGCTAAATCAGTTACCAAAGCATCATTGTGAGTTTGCAGTGTTAGCCAAGCTTTTGATGGTTAATATAGGGAAATCATTTCTAAGTTGGTGTCTACCGAGCTGGGCTGGCTAACAAATTTAATTTATTTATTTATTATTTCTAGCTGACTAAGAGGATGAATGTTAACCATTCTAAGTTTTATTATAGCTAACTTGACAATGAGAATGATATATGTATAAGGTCAAGTTGTGAGATAGAGTGTGTGTAAAAAGGAATCATTATTGAAGATTTGAAGATTGCTCTAAGAAAGAAAATTTGAAGGTCAAAAAGATGTGTTTCAGGAGCTAAAAGGATACATTCAATTAGGAAGGATCATGTACAAGATAGAATAGAGATCTATAATCTGCAATTCAATTGCATCTAAATTAGGTCATCTCATTGCTACTCTCTAACCATTGTAACCATGTTCTAGATCTCTTAATAGAGTTGGCTTAACAACTATTTCTAAATCCTCTAACAAGGTGGTAGTTTTGTTGAATAGTCTAAATACCTCTAGCAAGGCCACTCCTAATAGGGTGAATAAATCCTTTAATAAAGTGACACCTAATAGTGTGTTTTGTAACCTTTAACATGGTTGGCTCCTAATAGGGTTCACTTCAAAAGAGTGAAAATACTAAGTATTTATAATTCGTGATTTGCAATTAAGATAAAGTAATGATAATCACTAATAACATCTTAAGATCTGCAAATTTAATACATTACAAGTACTTTCAGTATTTATCAAGTTACAACATTAACTATGTGTATGCCGAGTATCAGTATTTCAATTATCAGAGTTTGTTTTATGCTAACATCCAAAGAGATCTTGAAATATTTTTGTAGTAACTAATTCACCTCTCTCATCTTAGTTATTCCTTTATATTTCCAATAGTTAGTAGGTATATGAGTCATCTAAAAATTGAGCATTGGAATGTAGTTAAATGGATTCTTAGATATTTGAGAGGAATATCCAGTAAGTGTTTACAGTTTGGGGGCTCTACTGCTACTTTATAGGGATATTTTGACTCAGAACTATTAGGGGATATTCATACCAGATTGAGTACTACAAGTTATGTATTTACTATTAGTGGGGCAACAATGAGCTTAGTTTCTAGGTTACAGTAGGTTAATGATTTATCCACTATAGAAGCATAGTATGTTGTTGCAACATAGGTAGTCAAGGAGATGATATGGCTTTAGTTCTTCATGGTTGAATTGGGGCACTCATAGAGGGATAATTATTTTTTCACAGATAGCTAGAGTGTCATTCATCTTGCAAAGAATTTAGCTATGCATTCAAAAACAAAATGCATACAGTTGCGGTACCATTTCATTCGGTTAGTTTTGGATGATGGATAGTTAAAGCTAGAGAAGATACATATAGATGAAAATCTAGTAGATATGTTTACAAAGTTAGTGACAAGGGATAAATTGAACTCCTCTCTAGCTTTAGTTGGTCTTCTAGACTAAGAAGACAAAAAGAATAGAAGATTCTAGGGTGGTTTAATATTCCAATGGGAGCTACAAGCTTAGTAGTGCTATGATTAGTCTACAAGTGGGAGGTTAATATTGTGGAGTCTAATTAATCTCCAAGTGGGAGATTGTTGTGATGTGGAGCCTAATTAGATTCAGAGGTTATTTAGTGCAATTTCCATCCAGATTATTTCTACAAGGGTTTGGGGGCAGCACCTGTATAAGGTCCTAGGGTAGTGTCACAGGCACACTCCCTGTCGCACTATAGGGTGCGTTTGAGGAGCAACGCCTCGTGATGATTTTTGGGGGTAGGGCCCCCAAAGCCAAAAATGAGCTTATATTGTAAAAGGCATCAACTACTACTTTTCTATTATTCTAGCCCCAATTTTGTAAGTGGCAAAAAGCTTGTATAAATAGGATTACAGTTAGGGATTATGTGAGGCAAAAATTGGTTCTTGTGGCAGTATTGACCTATAAGGGATTATGGGTTGTAATTAGGTTTGTAATTACTAGATCATAATAATATTGGACTTTCTATTGGTGGAATAAGCTCAAGGATTTGGTGAACCATGTTAAATCTTGGTTTGTTGTGCTCTCTTATGTGTGATCTATTATTTTCTAATATTAGTTATATTTCCATGTAATTGTTATTTCAATCTAAGGTTAATCTTAACACCTAACAACTGTGAAAACTTGATTGTGAGAAGAATCTTATGGAATGAAGAAACTAATGAAGCACTTATTCTTAGAAGAATTTTATTCAAGACCAAATGTAAGATTTTTGAAAAATGTTGCAAGGTAATCATTTATAGTGGAAATTCTAATAAATTGGCAACTGAAGAGCTTGTTAAATAAATGCAGTTGTAGAGATTGAGACATCATAAGCCTTATGATGTTTCTTGGATCCAGGAGGAGCATAAATTACTTGTAAGTGAACAATCCCTTGTCAAATTTAAAATTGGGAATTATCATGATGGATTCTTGTGTGATATTATGCCTATGGATTATTGTCATATTCTTTTGGGTAGACCTTCGCAGTATGATCGACAAGGTTTGCATGATGGTAGATTGAATTAGTATACTATTTGGGTGAATTTAAAGAAACAAAAATTGTTACCTTTGGTAGAAAAGTTGATTGAAAGTCATTGTACTATAGTGAGAGTATTCTAGAGTGAGGGTAATAAATTTTCAAAGGAAGTGAAATAATAGAGAGTTTTCTATGCTATGATTTTAAAGAAAATTGTGAAACATGATGAATTAGAACATGCACTTGAGATTGAACCTTTGCTGACAAAATTTAATAACATCATTTGAGATAATGTAACCAATGGTTTTCCTCTTATGAGAAGTATAACTCATTGTACATATTTTATACCTGGCGCTAGTTTTCCTAATAAAGAGCTAGATAAGTTAATATACCTGATGAGAACATTGAGATTAGTTATAGACAAGTATAGAAATTTTTGGAGAAAGGACCGATTAGAGAAAGTTTGAGTCCATGTGTTAGACCTTAGTCTTGGCACCTAAGTAGAATGGGGACTAAAAAGATGTGCACTAATTCTAGAGATATAAATAAGTTAACAATGAAATACATATTTCCTTTGCCTAGGATGGATGACATAATGGATAATTCGAGTGGAGAAAAATATTTTGCAAAAATTTATTTTAAAAGTGTATATGAACATATTAGAATCAAAGAAGGAGATGAATGGAACACTTCTTTTAAGACTAATGAAGAATTGTATGAATGGTTGGTTATGGCCTTTGGTCTCACTAATGTAGCTAGTACTTTAATAAGTATGATGAAGGAAGTTTTGAAAAGTTTCTTACGTAAGTTTGTGATTTTATACCTTGATGATATTTAGATATTTAGTAAAAGTAAGAAAGAGCATCTTGAACATATCCAAAAAGTATAGCAGAGATCAAGAAAGAGGAAATGTTGTTGATCAACTTATAAAAAATTCATTTATGAAAGGGGAAATTTTGTAACCTAGTTTTCTAATTTCAATTCATAGTTTGAAGATGGGTCCTGAAAAGGTGAGATTAATTATTGATTGGTTTACACTAGAGAATATTGGAGAGGTAATCATTTCATGGATTGGCAAGTTTTTATAAGAAGTTTATCAAGAATTTGAGCTCTATTTGTAATGCAATGACCAAGAATATGAGAGGAGATAAAAGGGATTTAAAATAGAAACATGGATCACAAAGATTTTTGAGATATTAAAGGTAATGATTGTATAATTTCCTACATTTTCTTTGCTTGATTTCAGTAAAAATTTTCAAGTTGAATGTGATGCTAGTGGAAGTGCAATTAGAGTTTTTTTGAGTCAAGAAAGAAGACCTATAACTTTGTCTAGTGATAAATTGAATGATGCTAAGAGAAAATATTAAGATTGCGATCAAGAATTATATGCTATTGTTCAATCTTTGAAGAAATGGAGATATTATTTGATGCCCAAGGATTTTTTATTGTACACTGACCATAAAGATTTGCAGTATTTGGGAAGTGAGAATATGTTAAATCAGAGACATATAAAGTGGTTTGATTTCATGAAGAATTTTTTTCCTATTCATTAAAGCATAGGAGTGGATAGTTAAACAAAAATTTTGATGCACTACGCCGAAGAAGAAAATTGTTGATAGAGATGAGAGAGTTGAGGTACTTGGCTTTGATAACTTGAAGTGTTTGTGTAAGAATAATCTAGATTTTATAAAAACTTTGAAAGTGTGTAATGAATAGACAATGAGTGATAAGTGAACTAATTATTTCATTCAAGAATATATGTTGTTTAGAGGAATTTAGTTATGCATACCTAAGGGATCTATGATAGAGAACATAATAAAAGAGAAACATAGTAGTGGACTTTCTGGACATGTTGGGATTGATAAGATTGTTAAAATTATTTCAAGGAAATACTTTTGGCCAGAAATTTACTAGGATGTGTAGTGAATGGTTAAAGTTGAATAATTTTCCAAGTAGTAAAGGAACTAGTCAGAATGTGGGATTATATTCACCTTTAAATGTACCTGATAGAACCTGGGAAGATGTGAGCATGGATTTTGTTCTTGAATTTCCTAGAACTTAGAGAGCTAATTATTTTATTTTGGTACTAGTTGATAAAATTTCAAAAATGGCACATTGAATAGCTTTTAGGAATACCTCTTATACATTTGATGTAGTTGAGCTATTTTTCAAGAAAGTGGTAAGATGCAATGATTTACCTAAGACTATTGTTTCATATAGGGACACTAAGTTTACTGGTTATTTTTGGAGAGCAATTTGCAAATAGATGAAGATATATTTGATGTTTAGTTCTACATTTCACCCTCAGCCAGATGGACAAGCTAAAGTAGTGAACAAGAGCTTAGGTAACTTGCTAAGAAGTTTGGTTGGAGATATGCCTACTAATTGGGTTTAGTTTTGGCACAAGAAGAGTTTTCATAAAATAATTTTTTGAATAGAAGGACTAATAGAAGACCTTTTGATATTATTACTAGATTTCATCCTAAAGGAACCACGAGGTTGTGAGAATCACCTACTAAAATAAGAAGGAGTGTTGAAGCTTAGGACATTGTGATTTTCAAAAGGAATTTACATGAGGAAGTTAAAATAAATTTGAAAGAGAATAATAAAAAGTATAATTAGTGAGCTAACAAAAGGAAAAGACACAAATCTTTTGAAGCTGATGATGAGGTTATGATTCATTTGAGGACGAACAAATTTCTAGTTGGTACATACAGTAAGCTGAGACTGGAGATGTTTGGACCTTGTAAGATTTTGAAGAAGTTTTGCAATGGAAATGCCTATGAAGTGGAATTAATAGAGCATATGGATATATCATCTATATTTAACATTGTAGATGTCTTTAAGTACTATGAATTAGAAGATGAAAATAATAGTAACCTTGATTATCCTATAAAGAAGAAAATAAACATTGAAAAGATTCTGAATAGAATATTTAGAAAGAGTACTAGAGGAAAGGATCACATCAAATACCTAGTTCAGTGGGAAGAAAAACTTGTTGAAGATAGTTCATGGATTACACAAGATGAATTGTATCTTTAATAATTAGGTAAGAATAGAAGCAATGGCTAATGTGGTAATCAATTCCTTATTAACCCCCAAATGTTTGATGCAAGAGCATCTTGGGTCTTTGAGAAATCTTGTGTCAACCAAAAATATTTTTTGTTTTCTTTGCTAGTATATTGTTAGTGAAGTAGTATTGTTTTTGTTGGTGTCACATTATGTTCAGTTAACATGTTGATGAGGACCTATCCCTAATCATCCTCCTAACAGTGCAATCTTTGGTCATTCATTTTCTCAAGTTGTGAATTATTCTTTGTAATATCTATTTTAGTGTGTTTCATTCTAGTGAGACATTTTGTTTCTTTTGGTATGGTTTCTTATGTTAATGTGATGTGTTTCAAAGTAAGGAGCCAACTACTAGGACATGTGTGGATTTTTCTTCAAGTGTAAAATGCATTATATTTCATTTAGTGACCGTTTTGGTTTACCCTTCTGAGGTTGGACCTAAAATGTATTTAAATGCTTGACTAGCCAATTTGTGGCTTAGTTGTCTATATAAGAAGTGTGGTTAGGGATAGGAGAGTAGATAAGAAGATGATAATAGATATTGAGAAGCAAGATGGATGTGAACTTTGATTCTAATTTTTTAATTCATTGTATATGGTGGAAACCCAAATGATCTCACACTAGGGATGTTGAAAAAATTCTTTTAATTATTACACCAGTGTGGCTACCAATTGTAGATATTTTTGTTCAAATGTGCTACTTACTAATTATACCCTAGTAAAATATGGAATCTCACCTTACATACATGGTTTTGTATGTTTCTTGTATTTGTAATTCTAGGAAAGGCTATTTCTGAGTTTAAGTTGACCTAATTCTGCTTAAGTTTTCGCTTTTCCTACTTCAAAAACCTATTAGAAGATTCCAATGACATGTCATATAAGAAAATATAGAAACTTCTCCAATAGGTGAGAAAAAAGACTAATTGAAATCATATAGTAATTATATGACTTAACGTATATAAAGAATAATACCCATTCAAACCTTTTCTTTAACATAAATATGAAAATCAAAATAATCAAAAACTTTGCAAACATCATTTTAATAAAAAGAACAAGATTGGACAAAAAAATAAGTCTTCAATAGGTATAGGAGATTTCTTTGGTTCAGCAACAAGTACTTGAATAACCACCCTCAAACCCAAACCTGTACAAGCATCTGGATAATCAAGATCATTACTAGGTAAGAGAAGATGAAGAGGAGATCATCTAGAATATTGTTGACCTATTTCAGAATGAAAATATAAAAGACCATGTGTATTCATCATAGAAGAGACATGAAGAGGATTTTTAAGAACTTGCACATTGATACCAAATCTAAAGCAAGTCTAGCTCTATTTAACAACCATGTGATATCCAGAGTTATAATTTTTCTTCATGAGATCTTCATCATAAAGTGATTTTTCATTAGAATCATGTGTGAAGGTGGTATTAATAATGATGATAGAAAGAGGAAAAAAGGGGACCTTATCTTTTCCCCTATTATGAGTAATAGAAGGATAAATAGGTTCCTCGAGGAAGGTATAAATATTCTCATCATGAACTAAACTCTAACCTTTAATCTGTGTATAGAAGAAGTGTTAGAAGAATAGGAAGGAGAAGGAGGATTACGATGGATCAAAATCAAGAGAATAGCAAGGTACCCTCTAGAAAATCCATGTTCCCTTTACAATTTTTACCTCAGAAAACATTTAGGATTCGTCATAGCTGTCATAATCATTCCTAGCAGAAAACTCAGAATGAACTTCTCCTCGGCAAGCCTTTAACCCATGCATTTGGTTTTTTACAAAAGGCAGTTTAAAGTGAAAATAAATTATAAGTGGGGCCTAGATAGAATTTTTGCACCTCACTTAGATATTTCTGAACCCAGAAATGATAATGATCTATTGTCACAAAAGTTTGCACCATTGTCCAAAGTTTTTACATAAGGGTCCAACCTTGTGAAACATGGAAACAACCTCCAAGCTATGGGACTTGAACTATGAGGTTGAGTCTCTGGAGAAGGTTGGTTTCCTTTACTATCAAGGTGCAACTAAATACACATGGAAAGGAAAAGGGAGAAGGAATGCATCAAAACCAAATATACCTACTTTAACCTAAGTGGGTGATGCACCAAAATAGAGTGTTCAAAACAATCTCCACCCATACATGCACACTTGAACTATCATGACACCAAAAGATATACACATCCAGACTTGTTTTAATCTAACAAGCGCAATAGATTAGAAACCCAAATAAATGACACAAGGAAGAAGAGAATTCACTTATATATCATTTATAGGCCAAAAAGAGATACAATCATGCAAGATTACAGAGATCCACAATACACTAATGAGAGACAAATAAGTCTTTGCACACTACATCAATGTCTAAAGAGATAAAGTAGTATATCATATAGGTTCAGAGGCAAAGGGAATTTATAGTGAAATTATAGAGCAATATCAAGAAAACAAAGAAAAGTCGACCTTAACAAAATTTACAAAAACTGCCATTATAGCTTAGGCATAACTGAGATATTTTCTATTCTAAACTAAACTCAACCACTACCATTTAAGAGTGGAGAGAATAGTCATGTAGATCTAGAGAAAATTTGATCTTGGTATGGATTCAAATACAAGGAAATCCAAGTTTTTCCTAAAACAGAGCCTTGAGAACACATAACGATGCCATTAAATCACTCTGACCAAGTAGATGGATAAAACCAGAGATGGTGGAGTTTTTTCCTTCATTCACAAGATGTGGCATTCATTGGGAAATGTTTGGAAATGATCATGAAGATTAGATCATACAAGAAAACATTTCTTCTTCATTGTTGGCTCAACAAATCAGCAAAGTCAATAGGTCAACTAAATTCTGCAACCAAGATGGGCTACATGGGGCATTAATCTTAGTTAATTTTACTACTAATTGTGCCAAATTTTTAACTTAACCATGATGTCACATAACTATTAGCCTTAACTATGACTTCTTTTCTTTCGAACTGGGTCTATGAGGACACATGTCCTTTGGGTGCTTCCCCATAATGTCTAAAGTTCTCATAATTACATGATGAAAGAAAGTGTTGATCATCAATCTATGGAAGATTGACAGTCAATAAAAATATTTATTATTACTCTACCTACCCTATTTAATATCTTGGGCCCACAGACTACTCGGTATGACCTAGTATCCAACTGTCACCACTTTTAAACCCTAGTGGCTCCACTTGTCCACACATCAAGCAGCAACATTACCACATTCCTTAACTTTTAGACACTTTCATAATGTGGTGAAGTTCCATCAATTGATCTATGCAAGATCAATGATAAGATCTAGCACCCTTCAGAATAGTCAACCCCACATGTTTCTCAAGTGTAAGATTGGAAGCAAGAAAAATTCCCTTTACAACCTTATGAGATTTGACAACTTTTTAAGATCTTAAATCTTCACCTTTGGCCTTACAATCCTAGGACATCCTCTTTGGCTATTTCTGGCATAATATCAGAGCTTGATCTCTTTCCTTTCACCATCCTATGAAGCATCTCCACTCCGTAGCATTGTAATACTCCTTTTTATTTCTCTTGATTATATGGTTAAACCTTTGTCATAACATTGTAGATGAACCCTTTAAGGCCTCTGACCACTTGATCAACATAGAATCTGAAGCCTTTCTCTCTCCCCTCTTGATCCTACAATTCCTCGATCCTAAGAGTTTGGTGTAACATCATAAACCTTTGAAAATTGCCTCATGATCTCCCGATCACATATCATCTTAGGACTTAAAATTTTGTCTTATGATATTATGATGACCTTTTCTATTACAATCTTATGATCTTACAATGGGCATCCCAGTCATATAATTTTATCTTTACATTTTGGGCTCCCCGATCTTATGACCACCATAACATCGTAACACTTCACCTTTCCTTGTGCAGTCCTAAAAACTTTTGTAGCATCATAGGTCCTTGACTTTTAGCTCTCAACCTTATGATATCTTATTTCCATGACATTGAATATAAATAGGGTGTGGTTGTTTATCCTTTAATTTCAAATTTGGTGATTTTGGCTGGAGGGAAAATTTTCCCAATAGTTCTAGAAATTCAAAGGGTATGCAAGCTAGCTATGCATAGATCAGTGGCGTAAAGCATCCATTAGGCTATAAAGTCATGAAAATGTGAGAATCCACCCAGAAAAATCCTAAAAATTGTAGAGAACATACCTAGGAAGCTTCAAAACTGCCTCTTTGTAGCTAGAACAAGGAACCCAAAAAACCTTCTACAACCTTTGAAAAAGACATGTGCTCATGCACTTCTTGGAAAATAAGAAACAAGAAAGGGAACTATCCTAAATTATATACATGAAGTGCTCATCCTTTGTTAGAAGCAAGATTTAAGATACATTCCATTAATTGGAATAGGCATAATTTCACCATTGGGCCTGCTTAATTAAAAAGCATTGGCATTTTTGCAATTGATAACCACATAGGGACAACTCAATAATGTGTCAAATTTTGAGTGCCTCCCTAATTTTTCCCTATCTACATCCCATCTTAATACTAGATCACCTTCTCTGAAGATTCTGACCCTAGCCTTCCTATCAAAACTCTTTTTTACCTGGTGTTCATGTGTTTCTAGGGTCTGTATGGCCTATTTTATTTTCTTCTAGTTCCATAATTTTTTCTATTCTTACTATCATAACATCATTTTCCATTAACTCTAGCTAATGAGCTAGTTCTAGGGATGGAAACTCTAATGAAATTGGAAGCCTTGCTTCCCTGCCATATACCAACATAAAGGGTGAATTTCCTATGGCCATCTTATGTGTTATTCTATCAAGCCACAATGTTGTCCTTAAATTTTGATGCCAACATCTCTAATTGTCATCTAAAGTCTGTTTCATTATCTTGATTAGGTTTTTTTTGCATGACTTAGCCAATCCATTGCCTTAAGGGTAGTACTTTGAGGATGTGCTCAACTAGATATTATGATCAACTACCCATGCACAAATTCAAGATCCTAGAAAATATTTTGCATTAATTGAAATAATGGTTGAACGGGCACCAAACCTAGTTACAATTCCATCAAGGAATTTAATAACATAAGATTATGTGGCATCCTGTAATGCTATTGCTTCTGTCCATCTAGGAAAGTAATCTATAGTAGCTAAAATCCACTTATGACTACAGCTGGAAGAAGGATTCATAGGGCCTATAAAATCCAGTCCCCATTAAGTAAAAGGCTTGTCCACCTAGATGGGATGAAGAGGAAGAGATGGAAGCTTTTTCTTACCAGAGAAGAAGGCACATTTTTCACACTTCCTTACATACTTATGACAATCATGGAATAAGGATGGCTAGTAGTAACTAGCCCTCATGATATTCATTACAATTTCCCTTGGTGAGAAGTGGCCACCATCAGGACCATCATAAAGCTCTTTGATCATTCTTTCAGCTTGGTTTGTATTAATACATCTTAATAAGACTCCTTTAAAATCCTTCTTGAATAGTATTTCATCCACCAAGACATAACAGATAGACTACAATCTGAATTGTCTTCTCTTAGCTCTATTTAGGCCTTGTGGATATCTACCCTCTACCAAGAAGGTAGTCATATCGTGTAACCAATCATTCAAATTTGCATTCCCTATTGCTTTCTCATTCTGTATTAAGAGGGTAGCTTCCTTCAGTGTCTCAATAGAAGAGACCATTTGCTCACATAATCCCTTGCCTCTCACAAGTTTGGTGATCTTGATATCAATGTCATATTCCATGACTCTTGTGATCCATCCAATACCTTTTTCATTCATATCTTTGTTTAGCATGAACTCATTTACACTTGCATGTGGAACCAAGAGTTGAACCTTGTTATGAGACAAAAGATGTATTAATTTTTTTGAGATCCCTTACAATAGTAAGGACTTATTTCTCTACATATTTGTATCTTCCTTCATAATCCTTAAGCCCCTCGTTAAAGAAAGCAATGGGTTGCTTTGAATTTTCATCATTCAACTGTCTTAGAATAACTAATATACTTGATTCTCCTCCAAGGGTGTAAAGGACTATTAGAAATGCTTTAGAATAACTGAGAGGGGGGTGAATAAGTTATTTAAGGTCCAAATGTCCTATTCAAACATATCACTAAGTTTAGTGTGCCCATATAGCTATTCATTCATCCAATCTTAATCTTTCCTATTTAACAAGTTATTGTAAATCAACATGCAAGCATAATACATGAAAAGATCAAGACATAATACAATGATTTATGTGGAAACCCAATTTCAAAAAAAGCACAAGTAACATCCTACTCCATTCTCACTCCTCTGAAGTGATGCCCTATGAAAGGCCTACCCTATCAAATGCTACAACACACTGTTAAAGGATTTAAACACAATGTTAGAAGTGGGCCTGGTTAGAGGACTTTAGAACATTCACTTAGAATGCCACCCTATTAAAGGATTTACAAATGGCTATAAACCAACCTAAGTCCATAGGATTTTCTTCTACACTAACTGATACAATTGCTAAAGAGTAAAAATAAGGGGTTTTGACCTGATTATAGAATACAACTCAACTTGCAGATCTCAGACCACTTTTGAGCTCATGACATTGCCTGGCTTTCAGTCTCTACAACTCTTGATAGCTTGCCCTCCTTTTAAAGCTTAGTCTCCTTGAGTCCCCATGCTCAATGTACTAGTGCAATCATCTCTCTCTGACCACTTGTTGAAGCAGAGCCTCTATACTCTATTCTTCCTTCTCTTAGATGTCTTCTCCTTGACACCCTTCTAACCACTTCGTAATTTGGAACACTAGTAGCTCTTGCTTCTTGGTTTTTGACTCCTTAAATAGAAGTCTACAACTTCCTTTCCCACTTGATTCTTCCTTCCTTTAATTTCAATTCATATGGATTAGGTAGGGTTCATTGAATCTATCCCATATTATGTTCCTTCTAGAAATATCATGAAGAATCCTCTTGAATTTTCTCAAAAATGGTTTACATAAAATTTTGTGCCACCAGCTCATCATACTTATCCTCCAACTGGTTCACAAAATTCAAGGTAACAACTTTTTTGGCTTAGATTTGGTGAATCTTTGTCATTTCCAATAATGTAGCAGCTCAACACTATTGAAATTCTTGTGCTTGGCACATACTATGTTACGCTGCATCAACTGTGTTTTTACTTATGCTCAACACCTAAAATTCACTCAGGATCCACTAAGGTTTTATGATGCTCGGCACCTATTACTTTGCCTGGCACTTGAACTTCACTTAGCACCTGAAGTTTACTCAGCACACACTATATTTTGCATTTTCTTGACTCCAACTAAAAAATTTCTCGGCTCAAACTAGCTTGCTTAGCACCCACTAATGAACTCAATTTAAGCTTTGTTGTCAACATTATTACAACTTATTCCTCCAATGTTTCTAAATGTTGGCAGCCTCTATATCTTCAAGTATGTTATCAATATAACATTTAACCATTGTCTTAACTAATCCTTGCACTTCATTACAATATCATAACTCAACCTTTCTCTTAGGTGCTCTTGTTACATCTTGTTGATCAAATCCTCTTCATCAATCAACTAAGTGATATTACTTGGATCTTATAAACAATTGCCATTCCTACAAATAGCAGCTTTGACATCAATGATGAAACAATGATTGAAAACATTCTTTTGACAATAATCTCCCTCTTTGGCATTGATGGCAAACCAAATTGATCAACCATCAAACTAAACTATTTAACCAAGTGCTAACTAGGTTAGAACAGTAAGTCAAATGCCAAAAAGTAATAGTGTTACCATCATTTTTCACATCTCCCTCTTTTGATCTACTATGATGATTTCTTTATGCTAACTTCTCTCTCTTAGCTATTGTATCCTTTTTCTTTCCTTTCTTCCTTCCTACATTTTCTCCCTATGTATGTATTGCTCATCTTCTTCTATTTTCTATTCTGGTGAACATTTCTATCTACTTCTCCCTCATACTATTGATCAAATGTTGTTGATCAGTTTCTTAGTACTTCTCCCTCTTTAACAGCAATGCCAAAGACATATTATCTTAGTATCTTATCATGCAACTGTAGAATTTGTAGGCTCTTTCAATTTCTCCCTCTATCACCTTTCTTGTGACTAATTTTATAGCTTCTGCACTTTGATTACTTCAGGCATGAATCCTAAAGTAGATATCCTCTACATCAATGTGTAATATTTCAACAATCAATTCATTTGATGTAGGGCAGTCTTACTTTTTCTTAAGTAGCCTTGGCTAGGGGTATCACCCCTAACTTACCTATAAGATACTCAAAATCATCTTTAGGTAGTGCTTTTTGAAGATGTCAACAATCTATTCCTTTGAGCTAACATATTCCATCTTCACTTGTTTGTATTCCACCAATTCTCTTACATAGTAATACTTGATTGCAATGTGCTTAGTTTTGGCATGCATTATAACATTTTTTTGATATGTTGGTAGCACTTGTATTATGACAATAAAGAATCACAAGCTCATTTACCTCTTCCTTCATACCTTGCAACAAATGTTTGATCCATACAATATTGGTGCAACTGATAGTAGCTGCAACATATTCAGCTTCTGTAGTGGACTGTAAGCTGATACCTTTCTTTTTGTCGGTCCATGTAATCAATATTTTTCCCAAGAAAAGTGCTCCTCCACTAGTTCTTTTTCTGTCATCAATATTACCTCCCCAATCTACATTAGTGTAGGCTCTTAGTTCAAAATTTTCACTCCTTTTGTAGTACAAACCAAAGTCATCAATTCCTTTTAGGTACCTCATTATTCTCTTTACTATCATCAAATTATTTTCTCTTGGATTTGCAAAAAATCTTGCCACTATTCCAATAGCTAATCCAATATCTAGTCTACTATGTACAACATATTGCAACTTTCCAATCATTGATCTATACAATGTCTGATTCACTTCAGCTATCTCATCATTCTTTGATAAATTACATCCTATCACCATTGGTGTGCTAACTGGTTTTGAATCTTCTAATCCAAATGTCTCGAGTATCTCCTTGATGTATTTTGATTGGGTCATAAATATTCCATGCTTCAATTGATGTACTTGTAATCCAACAAAGGACTTGATTTCTCCAAACATTGACATCTCAAACTCATGTTTCATTTGATCGGAAAAATATTTACATAGAACATCTTTTCCTCCAAATATTATATCATCAACAAAGATTTTAGATATCAAAATATCTTTACCTTTCTCTACCTTGATGTACAAGTTGTTGTTGTCATCTATTCTCTGAAATCCTATCTTCACAAGATATTTGTCCAGTCTCTCATACCATGCTCTAGGTGCTTTCTTCAAACCATAAAGTGCCTTATGTAGTTTGCAAACCATATCCTTGTTGTTGTCATCAAAAAATCCTTCAAGTTGTTCTATGTAGACTTCCTCTTCTAGTATACCATTCAAAAAAGAAAACTTCACATCCATTTGGTAGAATTTGAAACCTTTGTATGCAACATATGCAAGTAGTGTTCTTACTCCTTCCATTCTTGCAATAGGGACAAATGTTTCCCCATAATCTAGTCCTTCTTCTTGTGCATAGCCTTTGAAACCTAGTCTGGCTTTGTTTCTAGTTATCTCGCCATTCTCATCAAGCTTGTTCCTAAACACCCATTTGGTACCAATTACATTCTTGTCCGCTAGTCTAAGAACTAGGGTCAAGGTTTTATTCTTCTCAATCTATTCTATCTCTTCTTTCATAGCTTTATACTAGTCATCATCTTGTAGAGCATATTTCACTATTTTAGGCTCAACCTTGTTAAATAGACATGATTTATTTCTTATTCTATTCCTTGTCATTGGTCTGGCACCTTTGTCACCAATGATTTCATCTACAAGGTGACGTCTTCGTACATACTTGGCTAATCTTGGTTCTCTCCTTCTTTCCATATTTGATCCTTCAGCTTTAGAGTCATTTTTTTCTTCTTCACCCAGTACCTCATCATTTCTTTCATGTACACTGATTTCAAAGTCAAAATGTACATTTCCTTCATTCTGCAACTTAGCTTATAAATGCAGCTCAACATTCACTAGTTGTGACTGGGCTAATATTGAAATTTGTTGATAATTCTCAACTTCTTTGGAAAAATTGTCTTCAATAGTCATTCCTTCATAGAAGTATACAAAAGATCTATAATCTTCTAATTGCTTGGACTCATCAACTTGAACTTTTGCATGCTCATCAAAATTTACATTTGCACTTTCCACGATTTTGTTAGCATTAGTGTTCAAACACTTATATGTTTTGCTTCTAGTGGAGTATCCAAGAAATATGCCTTCATCACTCTTTGCATCAAACTTGCCATTTCTAGTATCTTTAATATTATAGAATTTACATCCAAAGACATTGAAATTTTTTACATTAGGTGAGTGACCATATCACAATTCAAAAGGTGTTGCATTTGTAACTTTCTTGACTTGGACTCTATTCAGGGTGTAAATAGCAGTACTTACAGCTTCTCTCCAGTATTTTAGAGAAACATTTTTCTCCATCATCATGGTCCTTGCATAGCCTATCATTGATCTATTTCTTCTTTCAACAATACCATTTTTTGGTGGAGTTCTTGGTGCTAATGTTTGCCTTTTGATACCTTTTTCATTGTAGAATATTTCAAATTCTTTTGATGTAAATTCTCCTCCTCTGTTTGATCTTAGGCACTTCAGACTCTTTCCTATTTCCTTCTCAACTCTATCAAAATACCACTTGAACATTTGAAATGCATCATATTTTTTCTTTAAAAACGTAGCAGTCATCATCCTAGAATAGTCATCTACAAATATCATTATGTATTTGTCTCCTAGGTAGCTTTACACTTCTATTGGAACACATAAGTCTGTATGAACTGTTTCTAGTACTTCTTTGCAAGTATATGTTTTGCTCTTGAAACTAGACTTAGTCATCTTCCCTAGTTGACATTGTTTGCACATTGTGTTTTTAGGCTTCTTTAGTTTAGGAAAACCTCTAACTTTATTCTTCTTGCTAATGCTAATCAGATTGTCAAAATTAACATGACACGATCTTTTATGCCATAACTACACATCATCAAGTCTAACAACAAGACAAGTTGCATCTTCCATATTTAGGTAAAGTAAGTTACTCCTACTTTGTTCAACTTTTCCTATCAGATTTCCATCAGTGTCATAGATCTTGGCATATTTGTTTCCAAATTCTACTTCGCAACTTACATTGCCTAGCCATGATATACTTAGCAAATTCTAGTTCGATCCTTCAACATTATATGCATTATCACATGAAATTTTCTCTGTAAGTTTAATTGATCCTTTTCCTTTGATTTGACATGGTGCATCATTACCAAATCTAACACTATTTCCATCATATTGAGTAAAGGTAATAAACTTACTTTTATCTCTTGTCATGTGATGTGATCAGCCACTATCTATGATCCACTTGTCATTATTATTCACACAAGTCACCAATGTTGTTCCTTTATCTTCATCTTTATCGGATTTATCCTTCATGGCCACATAGACTGCTTCATCATCATTCTCATCAGAATCTTCTTCAACAATGTGGCATCTTTTTTCTTTGTCCCTGTAATCTCTGCTATCATCTTCTCTTTTGTTCTTATACTCGTTTCCTTCTTTATAGTTCTTCTTCTATGTACATCTTGCAGCAATATGACCTACTTCATTTTAATTGAAACAAATGATAGGCAACTTACCTTTACCTCTATGGAATCTTCTAGCTAGTAGTGCTTCTAACTGTTCCACATCTTCTTCATCTGTGCTACTATCATTGGATGCATGTTTTCCTTTTCTTCTCTTCTTGTTTGATGTCACCTCCTCAGTGTCTTTCAATGTCAGCTTGACCTTGAAAGTAGATTCAAGGTTCTCAGGTCTGTAGTTATAAAATTTTGACAATTCAAATGTAGTAAGTATTCCCACTATTCCTTCAAAAGTTAGTGTGTTTCCTTGTACACACCTTAGCTCTTGGATGGCTGAAACTCTAATAGCATATATGGGGAACAGGGTCCTTAAGTATTTTCTTTTGATAGTATCTTCTTCCAATTGACCACCTAGACTTCTTATTGCACTTACCACTTCTTTCATCATAGTAGCATATTGAGGAGCATTTTCACCTACTTCCATTTTCATTTCATCAAACTTTCCTCTGAGGCTTTCTCTCTTTGCCCTTTGAACATTCTAATCTCCTCCATAGATATTCGTTAAGGCATTCCACATTTTGAATGCAGTATCACATCTTTTGATGTCATCAAATTTAGCCTAACTAAGTGTAGAGGTAATCTCCAACATTGCTTGATTGTGCTCCTTCCTTTTGCTCAAATCATCTGCAATAAGAGGTCTAACTAGGTCTACATCTTCTATTCTAATTGAGGTTTGTGCATAGTCACTATTATGGTATCCACAACACATGCCCCATTCCTTACTAGGAATGGGGACCCCCTACTTTCTTTCAACTCCCAGACTCATAGTTCAAGAATCGAAAGAAGGAGAAAGTCTCAATTAAATTAGTTAGAGTGGGAAAAAATCAAAAAATTGAAAAAAATAAATAAATAAATAAATTTTCCCCGTGCGTGCGCATATCGAGGCATGCGTGCTTTGCAAAAACCACAAGGAAGGAAGAGGGTTTATAAAACCCCCTCCTTCCCCGTTGTTATTTTCATTTCTTCACTTATCTTTTTTGGTAGAGCTGAGAGAGGAAGGTGTGAAACCTCCCCCCCTCCATTCCCATGGTCTCGCGCTTGAGCACGCGCGCAGGAGAATAAGCACGCGACATGCTTCCAATCGTGCCCTTCTTAGTGTGCACGCGGCGCTATCACCGTGTCCCTCTGGGCCATGCACGACTGTTGCTCCGTGCACCCTTTTGGATGCACGGTGCCACTATCACTGTGCACACCTATAGGGCTGCATGCGGCCGCTGCACCATGAACCCTTTTGGATGCATGGCAGTGCGGTCGCTGTGCACGCCTATAGGGCCACGCATTGCTATCGCACCATGCACCCTTTTGGACGCATAGCGGCGCGGCTACTACGCACACCTTCTGGGTCGCACGCACGCCGCTCCGCTTCGGCACCCTTTTGGACACGTAGCACGCACGATCACTGCGGGCGCATGCGTGGCTGTCACACTATGTGCCCTTATGTACGCGCAATGGTGCGACTGTTGTGTGCACCTTTTGGGCTGCTCTCATGCCACTCCACCGCGGCACCCTTCTGGACGTGTGCGCGACCTCTGCCGCACCCTTCTTGGTGCGCATGCGGCGCCACCTCCGCCCTCCTCACTTTTTTTAAAATTTTTATTTTTATTTTTTTAAATTTTTATATATGATCTTAAAAACCCAAAAAAATAAAATTTTAAAAATAAAAAAAAAATTTTAAAAAAAAAAATCACAAGTAAAATAAATTCTAGAATATCATTTTCTTTTAATGTTTTATATGTATCCAGTGATTAATCATTCTTTTTCTTTGTGATGTACAGGTAATATAATCAAATGGCATCCACATGCGGATCAATAGCAAAGCCAGTTGTGTACAAGTTCCAAGGCATAACCCCGAAGTCATGATTGCACAATGAACACTCTAAGATCAAAGACACAGAACTTGGACACATGGACTTGGGAGAATTTTTGAGGGTTTGTAACAATCCAACTGAAAGATCTTCTGTTGATCCGCCTTAATCCGATCTAGATTGGTAAATGCAGCATCACATCCTAGGACCATTCAGTCAACTAAATTGATTTTGACCTTATCTCGACATTTTGTTCCCGAGGAAAGGGTGGTAAAGAGCGTCACTAGGGAAGTGGTCTTAGATCTACGACCTGATAATATTGAGAGAGATTTTCACTTACCTAGAGCTGATCAGTTTATCAGACTCTCATATGAAGTAGCTGAGAGGTGGCATAAGGATCATCACTAGGAGGCCATGGACATCATATATGGGTAAAAGCACAAACCTATGTCACCTTTTATGAAGAAACGTGATATCAGAATGCGACAATTCAACATTAATGACAAAAAAAATTGTATTTGTGTTTAGAATTTGAAAATAATGTAAACTGATGAAATGTGTAGAATTGGATGAAATTTATGCCTATCAGTTTTTTAAAAAAATTTGAGTAAGAATCTATTCATTTCTTTTATTTTTGAAGTCCCTTTTATAACTATAAAAAATATAGGGTGTAGTTCTCGTCAAAAAAAACTATACAAATCATCTTTTTTTGTTTTGATTTGAAAATACCTTATAGATGACATGTATATCTAATGCACAAAAAAAGAAATAATTATTTTTTATCTATATTTTCTTTGTTATAAGTACTCAAGCTCGACCTTCTCAGAAGCCAACAATTTTTTCCTCCTGTCAAAACTTCCCAATCAAATCTACACCTTCTTGAGAAAAAATTACATATTCATGAAGAGGACTTTCTCCTCTAGAGATAAATATAATTTTTTTGTTTTTTTTGGATGATTTACTATTTTTTTCCCTTTTTTAAGTGAGCATCTTTTAAAATGTTGAAATATCGACTTATAATATTTTGAAATTCTAACATATTATAACTAATCAAAACACTCAAAAATTTATATAATAATGATATTGAATCTAAGATCTATAAAAGGGTATTTTTAGTTTTTGAATAAAATTGAGTTTTGATAGAGAAATGAAATTTGACCAAAATAAGTTTTGATATCACAAACGGTGACACAAATTTGTTCTTTTAACCATATTCCTCATACTTCATTGAGAAGCCATCTCAGGGAAAGACAATCAGCAAAATAGATATGGCACGAGGATACATGAAGGATGACATTGGATATTTAATCATTCTTCTGAGTAGAGTTATGGGATTACCTGCAGTAGGTCATCTTGCTCCATTCATGGTTAACTTCATTGAAACCATTAGACACACAAAAATGCCACTGGATTGGGCCACCACACTTAGTGAGAACATGTGTGATCAGTTGCGGAAAATAAAGGACAAGAAGAAGTTTTATATGACTTCTTATGTGGTATATCTACTTGCAGCAAGAGCCACTGACTATCCCAGATTGTACAAAAAGGGTAGTATGCAGGACCCTAACACATGGCCATATATAGTTTATCCTTAGCTAGTTAAGAAGAAGCTCTCACCACAAAGCAAAGAGTACAAGATTCTGAATGATGCCTTTATCTTTTCCATCATTCAATTCATTGAAGGTGATTATGGAAAGAGATTGTTTGACGAGGCCAAGGCATAGATCACAGCTCTTAGTGCATATTTTATCCAGTTCTGGACATTCACATACATTCGGGTTGGTGGTGCATCTATCCATCCAAAGAAGCTCCCAAGGTACCCAAGTGACAAGTTGGTTCTAATGGAAATTTCTTGGCAAATTGAGTCAGCTTATGAGAGGATCAAGAAACAATGAAGACCTTGTTGGGATTGGCCATTTGTAATAGGAGCATGTCAGGTGAAGAGAAAGCAGGATATCTCCACTTTCAAGTGGGAATGGGAGAACTATCCCCTTGAAGAATATAACTCTCCCCGGCCATTCTTCAACAATGTTGGTAAAGTGGAAAATCTAGCAGGAAAAGAGTTCTACCATGAGGACGCCATTGAAGATCATTGGATGAATGCGACAAATGACTATGATGTCCATATCAGGGACTATTGTAGAATGACTTTATATTTAGTAGAGAAGGCTCTCCATTTGACCATCCCAAATGAGATAAGGCTACAAGATTTGCAAAAGCTACTGGATCCCTTATTCAATACAGATAAGGTTGGTGAGAGGCCCATTCGAAATGCAGAAGTTGATAGGGAGGAAGGAGATGATATTAATCATTGAGCAAGACATGTCATCAGAATGACAAAGAGTTGGATCAAGAAACCCTTTCCACTTGATCCAATTCTAGAAAAAGTGATATTCCATGCACATGCTCACCCAAAAAGGGTAAAGGGGAGGAAGGTCACAATTCCTATCTTTGCACTCCAGTCTCCTATCAGGCCAAAAATAGTCTACCATCTTGATCGTCCAGTGGGATACTACCATCTTTTAGAGAAGAAGATAGAAAAGAGGAAGAGACCCTCTCCTTAGAGGATCTAGATAGAGCATGTTGAAGAACAGGCCCCTGTGTAGCAACATGAATCTACTACCCAAGACCCCTGAGACCTTGCAATTTCTCATATCCAGGTTGATTTTACATTGCCTCCCATTTTGTCAAGCCAACAAAAAGAAGGAGAGATTTCAGAGACATCCATTCTTCCAATGCATGAAGAACCCACTTCTCCTATGGTTCCACAGAAGCAAAGGAGGGTTAAGGTTAGAATGAACAAGAGGCAGAGAGTTTGTAAAAGATTAGTGCCTAATCCATCTATTCCTAAAACCATTCCTGAGGAAGAATCAGGTGAGGATGAAATAGAGTCAGATGGGGAGGAAGAACAAGTGCCTTTACAAGGGAGAACTCAATTTTCCAAAGCCACAAAATTGGAAAGAAAGAAGAATGTCACAAATACCCCACCACCCACCCAAGCTAAAATGGTAGAGCTCTCTTCTTCGAAAGATGAAGTACAATGATGGGCGAATGAGAAAAGAGAGCTAGGTGATGATATTCTCTCCATTCCAGATTTTGATTTCATGCCAATGGGTACAGAATTGGTTGGAGATAAGATTAGAGATACTCCTACAAGTGAATCTCAATAACAAGATTGGACGCAGATGCCACCTATGACACAAGCTCCTCATCCAACGCCTCCATCTTCACCTCAAGCTATGATGGTAGATAAGGTTTCAGTGACACGTCCACCTCTGAGTTTAAAGGAACATGTTCAGAAAGGATCATCATTACAAGGAGAACCAAAACCAAGGACTACTAATGAGCCACCAAAAGAGGCACAGGTAATGGAATGTATATAACAGCCTTCCCAAGAAGTTAAGGATCAAACTACAAGATCTACAAAAATTGAGACTATAGAAGAAGAACCCTCACAATAGGAAACTCCGAGCAAAAGTGATAGAGGGAAGGAGGTAGCTAAACACATCCCTTCATCATCTAGACCCAAGGTTAAAGAAAGACATATCCCAAGATGGTTCCGGAAGGAAATAATGAGAAGTGCTAAGCATCAATTCCTTACTTCAGAGCATGATATTTGTGACATTGCAAAGATTTTGAACAAGCCTGACTCTCCATTATAAGATGAAACACCATTTGCATTCATTACCACTACTTAGAATCAGGACTTATTTGCACAAGTGGCTCATCCCTTGAAAGGTACAGATGAAGAAGTCGTCAGCCTTCAGGATTATGAAGTAAAGGATATCATGTTAGGGAAACCTACGTGGGATACTTCTCGACAGATGATGACTATGGGAGTCAAAGAGGTTCTTAACCATATGGAACATGATGAGATTGAAATTAGAGCACTTCGAAGGCAAGTTGAGATCTTGAAAGGATATCTAGCTGAAGTTATTGGTCCTCTTGATTTTGAATGCCCCAAGGAGACTTTGACTACCATTCTTAAAGAAGGGGAAGGTGTACGGCTCAATCCATTTCTGAGAGCTTGTTAGGATTGGCGAGACAACCTTGAGGATAGGGGTATCACTATAATTATAGGAAGTCTGAAATTATTACATGCTACACAAGACAATGTTGATAAGATCATGGAAATTTTGAGGCTAGACTTCAGCATTATGGATGACGTATGAGTTTGGAGCAAGGATTTGCAAATTCTACAAGCCATAAAAGGACAAAGGTACCGCATTCTGATTGATGTATATACCAGTGAAGAGCTAGACATGATAGATGATTGGATAGAAAAGATTGCAGAGGGAAATAAAGTGATGGAAACATTGCATGATGAGATACATAGGCTCAAGGACCAAGCTCAAGAGTGAATTTTGGAAGTAGAAAAGTTATATAGTGATGCATGCTTTGATATTTTTGAAGATGAAGAATGAGAGAAGCTTTTACCAGTTGAGGTAGTTGTAGAAAACTTCAAAAAGACTTTAGAGGAAGCATCTAGTGATGAAGACATTAGACAAGCCTTCAGGACAAAAGAAGCATTGTTAGAGTTGGATACCAAACTTGGGGATTTTGCAAAAACTCGAATTGAGGTGGACAACTACGGACAGAAGGTCAAAGATAAGTATGAGGCTTTGGATCTTCCCGATGCTGTGAAGATTACTAAGATTATAGAGAAATTCAAGGGCAAATATCCAAACATATCTTTAGGATGAAGATGAATAAAACCCAGATGCTAGAATTTCAATTTTGACACTTAGAAAAATTTTGAGATTTTTGACTCAGTCGAGGCCCGCAGCTCCGTAGGTCCGCAACTCCATAGGTCCGTAGCTCCACATTTTCATGTAGCTTCACAATTTAGAGGTGCGCCGACAGTTGACTACCAGTTTCAAAAATAGCACTTTCCGTGCATTGGAAATGCATTTTGATGGCAAGTTAACTCTGACACACATCAAGTGAAGGGCCAGCTTCTATTTCAGGTGTCTCTATGCACTTCTACTTTGACTGATGGCTTTCTCCTACTTTCTCTTTCATGCTTTCATTTTTTTTGACATGTAAAGCGCTCATGCATCCAATTAATGAATAAAATATGGATGGAGTCCCTCTAAGCACTAGTTAGATTACCAGTTTTTATATATTTAGCTTGTTTTAATGTTTTAAAAGCATTTTATTGCATTGAGATATCTCTCACTCTCAACACAAATTGAGGATATGATTTCTTATAAATACCCCATTGTAAAATGTAACAAAGGCCATCGTTATTATGCAATAAAGTTATGCTTTTGGTGCTAGCATTTGGAGTGTAGTTATTCTTGCCTGAATGTGTCATTATTTTTTGTATTTATCCATTAGATTGTGATTGAGTCAAAGGTTTATTGCATTGTTTTTGGTTGTGCGATCTTTTATTTTTGGTGTTTTCAACAGATATATGAATTTTGTTAATGTAACAAGCTTGAGAAGAGATCACCTGATTGTGTCAACATAGCTATTTGTCTCACATGAGCGCACTTTCCATGGCCTTGTGATTTGATGAAGAGTAAAACATCATTTGATTTGTTACAAATTCTCACCGATGATTGCATTAGTGGATTCAAGGAAGCGTTGCTCCTATTTTCATTGGTTTCCTACCGATTTCTTCAAAGGTTTAACTCGCAGCGTGTTGTGTTCTATAGCTTATGTCCATTTAGGAATTTCAATTTCAAGTTATTTGATTTCATGTTATTTGCTTTTAGTTTCATTATTTCCTTTGCTAACCTCCATAGTAGCTGCATTGTTAGAGTTGCATTCATTGAAAAATAGAAAATACAAAAATATTGTTCTTTTGGTGTGATATTTTGAGACAGCGAACAGATTTTACTTGATTCCAAGGTAAAAGAGTTTTTGGAACCAGCAAAGGCCTCCTCCTGAACATTCACATTTATCTTCTACTGAGCCAATTTTGGTACGTCACAAGACAAACATTGAACCTTGGAGTGGCTCCTTAAAAGATTTTCTTTTCAAGAGAGGAATTACACTATGGATTCCTACCATTGACCTCATGGATTTTCTTTTCAAGAGAGGAATTACACTATTGAGCTTGGGAACTTCTCTCTTGGACATCTTGATCTTCTTGCTTCTAGTACCTTGAAACTAAATCAGCAGATGGTTGTGATACCAATTGTTAGAAATTCTTTAGAATAACTAAGAGGGGGTTTGAATCAGTTATTCAAGGTCCAAATGTCCTATTCAAACTTCTCACTAAGTGTAGTGTACCCAAATAACTATTCATTCATCCAACCTTAAGCTTTCCTATTCAGCAGGTTACTATAAATCAACATGCAAGCATAACACATAAAAATATCAACACATAACACATTGATTTACGTGGAAACCCAATTTGGGAGCAACCACCAGTAACATGCTACTTCATTCTCACTCTTCTAAAGTGATGCCCTGTGAAAGGCATGCCCTGTTAAATGCTACAACATATGTTAAATGTGACCCGGTTAAAGGACTTAACCACCTTGTTAGAAGTGGGCCTAGTTAGAGGACTTTAGAAGATTCACTTGGAATGCCACCCTATAAAAGGATTTACAAATGGCTATTAAACCAACCTAAGTCCATAGGATTTTGTTCTACCCTAACTGATACTGTAGAACAAGAAATAGTATGCAAAGAACATTAACAAATAAAGTAAACATACACAAACCAAAAACTAAATTCACATATATGCTTAGACAAAGAAAGAAAAAAAGAAGTGCAAACCTCACAAGAGAAAACACTCCATACTTTCTTGATTCTGTAGATGTGTCCTTTTGCTGTGGATGTATGCTCAAGATGCTCAAAAGCCACTTCAATGGAGATGGGTAATGGCAAATTGGTAGCTTTGTGAGCTCTCAATTTGGCATTATAAGGGTATTGTTGATGGCTTTGGTTCTCAAAATAGCATGGTAACTTTAGCTCAAAGATTGTTGATGAAATGTCTTGGGATGGGATTCAATTTATAGGCTAAGGGGTAGAGGGATGGAGGGCTTAGATGCAAGGATGGATGAAGGCTTAAGGAGGGCTAAGATGCACTCAAAGTGGAGCACATGGATTGTGCTTGTTTAGCACCAATGGGAAGGTGACACTTGTCACAAGGAGGATGAGTGTGAGAGGGTAGGGTAAAGGGTTGGTTAAAGTCATGATGAGTGGGGTTGAGTATGTAAGAGGGATGTAAGAGGAATGAGTGTGGAAGAGGGAAGAGTGTGGAAGATGGGTGTAAGAGTCATGAGTGGGCTTGTAAGAGTCTTTTATGTTTTGTAAGAGCACTCATGACTTAGTGGTTGGGTTTTTTGAGGGGAGACTTTGGTTTGGATTAGGAAAGTCTTAAACTTGTTTAAGGAGTGTGACAACATTAGGGGGTGGATTAGGCTTGGGTTTAGGATTAGATTAGGGATGTTAGAGATGTGCAAGTGGATGACATTAATGAGGGTGGGTGAGTTAGTGGCTAAGCTTGGTTAGTATGGGCGGATGGGGTGGATTAGGCTAAATGGAGGATTAGAGATAGGTTAGGGGTTTTTGAATTTGAGGATTTCATTTATCAAATAGATTTATTTAATAAATGGGGATTTTTGGAATTAGATAGAAGAAAAGAATTTAATTGATAAATAATAGATTATTCGATTTATCAATTAGGACTATAGATGATTAATTAAATTAATCAACTAGGGGATGACAAAGGATTAATTAAATAGAAATTTAATTAATAATGCCTTTTTAGATAACTAAATAGGATTACTAAAATAGTGTAATCAAATTTAGGTGTCTACAGATACAATTTCTAGAAAGTAACAATAAGGGGTTTTGACTTGATTACATAATACAACTCAACTTGCAGATGTTAGATCACTTCTTAGCTCATGCCATTGCCTAGCTTTCAGCCTCTGCAACTCTTGATAGCTTGCTCTCCTTGAGTCTCCATGCTCAGTGTACCAATGCAATCATCTCTCTCTGACCACTTGTCAAAGTAGAGTCTCTATACTTTATTCTTCCTTCTCCTAGATGTCTTCTCCTTGACACCCTTCTAACCACTTTACAATTTTGCACACAAGAAGCTCTTGCTTCTTGGTCTGTGACTCCTTAAATACAAATCTAGAACTTCCTTTCATGCTCAATTCTTCCCTCCTTTAATTTCAATTCATATGGATTATGTAGAACTCATTGAATCTAATCCCATATTATGTTCCTTGTAGAAAGATCATGAAGAATCCTCTTGAATTCACTCAAAAATGATTTACATAAAATTATGTGCCGCCAACTCATCATTCTTATCCTCCAACTGGTTCACAAAATTGAAGCTAACAACTTTGTCAACTTAGATTTGGAAAATCTTCATCATTTCCAATAATGCGGTAGTTCAGCACTATTGAAATTTCGGTGCTTAGCACATACTATGTTACTTGGCATCAACTATGTTTTTACTAATGCTCGGCACCTGAAGTTCACTCGACACCAACTAAGATTTTTTGATGCTCAGCACCTGTTACTTTTCTTGGCACTTGAACTTCACTCGACACCTTAAGTTTTCTTGGCACACACTATATTTTTCATTTTCTTAGCTCCAACTAAAAATTTGCTCGACTCAAACTAGCTTGCTCGGCACCCACTGATGAACTTAGTTTAAGTTTTGAAGTCAACCTTATTACAGCTTATTCCTCTAATGTTTCTAAGTGTGTCCAGCCTCTATATCTTCAAGTATGTTATCAATACAACATTTAACCATTGTCTTAATTGATCCTTGTACTTTGTTACAATATCATAGCTCAACCTTTCCCTTAGGTGCTCTTATTACATCTTGTTGATCAAATCCACTTCATCAATCAACTAAGTGATAGTACTTGGATCTTATAAGAAATTGTCATTCCTACAAATAGTGAGTTCGACATCAATGACAAAAAAATAATTGAAAACATTCTTTTAACAACAATCTTTCTCTTTGATAGTAAACCTTTTCAATCAGATTTCCAACAAGGACAAAGTCTCTATCAAACATGGGATTGACAAGAGTGGGAGCTGATGCAATTGATTTCTTGATCTCTTCAAAACTAGCTTTGCCCTCCTTGGTCCAAGTAAAGACCATATTCTTCTTCAACACAGTTGTGAGAGGCTTCAACATGGAGGCAAGGTTAGGGATGGACCTTCTTATGAATTTGATCCTACCAAGAAATATTTGTAATCATTTCTTATGATTGGGAAGTGGGAGAGAGAGAATTTCTTCTACTCTCTCTAAATCTATTGTCTCAAATGATCAAAATGATCTACTGCATGTTTTGAGAAAATAGTTATATCATCAAGATAGACTAATACAAAAAAAATTAGCACACCCTTGAAAGCCATCTCCATTTCCTTCTAAAATGTGGCACCTACATTGGTTAGACCAAATAGCATCTTACAATAAGCATAGGTATTGCATTTGGAAGTGAATGTTGTTTTACATATCTCTGACTCTTGGACTAGGACCTGATAATAGCCTCAAAAACCATCTAAGAAAGAAAACCTTTCTGAGGCACTAACTTTGGATAAAAAAATTTCCATAGAAGGAAAGGGATGGTGATCTTTAAGAGAAGCCTTATTAAGATCCCTAAAATCTACACACAATCTGATTTCTCCATTTTTCTTTCAAACAGTAACAAGATTGGCTACCCATGAAGAGTTCTAAATAGGAAAAAAGATATTGGCTTCTATAATTTTGGATAGTTCCTTTCTCATTATAGGTTCAATCTTTGGGTTGGCTGGCCTTTTCTTTTGTCTAATAGGCTTAGCATAATGGTTTAAATCTATGGTACGTTGAAATAAATTTGGGTTGAAACCCCTTAAGTCTTCATATGTCCAAGCAATAACATCCTTGAATTCTTGATATAAATTAATGAAAACCTTTTGTTTAGCATTAGTGCATACCTTTCCCAAGTTGAGAGTCATTCCATCAACAATAGTGATAGGTGTGTAGTCATCCCTCTTTGCAGTCAAGTTTGGACCTCTACCTTTTTCTTGATCATCAGAGTTCAAAATGCGCTTTAAGGTGACTAGACCTTTAGGAAATTTTTTGGAATTTAGTTTATAATCTAGTCCCCATATTGACTTTGCAACTTAGACTGATTTCTAGTAGAGAAATTTGCTTCATTTGGCAAGAAATTAAAATTTGTAGATTAGAATCAAATACTTGCCAATTTGTGCAATTATCTTGGACAACAAGCCTTACAAAAATTTTGATTTGCTGCTTCCTTTCATTAGTAACATGCTCTAGTATATCATAATAAACACCAATGGTTGCAAGTCTAAATATTGAAAGCCTAAAAGACTTCAAGTAGATCCCAAACTCTATGTTTGTATTATTTAAGAAGGTTGTTTTTCATGATATTCTAATTTCTAACTTGATTAACAACCAACTCATTGTCCCCAAATACCCTTAGGAGCTTGATGCTCCTCCTTTGTGCCTATTGAAGGCCTTGGATCCGAGCCTAATATTCTACCACATTATTAGTGCAATTGAATTGGAGCCTAAAGGAGAAGTAGTACGTTACTTATGCCAAGAGAAATGAACATCACACCAGCCCCTGATCCATTCTTAGTTCTTGATCCATAAAAATACATACTCAATATTTCACTCACATCTTCTTTGGTTTTCATAAGGTTAGGGACAAGAGCATCCTTTTGTGACACATAGTATCTACCAAGACCTATCTCAAGGGCTTTTGATGTGGGATCAAATTGATATGCATTAGCCAATTCATCTAAGAGAAAATCAAGTATCTGTGCTAGAGGAGTGATGGGCTCATTCACTATGTCATTCTCATCCATTTCTAGGATAGTGTAATTCATATTGATGAGATTAGGGGTGTAGGATTCAATATCATGGAAGGCTAGAGGCTCTACTCTGATTGAAGCCTTGGTCCCATATATTGTTCTAAAAAACATGTATGACCAATCAGAAGATATGTAACTACCCGTTTGTCTAGTGAAGTCTCTTGAAAATATAATGGAAAATTTTGGCTTGACTTCAACTAATATATCTTGAGTTATACTACAACTAGGACAGGTATGTAGAGCCATTTCCACATTCCTAAGGATCCCTACAATCTAGATAGTACTACCATTCAACTATAGTACATCCCTAACAATGGGCTCATATCTCATTTCTAAAGCATCAACAACACATTTAGGCATCACTAAACTACTAGCCCCTAAAGAAATCATGCAATTTTGGACTACCTTATTCCCTATAATAAGAGAAACATAAAATGGAGGATGTCTAACCTTTTTACTTGATTCTACTTCCATTGATGGGTATACTAGGCTTGTGGCACTTTCTATGCTAGGTGGCTGATGCTTTGGTTCAATACTTTCCAACTACTATTCTAGTAGTATCTTTTGCATGGGTATAGTAGCAACAACAGCCCACATGGAAATATTCACATTTTTCTTCTTCATCTTTTCTACCACAGTAAGTGAGGCATTTAAATTCACTTTGGTAGAAGCCTTGGGAACTGCATGTGTAGGAGATTAAGATGAGACAACTTGGGGACTATTCACATCTCCTCTAGAATTACTCTATTTTTGTTGTAGAGGAGCATTGGTTCGATCATCTGTTGCTTGTACATGAGGAATTGCATTTGACGTTGAGGCTTGATTAGGAGGAGAAGGAGTAGAATCTTCAATAGCTCTTCTTTTGCTCCTAGTGTTGTGAGAAATGGATTCCTAGTTTACATTGCAATGTTCCTCCACCTGATGATTCACAAATGAGTAATCACTCTGTCCTTGCATATATGAGGAATCTTTGGATTGATTCTCTTTGTATGATTGTCCTACTTTCGACTCTTGAATGGTCAAAGCCAAATAAGATTCAGCCTTCTGACACATGCAATAGGCATAGGAATAATTATAGGAGGGGCAGTAATCTTGATCTTGGGCCATATTATTTTGAGGGACTATGTCCCTACTTTGGGTTGCATTTGAGGTAGAGGCATGATGATTCTACCTATTCTGATCAAAAGAATTGTTTGAATAATTATGATTTGGAGGCCTACCATTGTTTGGAGTTTGATATTTCAATTGATGAGCCTTACTACTTTGAGCTTGTTACCTTTCCAACATCACCACTTTGTTGCCCACCTTTTGCATCATAGAGAAGCTATCTTCCAATTTCTTCTCTTGGCCTTGTAATGTTTTATCTATGTTCAACATCATAGACTGCATCATCTCCTTGATTTCATCTATTCCATTTGAAGATATGGAAGCTGGATGGATTGGAGCAAGGGATTGTGACATGGAAGTTATGGTAATATGGGCCATTATTGGTTAGTGATTTGGGACATCAGGGAAGAAAGCCATAGGAGGCCTTGGGGCTAACTTTACTCCTTTTATCAATATGTTTTTTTCCCTTATTGCAATTTCATAAGCATTAGGTAAAGTGTCTCCTCCCATGGTTTGGATTCTTGTGGCAATGTCACTACTAAAAGATTTGAGGTAATGTAAGAAGGCATTATCGAGGTAGGATTCACTGAAGTAGGAATTATGTCCCATGTTTTCTAAAATCTATAATTGAAATTGTTGATACATTCATGGTGTGCTCTTTTTATAATAGTTAGCTCTTCTAAAAGTGACCAATAGTCACTTTTGTCCTCAAAATTTTTACATAATCCTACTCCTAATCCATCGCAATCTATTATAGAACCATGTGATAGACTTGTGTACCATTTTAGGGCTTTTCCTTTTAAAGATGAAGCTATGAGTCTAACAACCACATCATCTTCTGTAATACCATGGATATTATAGACATTTGCAACCTCTTGAATATGTTCCAAGGGAGAGATAGAAGTTTTGCTAGTAAATTTAGGTATACTTCTGAGTGCAACTATTGGTATGTCATGTCTTTGGGCTAATAAAAGAGGCCTTCCACCATTAAAGGTGGAAAAAGAGTGCACTCTAGCCATAGAAACAAGTAATCTATTAATATGAGCTAATGGCTTTCTAGGTTGAGATCTTACAATAGGTGGAGTGCAAATCGACCTTGCAGGGGTATGTATTTCTTCTATACTTCTATCTACTAATAGAGGCAATCTAGTCTTTCTTCTTCTAGGATTTAAAAATGAGAGTTCTTGATATTGAAAACTACCTCTAGAAGATGCTCTTGTTTTAGCTTTGGCCATGAATCACAACAACTTTGGTCTAGAACTAGTTATGAAGGGTGTAAAGTCATCAAGTGCTTGCAGAAATGTACCTCTTAATGCCTAGAATACTAAGAGCAACACTATCTTCTTAGCATCAAATTGAAATCTTATTCAACTTAGTCCCACTAAGTGTGCCAAAAACTATTGTTACAAAATTTTGCACCCTTTTCCAAAGTTTTTACCTAGGGACAACCTCGCGAAACAAGGAAACAACCTCCAAGCTGAGGGACTTGAATTGTGAGGTTTAGTCTCCTATCAAGGTGTACCTAACTACACTTGGAAAATAAAAGGGAGAAGGAATGCATAGAAATAAAATCTAACTACTCTAACCTAAGGGGGTGATGCACCAAAATAGAGTGCTCAAACCAATCTCTGCCCATACATGCACACTTGAACCATCATGACACCAAAAGATATACACATCTAGACTTGTTTTAATCTAATAATCACATACAGACCACAAACCCAAATAAATGACATAAGGAAGAAGATAATTCACTTATATATCATTTATAGGCCAAAAATAGATACAGTCATGCAGGACTACAGAGATCCACAATACACTAATGAGAGGAAAATAGTTCTTTGCACAATGCATCAATGTCTGAAGAGATAAAGTAGAATATCATATAGGTTCAGAGGCAAAGGGAATTTATAGTGAATTTGCAGAGCAATATCAAGAAAACAGAGACAAGTCAACCTTAACAAAATTTACAAAAATTGCATTTATAGCTCAGGTATCACTAATATATTTTCTATTGTAAACCAAACTCAACCACTATCATTTAAGAGTGCAAAGAAAAATCATGCAGATCTAGAGAAAATATGATCTTGGCATGGATTCAAATGCAAGGAAATCCAACCTTTTCCAAAAATAGAGCCTTAATAAGATAGAACAACACAATTAAATCACTTTGACCAAGTAGATGGATAAAACCAGAGATGGTGGAGTTTTTTCCTTTGATAACTAGATGTAGCATTCATTGGGAAGTGGTTGGAAATGATAATGAAGATTAGATTGTGCAAGAAAACATTTTCTCTTCATAGTTGGCTTGATGAATTAGAAAATTCAATAGGTCAACTAAATTTTACAACCAAGGTGGGCCACATGGGCCAATAATATTATTTCATTTTGCCACCCTAGCAAAGCCTCCACGCGATTGACCACATAACCTACTAACTGCGCCAACTTTCCAACTTAACCATGATGTCACAAAACTGTCAGCCTTAACTATGACTTATTTTCTTTCAAACTAGGTCCACGAGGACATGTTTCCTTCAGGTGCTTCCTCACAATGTCTAAAGTTCTTGTAATTACATGATGTGGGAAAGTGGTAATCATTGATCTATGGAAGATTGACAGTCGATGAAAATTTTTACTTTCACTACACCTACCCTATTCAATATCTTGTGCCCACAGACTACTCAACATGACCTAGCATCCGACTGGTACAACTTTTAAACCCTGGTGGCTCCAGTTGTCCATGTGTCAAGCAGGTGCATTACTACATTCCTTAACTTTTGGACACTTTCACAATGCAGTAAAGTGCCACCTATTAATGTACGAAAGATCGATGATAAGGTCTGGCACCCTTCAAAATAGATGAGCTAACATATTTCTCAAGCATAAGATCTGAACCAAGAAAAATTCCCTTTATGACCTTACAAGATCTTGCAACTTCATAAGATCTCACATCTTCACCTTTGGCCTTATGATCCCACAACATCCTCTTTGGCTATTTCTGGCATAACATCAGAGCTCGATCTCTTTCCTTTCATGATCGTATGGAGCATCTCCACTTCGTAGCATCATAATGCTCCTTTTTCTTTCTCCCAATGCTATGGTTAAATCTTTGTTGTAACATCATAGATAAAGCCTTTAAGGCCTCTGACCACTCAACCAGCATAAAATCTTAAGCCTTTCTCTCTAGTCTCCCAATCCTATGATTCCCTAATCCTATGAGTTTGGTGTAACATTGTAAACCTTTGAAAATTGCCTCGTGATCTACCAACCACATATCATCTTAGGACATGAAATCTTGTCTTATGATATTATGATGACCTTTTTTATTATGATCTTACAATCTTATGATGGGTATCTATGTCATAGCATCTCACCTTTACAATTTGGGATCCATGATCTTATGACCACTGTAATATTGTAACACTTCAAATTTCCTCATGCAATCCTACAAACTTTCATAGCATCATAGAACCTTGACTTTCAGCTCTTGACCTTATGACATCTTATTTCCATAGAATTGAATATAAACTGGGGAATGGCTTTTTATCCTTTAATTTTAAAATGTGGTGATTTTGGTAGGAGGGAAAATTTGGGCAACAATCAAAAGGTCAATTAAAAAGGAATCATTGACAAAAAAATGCAAATTGTCTTCTCCTTGGTGGGTTTTCAACCCATGAAGATAATTTCCTAAATTTTAAACAAAGTCAAGCTAGTAGTCAGATTGGACCCATAATTTGTGTTTAAAATGTCTCAAAATGATAATGGAAAGAATCTACCCATTATGGGAAAGAGTTAATGAGTAGAATTAAACTTAGCAAATATTTTTCCACGGAGTACTCTATTGGTAACTTCCCAAATCTTAAAGGAAAATGGGAAAGTAAGTATGGGGAGATAGAAAGTTACTATTGGGCCAACATAATAGTGAAAAGACCCTAGGATATTTGTTAAAATCATGTAATTACTATTTCAATGGATCTCTCCTTCAATTCATTCATGTGGTATGAATTTTGAAGATCAATGGATGAATCTAGGCTCCTATATATAAGGAAACATGAATAGTTGGACAAACTACTGCTCTTTCTTTTGAACTATTATTCTATTAATGTGCATAACTTTTTCAAAAAGCCAGTATTTTTTGCGTTAGCTTTTTCTCTCTTTCTTAATTCAAAACTCATTCTCAAAACAATGGCAACCAGATTTGTGGGTTTCAACAGGTGGAACAGAATCAAGTCTCAATTGCGAAACTTCACGGATACCTCTGTTTGTTTCTATGACATGCAAGATTTTCAAAAGAGACTGAGGTCTGAGTGAATTTATCCCATCATTGAGAAGCTCCAACAATGTGGGTTGGTTGAGGCAACTTGTTTTTTAGTTGTAGTTCTGGCCCCAGAGTTGATCCATGAATGAATAAATCATTACAACCTAGACACAAGAAAAATTGTGCTACTAGATGACATGGTGCTAATTTCAATTGACAAGAAAACTATGCTAAATTGCCTATGAGTACCAAAACAAGAGGAATTCTCATATTTGACCTTTAGAGGAGCCAATTGCAAGTTCTCCACAAAAAAGATGATCTAGAGAAACGAAATCATGTAGACATGGTTCCGAAAACCACAGAGTGGCAAGAGTAAGTTTCCTAAGACCTTGTTTGGGACTAATCTCAAACTAGAGATCATTGACATCTCAGTCCTTCTACATAGACCAAAAGGTAAGGTAAAAGCTTTGAATTTTGTTGAACAATATTTCTTTTTAGTGCAAGTCATCTGATGTAAGACCCAATATATTGATTGGACTCACGAGGTAAGTGAAATTTTGTCTAATGCTCTCCGTGCTACAAAATTTTACAATAAATTATATACATCCTCTTTCCTCATGCATATGTTGGCCTCATTATAGCTATGGCTAGGCCTCCCAAGAGTGGAAAATATTTCTTATGATGTAAAATCTTATGAGTTTTATCCATGCTTATAGTTGGAAAATAGCTATGCAAGTATGTGAATGTTATTGATGCATTCACTATGACAATTTGTAGGGAGCTATAGGGATGTCTAGAGAGGAGATTTAGTCCTGAAGCCATGGCAGGCATTAGCCAATTTGGGAGTTATTTCAATCAATTCTCATCATTTTCTTATTTGCATCTTGCATCTTTTGATGGTTTTCCCTTGAAGCTATCGAGATATCCCATTGATATGATCATGTTGATGAAGATCGTGAGACAAGATAGTCAAGTGAACATGTTGAGTGGGAGTCTAAAGAAGAAAGCTTATGAGTTTTCCATGAAAGAGGGAGGCTTCAGCTATGACACTCGTTCAGATGCTAAGAACATGTTGAAGTTGTTTGAAATGAAGTATAAATTGGAAATGTATGAAGTCTTGAACCCCATGTTCAATCCAAATGGGTATGTAAGGGATGTTTTACAAATTGGAAGTTTTATCAGGAACATCACCACCATTGAAGACTATTGAGCTGATTGGAAGGATGAGTTTGAGAGTCGTGATTGTGCTTTCTCTATACTGATAGTTGATCTAGTAAAAATGTATAAAGTCAATATCAATGTAGAAGGAGTAGAAGATGATGGTCAGAACATGTATAGTAACACTTACATTACCAGGCTAAGAGGCACTCTAATAAGCTCAAAACCTTATGAGGATTTAGGGGAAGAGCTAGATATAATGATTGCTCATATTATCAAAAGGACCTAAAAATGAGTTTAAAAAGAGTCAAAGCAAAAGTACAACTACTAAGCTTCTTGAATAGTTGCAATGGCTTCTTCCTCCCAAGGTGGCACATCAAGTGCAACTTTGGCCATTACCCAAGAGCCAACACAACCATCAAATGGAGGTGATCAACCTCCTAAAAAAGGTATTCCCTTAGCTAACACTTGTCAGGATGGCTCGCTCCAACCAATCAGAAATCCATTAGAAGCTAAGAAGAAGAAGGTGGAGGAATCAAAAGATGGTGCAGTCACTCTTTCCTTGTCATGTCATAGCATCCCAATCCCATATGTAAGCACTAAACTTCTCCTACTAAGTAGTCCACAAGTACAAGTAGTGGATCTATGAGATGGTGGAGTTAGTGAGAGTGAGTCGATCGAATCTGATGAGGGAACAAAGAAGACTTCAAAGGCAAATAAGGGTCAAGATTCTTCAAAGCTCATGTCACAAGCCCCAAAGAATCTTTTTTCTTTTGCTCTGAAGACACTCATCCGAGTCCCATCTATAAGCACTACACTTCTCCTGCTGAGTAGTCCCCAAGTGCAAGTAGTGGATCTGGGAGATGGTGGAAGTAGTGAAAGTGAGTCGACTGAATCTAATCAGGGAACAAAGAAGACATTAGAGGTAGATAAGGGCCCAGATTCTTCAAATCTCATGTCACAAACCCCAAAAAATCCTTTTTCTTTGGCTCTAAAGACACTCACTCTGGCCAAGAGAAAGATGCTTAGTACAGATGCTCTTGGGACTGCCTCCAAGGTGATAGGCATAGATTCATGGCTGGAGCACACCCTAGAAAGAAAAAGAAAGAGGAGAGATGAAGTAGCTCCCAACAAAGATACTTTATCTCTTGCTATCCACTCTAGATCAGCACTGAGCAAGGACAAAAACTAGAAAACCTTGTGCATCCTCAGATAAGATCTTGAAACAAGGCATCTGAAAATGGAAATTGCAAAGCCTACCAAGGAAGGAAGAATTGAAGATATGTCTGAAAATAATTTTTCCTTACACTCTATGGATCTCGGGGAGGCCAAACATGACACCAAGGTTGGCTTATGGAAGTCAAAAAATGAAGTAATAGAGAGACAACTCGAAAGTCTTGAATTATCAAAGGTTAGAATGAAGGTTGAAATCCATGAACTAAACAATTTCATTAGGCAATTGGTTACCTTGTTGGCAAGCATCTCTGGAATGCCTATCACTAGTGATCCTACTACTACCAATGTCTAAGAACTCATCTCCAAGCTCCAAGAAGATAAACACTTTGGGGAAATTGGCAGAGAGTGTAGCAAAAAAACTCAGGTTTGAGGGACTCGCCATTATAGAATAGATTGGTAATGCCATATTGAGGCTCAAAATAGAGAAGGATAACACTTTAGCTAATAGAGCTACCCTAGTAGCAGAAAAGGTTAAAAGTGAAGATTGCATCTCTTTACTAAAGATGATTATCCATATGAAGGCTAAAAAGGACATCAAAGGAAAGATCTTGCCTAAAGCAGATAAGCCTTTATTTGAGTGTCTTTAGAGCATGCAATTCAAGTCTGGGATGATCATGGAGCTAGAGGAAGGGATTAAGGAAATAGAATCTAAAGTGAAGAAGGATCAGGACAGAAACTATGAACTCCTAAGAAGTTTAAATGCAGACTCCTAGTGATGTAGCACACTGAAATCAATTCATTGAGAACTTAATAAACTCATGAAAAAATCCATTATAGATTCAAACTCTGAATTTTTTATTACTAGAAAAAAAAACCCCTTCTACATGGATCTCTAACTCCATTAAATAACAACTGACTCCAAAATGAGAAAATAGGAAATTTCCAAATTTGGTAGATTTTGACAATTGGAAAAATATGCAATTTTTGGTAACTTCTGAAAGAAAATTTGAAGTTTCCTATATCTACACTTTAAAATATAAAGGAGAATAGCCAACTAATCTCTGAAATTTAGAAAGAAATTTCCAAGTTATTACAAAGTAGAAAAAACAAAAAAAAACCTAAGATATTTTAAAACTAAAATTCAGAGGTCAAGATGGAATTTCTGGCTCTCAAAAATAAATTGAAATAGGCTCCAACATAGCAAGCTCAATTGGAATCCATGTCAACTATAGATTTTGAGAAAAATCCAAAAAAATCTTTAAAAACCCAGATTTGAGTCAAAAGTTATGACTCTCCAAACTCCCTACATCATTCTCCCCTTCTTCAAAGAAATGTTGCTCCTACAAGTGACTATTGGTGAAGTGGTGCAACTCGGAAGGATCTAACTGTAGTACTGCCCACTTAGATAGCCATGTATTTTTAGTGTCTGGTAATCCATCCCACTGTACTAAATAGCAGTTGTATTGATTGTGCCTTGTGGAAGTAGATTGTTTGTCAAGAATTTGGGCAATGGTATCTTGTTTCTTATTTGGAAGGTGATCTTGCCACTCAACTTCCTATCCATTAGCTACCTCTAGAACATTTCCATGAAATTTATGCAAATCAGCAACATTAAACATAGGACAGATGTCTAGATTGTCGGGTAAGCTAACTTCATAAGCATTATCATTAATTTTCTTAAGGATTTTGCAAGGCACATTTTTTTTGTATTTTAGTTTGTGATATGTGTGAGTAGGAAACTACTCGCGGCATAAGTAAACCATGACCAAGTCACCTTTAGTAAATGTTTGGTGCCTTGTAGTGGCATCTACAAGAATCTTGTAGTTATCATTACTGAGTTGTAACTTGTGCTAGACATCTTGTTGGAGTTGTAAAGGGTGTTTAGCAATGGACACTCCATCATCACTAATCCTATCACCGAATAGTAGAGGCATGATATCTAGAACACCTGAAGGATTTCTACCATAAACAATTTAGAAAGGAGATTTCCCTATTAACCTATTAACAAAACTATTATAAGAAAATTCTACTTGCGGTAATGCCAAGTCCCACTATTTGGGCTTCTCACCTACAATGCATCATAGAAGATTCCCCAAACTTTGATTGAATACCTTCATTTGTCCATCAGTTTGAGGGTGGTAGGCACTAATAAAGTGTAACTTGGTCCCCAATTTCTTCCATAAAGTTCTCCTAAAATGACTCTAGAACTTGGTATCAAGGTTAGAAGTAATGGTTTTGGGTAGAGCATGTAATTGAACAACTTTTGAGAAGAATAATTTGGCGATCCAAGTGGCATCATTAGTCTTTTTACAGGCAATAAAGTGAGCCATTTTGGAAAATTGATCAAAAATGACAAAAATAGAGTCATTACCTTGCTGAGTATGTGGAAGACTCAATACAAAATCCATACTCAAGTTAGTCCATGGTTCAATGGGAACTGGCAACATCATGTATAAACATGTATTCTGTGAATGTTGCTTAGCCATTTGATAGATTTTGCACCTCACCACATACCTAGTAATGTCTCTTTTAATCTTTGGCCAATAAAACTTATCTACTACCAAGTGTATTGTTCCTTCCTTTCCAAAGTATCTAGCCATCCCTTCACTATGGAATTCCCAAATAATATTTTCTCGCATAGAGCTAGCTGGTATGCATAGTTGTCTTCCCTTGAAGAGGTAACCATCCTATAGAAACTAATCACCCTTGAAATGAGACATCCTACCAATGCTTGAACCATTCAGCTATTCCACAATTTCCCAAAATTAATCATCAACAACATATAATGTTTTAATAGTGTCAAATTCAATGACTTTGGTTACCATTGTGGTTAATAGAGAAGTATGCCTGCTCAAGGCATCAGCAACCTGATTTTGTTTGCCAGACTTTATATGCTTAAAAAAAAAGGTGTATTCTTGTAAGAAAGAGACCCACTTGGCATGCCATGTATTCAGCTTCTTTTGGGTGTTGATGTATTTTAGAAAAAGGTGATCAGTAAATAGCACAAACTCTTGTGGCTCTAAGTAGTGTCTCTAATGGTGTAATGCTTGAACAATGGTATAGAATTTCAGATCATAGGTGGAGTAATTTTTCCTTGTGTCATTGAGATTTTTCACTAAAAGAGGCTATAGGTTTACTTGCTTGACTAGAAACAATACCTATTCCAATCTGGGAGGCATTACACTCTACTTCACAAACTTTGTCAAAATTTGGAAGTGTAAGTATAGGAGTTGTAGTTACCTTCTCCTTCAAAAACTTGAAACTTTTTTTTGGATCTGTTGTCCAGGAAAAATCCCTTCCCTTTATGCAATATGTTATAGGTGCTAAAATGCTACTAGAATTCTTGATAAACTTTCGATAGAAAGTGGCTAACCCATGGAAACTCCTTACCTCTATTATGTTTGTAGGAGTAGGGCATTTGAGAATCACTCTGATCTTCTCTAGGTCCATTTGAATACCATCTCCAGAAATGACAAATCCTAAAAAGGTAAAGCTAGTCTACATGAATCTACACTTCTTTAAGTTTGCATAGAGTCTCTTTGCTCTTAGTACAACTAAGATAACTTTTGGGTGTTGTAAATGTTCTTCTCTATTCTTGCTAAACATCAAGATGTCATCAAAATAAACAACCACAAACTTTCCAATATAAGTTTGCAGTACAACATTCACCAATCATATGAATGTGTTTGGTGCATTAGAAAGTCCAAATGGAAAAATCATCCATTCATACAAACCACCCTTTGTTTTGAAATTTTTCTTCCATTCATCCCCTTCTCGAAGATGAATTTTGTGATAACCACTTCAAAGATCAATCTTGCTAAAGTACTTAGCACTTACCAATTCATTCATCATGTTCTCGATATGAGGAATAGGAAATTGGTACTTAATGGTAATCTTATTAATTTATCTACTGTTAGTGCACATCCTCCATGTACCAATATGAGGAATAGGAAATTGGTATGTAATGGTAATCTTATTAATTTCTCTACTATCAGTGCACATCCTCCATGTACCATCTTTTTTTGGAGTCAACAATTCTAGCACTACTCATGGGCTCATGCGTTCTCTAACCAAACCCTTTTCTAGGAGTTCTGTGACCTATTTATTTAGCTCTACATGTTGGGTAAGATTCATTTGATAGGATTCTTGATTAGGTAGGATGGCTCTAGTGATAAGATCAATGAGGTGTTGGATATCCCTCTTTGGTGGTAGATCATCTAGTAATTCATCAGGCACAACATCAGAAAATTCCTCTAATATCTTCATTGCATCATATGGTATTGGGTTCTCCTAGTCTTCCTTCCTTTTCACTACCAAGGCATAACAATAACCTATCACCTTCATTTCCTTGGTAACTTGTTTTGCAGACAATATGACCTCACTCTTCTTTTCATCCTTAAGTGGTAATAAAACCACTTTTGAGCCATCCTTCCAGAATGTGTATGTATTCTTCTCACCATCATGTGTGACCTTCCTATCATACTACGAAGGTCTCCCCATTAATATATGACAAGCATCCATAGGAATAACATCACACCGTATCTCATCCTTATAGAACTTTCCTATGGTAAAATTTACTAAACATCATTTATCAATAGTGACTTCATTTTCTTTCTTAAACCATGCAATACAATAGCGATGAATGTGCTTTTCACATTGTAAACCTAGTTTCTCTACCATTTCTCTAAACACCATATTCTCACAACTACCCCCATCAATAATAACTTGACATACCTTTCCACCTGAAGTGCACCTAGTTTTGAAGATGTTAGTTCACAACCATGAATTCTCAGACTTATTTGGAGGAGTTCTGTCCTTCTCTAGGATGATCATTGATCTTCACATCATGATATTTTCTCCTATGTCTAGTGAGACTTATTTCTCCTCTTCTTCTATCTGCATCAGGTTCACTTTGGTTTTTCCTCCTTGCATTCTTTCTAGCATGTTATAGTTTGAGCATTCGAAAGCCTTATGTCCTTTCTCTCTGCATGTAAAGAAACCAAAAGGCCTTCTTTGATTTAACCTTCCTCTTCCACTACCATAGCCTCATCCTCTTTGAAAACCCTTTCCTCTTTCTGGGTTTTGAGTTTTTTGTCAAGTATATATTGCTTTACCGAATCTCAAGGATGAGTCTCCTCGACTGTAGCTAGAACTTCTTGAAGAAGATTTTTTTGTGCCTCATCATCCTCCTCTATTCCTTTGGTTATATTGTCTATTATGTTTCTCTTCAATCTTTAGAGACAACTAATAGACCTCTTCCATACTATTGACACGGTGCATCCTCAACTCATCTTGGATGGTGAATTTCAAACCATTTATGTACCTAGCCACCATCTGCTCATCATCTTCTTGATGTTCTATACACATGTATAGCTTCTAGAATTCAATTGTGTATTCTTGCAGAGAAGATAAGTTCTTCTTTAGATTTTGGAACCTATGAAAGAGAGTTTGAGAATAATCTATATTCAAGAATTTCTCCCTCAATTTCTTTTCCATCTCACTCCATGTCTTGATCTTGTCCTTGTTTTTTTTTCACTTGCTCCTTTTGGAGATGATCCCACCAAATCATGGCATGACCTTTTAATTTCATCCATGCAAACTTCATCTTCTTTTCCTCTCTCATAGGCTTCAAGTCAAAAAATTTACTCATCTCGTTTACCAATGTATCAATTCTTCTACTTTAAGGCTACTAGCATAGTTTGAGACTTCAATTTTAATACCATCATTCTTTCCTTCTAAAGCCCTTAGGATTCTGTCTTCATAGCTCATTTATGCTAACTCCTCAGCTTCATTTTCTACATTTCCCTCCATTCAACAACTGCTTCCTCCGTCTATTTCTTCCTCCAATATATTATCATTTGTGTTCTTTGATTATCAACTCTTTTTGTAAGCTCCTCAATCTACCTTTGCAAATCTAGTATGATTCTTTGAAATTGGGCAATGCCTTCTCTTCCTCTTCCTCTCCCAACCATCTTGTGCCCCTGATACCAAATGATGTAGCACACTGAGCTTAATTCATAGAGAATTTAATAAACTCATGACAAAACCAAATATAGATTCAAACTCTAAATTGTTTATTACCAAAAAAAACCCCTTCTACATGGATCTCTAACTCCATTAAATAATAACTACCTCCAAAATGAGAAAATAATAAATTCTCAAATTTGGAAAGTTTTGACAACTAGAAAAATATGCCATTATTGGTAAGTTCTAAAAAAACCTTCAAAAGAAAATTCAAAGTTTCTTATATCTACCCTTTAAACCATATAGCCAAATTGCCAACCAATCTCTAAAATTTAGAAAGAAATTTTGAAGTTGTTACAAAGCAAAAAAAAACAAAAAATCACCTAAGATATTTTAAAACTAAAATTTGGAGGTCAAGATGGAATTTATGGCTCTCGAAAATAAATCAAGATGGGCCCCAATAGAGTTGGCTAAGTTGGAATCCACCTCAGCTATAGATTTTGAGAAAAACCCATATTCGAATCAAAAGTTACGACTCTCTCAACTCCTTGCATCATCCAGACTAGTGGACAAGGGAAGGGAATCATTGGAATAATTGTCGTGCAAACAAACTTCTCCAATTACATAGATAGTTTGACAGGGGTATCTTCCAGTCACTAGATCAGAGTTTCCAAACTCCAGAAACTTGGTGGGTGCATACATGTGGCCATGGAGGAAATAAAAGACCAGTTAAGTATTGACAAAGATTTTGCCAAAGAGCATTCTAAATGGCTCTTAAGATACACTAGTGTGCATGTACATAGGCATGAGGTTCCAATTATTATTGCTGCTAAGGTCCATAGAACACAATCAAAAAAGGGAAAGAAGGTGAAGTGATTCATATTTTTCCCCTTTCATATTTTGATATAATGATTGTAATGGACAAACTAGCTCTGTAATGTCCCCATTTTAGTAGTTGACAAAGTGTGTGTGCGTTAGCCTTTTTCTACATGGTCCCGAGGGTTAACGAAGGGTTTAATGGGATCCTGGAGTGTTTTGGCCTAGTCATTTCCAGTTTGGGCCAAAACAAAGTTGATTTACTCAGTTTCAGGCATACTTACTATTTTTAGTAAGTCGGCAGGACACTGTGCAGGTCAATTTTGGTGATTGGATTTGATACTCCTCGGTGAGAGCTTTCCGGTGAGCTATCACTCGCATTATTTGGAGTCCGATTGCTAATACATTTTAATGCCTAAAGTTTTATTAAAGTAACATCTAATTTAATTGTAAAATATTAAAGTGTCACTTTAATATTTATTTTATGGTGATGTGTACCCAAGGGAGACATAAGGGGTATTTTAATATATGTTTTATATATTACACATCTTTTATCCCATATTGCCCATATGAGTTGAGCGGATCCTTGGAAATAGAATAAAAGGAAGCATTTGTGGCTTCATTAGGAGGTTGAATATGAGAAGAAATTGGTGTGTGAGTTGCAGCTCCATTCTTGGCATTTGAGGATGTCTATCCTCTCTTGTAACATTCTAGACGTCATTCCCTTGGAGTTTGGCCTTTGGAATTCTTTGTTATTGGCTTCATTATTAGGCAATTTAGTTGCATTTCTAGCTACAGGAAGATTTGGTATTTTGCTCATATCTTTTTCACTACTTTTTCGACGCTCATGCCGCTTTGAGGGAATGATATTACAAAGGTAGTGGACTAATTGAAGGACAAAGCACTGTAGCAGCAAGTTCGAAAGCATGGGCTGAAATATTATGTCAATACTGCTGAAGTAATTAGTGAGTTGATAAATCTGCAATGAATTTGATTTTATGAATTCTGAAAATAACATTTTATTAGCTGCAGTTCATTTTCACTTTGCATATTATTGTAGTTTCTTTCTTGTTTATGCTGTATGATACCAATTCCATGCACAAAACACAACAAACAAATAAACGTTTGATTTCCGAAGTTATAAGGGGTTTAAAACATTAAACGGAGAAATGAGAGGTTGAATGCAAACTGTTTGACAAAATTCCTTTCAGCAAATTGGTTTAGTTTTTTGGAACATCCAAGGGTGCCCATTATAGTGGTATCAGAGCTATAAGTCATGCCATCCTGTGGAGGTCTTATAGGGAATTTGGAACAATAGGATAGAGGGAAAAGTGTTTGACGAAATGTTAAAACACTAAAATTAGAAATAAGTAAAAAACACAGGCTAAGCATTTATGTTTGAGCATGCGATAGGGGTCTTATAATTTTCGCAATACCAAAGCTAGACAAAATAGGATTTCAAACTTGCAAAGCAAATAGTCTAGTACATCTGTGTAGGTGGACATTGAATCCAACCATATAGACACAGAAGAGATATTCTTTGATCAGGACAATAATATGGGTGATCGAGATGATAGGAATACAGGATTAGGTTGAGGCAGAAATGCTGGTCTAGATCAGGGGGAGGTACTATTCAGATAGTTACTGGATACATTAGAGCAGGGGCAGCGTATGCAGCAGGATCAGAATAGGCGAATGGACATGATGTTGTAGCTCATGGCTAGACAGATGGGTGTCAATATTAATCCAGGTGATGCCAACAACAGAAACAATAACAACGAGGGAAACATTAAGAATGGGGGAAACAATAACCATGGAGACCAAGGCAACAATAATGGTCCTAAGAATAACATTAATGGTAATAATGGACATGGCAACAACGGGAATGAGGCTGATAACTTTAGACACGTTGCACGCCCAGCACAGACTACGAGCTCGAGACCTCTTCTACCCACTTTCTCACCCAGAGATCCGGTTCAACCAGTAAATAAACCGCAGATTACTGAGTTATAGGATCAGTTCAGAAGGGACTGGGAGGCCAATGGATCAGAGTTTCAGGAAGATATTTTCCTTAGAGATTATATGGACTTGAGGATGAGACACATGCCTAAAGTAGGAGGGAGGAATCAAAACTTTGAGCTGAGGAAGAAAGTTGGAAAACTTTCTTTACCTTATTATGATGCTTCAGGGAAGATGACTGCACGAGCTTGGGTGCAGAAGGTAGATACATGCTTGCAGTTAAATCCTATGCCTGAGGAGGAGGCTATCATGTATGTGGCTATGCACTTGGATGGCATTGCACATGAATGGTGGTATCATGGCATGGTGACTTTGGGGCATAATAAGATTACATCCTGTGAGGAATTCACCAAAACATTGATTGAGAGATTTGACACTAAGGATCCTGAGTTACATTTCAAGGAGCTAGCACAGTTAAAACAGTCAGGTTCTATGGATGCTTACATTGCCAAGTTTCAGTGCTTGTCTGTACTTGTTACTGATATCTCTCCTAGGAGATTGGTGGTGTTATTTTGTGATGGTCTTGTTGATCCATTACGAGGTTGGGTGAAGGGACATGATTCACTCACCTTAGCTGAAGCAACTAAAAAGGCATGAGATTTAGCCCCTTTGGTATACAAAGGAAAAAACCATTCAATAGATTCTTCCTACCGCAAGGACAAAGACAAAAAACCGTTTCAGAAAGAGTATAGCAAACCCAAAGAAGGATCAAAAGGACTTGACAATGAAACCTTGAATGAACTTCGAAAGAAGAAGCTGTGCTTCCATTGTAGAGAGCCTTAGGACTTATCTCATAAATGTTCTTTCAATACTAAGGAAAATCAAATGGAGTATTTTTCAGCAGAAGAGTCAGAGTCAGAAGGGGAGGATCAGCACTCTGATTCAGATGAGGGTAACACTATAGAGGAGAGCAGCATTCCTAAGGATGATAGATCATTGGCACGCTTGATAGGGGCCCAAAAGGCAATCACATTTAAGATCAGGGGTACTATCCAGGGGCAGAAAGTGATATCTCTTATTGACGCTGGGGCTACACATAACTTCATAGATGCATAGTTGGTAGCCAGGAGAGGGTTACAAATAGAGGAGCATGATGGGTTTAGAGTCATGGTGGCTAACAGTGATAAGTTACTATGCACTCGGAAGATATCTAATCTTCACATCAGGTTTGGAGATGGCTACGAGTTGGAGGATGAGTTCTATGTTGTGGACATGGGAGATTATGATGTCATCCTTGGCATGACATGGATGGCTTCACTAGTTGAGTTCACATTCAATCTAGCGAAATTGGAGATGAGATTCCAGCATGAGGGAAGAACTGTGGTACTTAGAGGACTTTCAGATGGAGGTTGCAGAGTAGTGTCCTTGAGGAGAATGTAGAGACTTTTTCATCATGATGACATAGAGTGGGCGGCAGAGTGCTACATTATGCCAACTTCACCAGAGCCACAACAAAAGAGTCATCCACTAGATATCCAGAAGATACTTGATAGATACGCTAAAATATTTAGCGATATTCCTCATGGGGTTCCTCCTAACAGAGGGATGGAACATGTCATTGAGCTCGAGGAGGGAGCCAAACTAGTTATGATTACTCCCTATCGTCATCCTAAGAAACACAAGGATGAGATAGAGAAGGCAATTAAGGATTTGTTGGAGATGGGGCATATCAAGCCTAGTAAGAGCCCATTTGCTTCAGCAGTAGTATTGGTAAAGAAGAAGGATGGGATGATGCCCATGTGCATCGATTACAGGGCACTGAATAAGAAAACAATTAAAAACGAGTATCCCATTCCTAGGATTGATGAGCTGATTGATGAGTTGCATGGGGCATGCTTCTTCACAAAAATTGATTTGTGATCTGGATGCCATCAGACCAGGATGAGTGAAAAGGACATTGAGAAAACAGCCTTTCGATGTCACTATGGCAACTTTGAGTTCATGGTTATGCCATTTGGTCTAACCAATGCACCTGCTACATTTCAAAGTTGTATGAACCAGGTATTCAAGAAGCAGCTGAGGAGATTTGTCTTGATCTTCTTTGATGACATCTTGGTCTTCAGTAAGACCTGGGAGGAGCACTTACATCATCTGGAGGAGGTGTTATCTATTTTGGAGAGAGAGTCATTGTATGCCAAGGAATCTAAATGTGAGTTTGGCATGACTGAGCTCCTTTACCTTGGGCATATCATTAGTGTAGATGGCGTTCGAGTTGATCCCAAAATGATTAGAGCTATTGTAGAGTGGCTTACTCCCACAAACCTTACACAACTTAAGCGATTCTTTGGTTTATGTGGTTTTTATAGGAGGTTTGTTAAGGGATTCTCACAGATTGCTACACCCTTGACACATCTTACCAGGAAAGGAGCCTTCATGTGGATAGGGGCAGCACAGAGGTGTTTTGAGCATTTCAAGCAGGTAATGTCTTCATGTCCAGTTCTAGCTCTACCAGATTTCATGAAGCCTTTTGAGCTTCATTGTGATGCATCAGGTGATGGGATTGGAGCAGTATTGATGCAGGAGAAGCATCCCATTGCATTCGAGAGTAGGAAGCTCTGGGGAGTTGAGAAAAGTTATTCTATCTATGACCGGGAGATGTTGTCCATAATGCATGCATTGGCCAAATTTTGATCATATTTGGTAGGTGGACGTTTTGTGATCAAGACTGATCACAACAGTATTAAATACTTCATGAGCCAGCGTGATCTTAATGATCGGCAACAAAAATGGGTAACTAAATTGCAGGCTTCTGACTTTGACATAGAGTTTGTCAAAGGTAAGAAAAATGTGGTGGCTAATGCCTTATCTCGGAGACCTCACTTATGTGCTCTGGTAGAGATTTCAGGAGATTGGAGAGATCGGATTATAGAAGAGTATGTCGGAGATGCTTGGGCTTTTGGATTGATTTACCATACAGGATGATCGCTATGAGGTGATAGATGGATTGATCAGAGTTCAGGACAGGGTTTATTTGATTCCGTCAACACATTTGAGAGAGTCGATACTGAAGGCATTTCATGATGCACCCACAGCTAGACATCTAGGGATCTTCAAGAACTACAGGCAGATCCGAGAGCAGTTTTCATGGAAAGGGCTCAAGGATGATGTTCAGAGGTATGTCAGGGAGTGTGTGGTTTGTCAACGGAATAAGGGAGAGCACACATTTCCTACAGGTTTATTACAGCCCTTGCCCATTCCTGATAGGAAATGGGAAAGTATTTCGATGGACTTCATCACTGGTTTACCACGAGTGCAGGGAAGGGATTGCATATATGTGGTGGTGGACCACTTGAAGAAGTTTTCTCACTTCTTTGCTATTCCGTCCACTTACATAGCAGCACAGGTGGCAGATCTTTTCTTTAGAGAGATATTCAGGTTACATGGGCTGCCCAGATTCATAGTCAGCGACCGGGATAGTAAGTTTATGAGTGTTTTTTGGCAAGAGTTGTTTAGGTTGTGTGGTACAGATCTTATACCTAGCACTAGTTATCATCCGCAAACAGATGGGCAAACAGAGATTGTGAATAAATGGGTGGAAGGATATTTGAGGAACTATGTAACTACACAACAAAAGGCTTGGATCAGATGGTTGCATATGGGAGAGTATTGTTATAACACCACTTATCATATAGATAGTCATCGCTCAAGAAGAGCAGAGTTGAAAAGTTGAAACCCATATTTTATGGTCCCTACAGGGTGATTCGCAAAGTGGGCAAAGTTGCCTATGAGCTTCAGCTTCCAGAGGGCAATCGAGTGCACAATGTGTTTTATGTGTCTAGGCTTAAGAAAGCCATTGGTCAGAGTGTAGTGCCTTCTGCAGATTTACCCCCTTTGGATGAGGAGGGGAAGCTTGTGTTAGTACTCGAGCCTATTCTGGACACCAGAGAGAGGAAGCTTAGAAACAGGATAGTAAAGGAGTATTTGGTCAAATGGAAAGACCTGCCGGAGGAAGATTCTACATGGGAGAGTGAGCAGGTTATTCAGCAGGCTAGACTGAGATTGCTTGAGGCAATTTCAAGGGGGGTGGACTGTAATGTCCCCATTTTAACAATTGACCAAGTGTGTGTGCATTAGCCTTGTTCTACATGGTCTCGAGGGCTAACGAAGGGTTTAATGGGATCCTGGAGTGTTTTGGCCTAGTCATTTCCAGTTTGGGCCAAAACAAAGTTGATTTACTCAGTTTCAGGCATAATTACTATTTTTAGTAAGTCGGTAGGACACGGTGCAGGTAAATTTTGGTGATTGGATTCGATACTCCTTAGTGAGAGCTTTCCGGTGAGCTATCACTCGCATTATTTGGAGTCTGATTGCTAATACATTTTAATGCCTAAAGTTTTATTAAAGTAACGTCTAATTTAATTATAAAATATTAAAGTGTTACTTTAATATTTATTTTATGGTGATGTGTACCCAAGAGAGACATAAGGGGTATTTTAATATATGTTTTATATATTACACATCTTTTATCCCACATTGCCCATATGAGTTGAGCGGACCCTTGGAAATAGAATAAAAGGAAGCATTTGTGGCTTCATTAGGAGGTTGAATATGAGAAAAAATTGGTGTGTGAGTTGCAGCTACGTTCTTGGCATTTGAGGATGTCTATCGTCTCTTGTAACATTCTAGACGTCATTCCCTTGGGGTTTGGCCTTTGGAATTCTTTGTTATTGGCTTCATTATCAGGCAATTTAGTTGCATTTCCAGCTACAGGCAGATTTGGTATTTTGCTCATATCTTTTTCACTACTTTTTTGATGCTTATGCTGCTTTAAGGGAATTATATTACGAAGGTAGTGGACTGATTGAAGGACAAAGCACTGTAGCAGCAAGTTCGAAAGCATGGGCAGGAATATTATGTCAATACTGCTGAAGTAATTAGTGAGTTGATAAATCTACAATGTATTTGGTTTTATGAATTCTGAAAATAACATTTTATTCGCAGCAGTTCATTTCCACTTTGCATATTATTGTAGTTTCTTTCTTGTGTATGCTGTATGATACCAATTCCATGCACAAAACATAACAAACAAACATTTGATTTTCAGAGTTATAAGGGGTTTAAAACATTAAACAGAGAAATAAGAGGTTCAATGCAAACTGTTTGACAAAATTCCTTTCAGCAAATTGGTTTAGTTTTTTGGGACATCCAGGGCTGCCCATTACAAGCTCCTTGCCATTTGTCATTTTTAAAGAGATGAATAGATTCAAATTCCTTTATAACAGTCATCTCGAAATCCTATATGTACTAGAATGAAAGATTAATAACATGTTGGCTAATTTTTGATGTGAAATACTTGATGTTGTAGAGATAATTGAATGGTATTTCATGTCAATTATTGTTTATTCCATTTAGTTTTGTGTTAATTTTATGCTTTCACTTTCATCTGAATTAAATCGAGGAATAAACTGAGCTTCAGTCCCTTGCTTTGAAGCAGTCAACTAAAGATGATAGTATTGTTGTCATTGGTTCAAGAGAAATCCCTTTTGTGTTTTCCCTCAAGTTAGTCTTTCTTTCTTTGTAGTTAGTTTCCTGGTAATATCAATTTAGTATTAGTTAGTATGCATTATTGAATCATTAAGATTTGTGAGTTCATAAGATGTGTGAATTCATAGACTTAATCAATCTTAAAATACCAATTCCTCCCTAAATTAGTTGTTGTTTAGGCCTAGCTTGATTTACCTCTCTTGTTCTTAGGTTAAGAACATACCCCTTTTTAGTTTTAGAAACAAACATATTTCATTGCAAATCATACTGTAATAGGGAGCTATGCATAGAAATTCAAAAGGAAGTTAGTCATTTCAAAACAACTTTCCAACTATTGTAACTAGATATTGTTGACAAATTTGGGCTTTTAAAGAGTTAATCAAAAGAACAATTTGTTTACCAACACTATGTACTATAGGTTTAGTGGTTATATCGAGCATTCATAGGTTGGCCTTTTGATGCAATGACAACCCTAGTGCAACAAAAGGCTATAGGGGGTGAAACATGAGAGAACACAGAGTCAACCACAAGATCAAAAAAATAAATTTCTAAAATCTACTGGGAGAAAACAACCACAAAACAAGTAAACATTTAATCAAAAAGAAGGATCCAAGGAGGGCCCTTGAGAGCCAATAGCATCCACCTGGCATTCAAGAGGAAAGTCATGGAAAAGGAGAGACCAAATATGAGAATGAGAAAAATGCACTAGCAATCTCATCAAAAAATCACCAGGGTCTAGGAATCGATAGAAATGGGAGATACAAAACTACCCATGAAAGAAACACCACCAAACCGCCATATTAGGGCAATACTATAGAAAAATCTGAATGATCCAAGCCCAAAAGAACAAAGGGACCCAACAAGAGAGACCCCCAATTGTCCCAAGGGTGCAGCAACAACATTGTAGCAGGATTTACCACCACAAATCTCTAGCCACCAAATACAGTCTCCCCGAAAACAAAGTAAATTGCAGAAAGACATTGTCCATACATCCCAAATTCTCTGGCCCTCTTCTCCACATCATAGACCCACCACAACCAAAAACAATCAGCCCTCTACACATCATCTTTGCAAAAAGCCAACCAAAGGGTCATGGGTACATCCGCCCATCCATCAGGCTCATCTTTCGTTGATTCCCCACCTCCATCACCGGATTCCCTGGCCGCACACCTCCCATCGCTTCCGCCGCTCCTCATTTCAAAAACAATTTCCTAATGAAAGATATAATTAAATAGAAATTAAAAACAAGTTATTAATAAATATCAGATATATGATAATTAAAAGAACCGTGTTCGAAAATTTATATGATTATAAACATTGGATGAGTAAACGTGACATCCATAACCAAAGTCCGTATGCTTCAGAGATATTGAATGTGTACTTTGTGACAAAGAAGGCAATGTAAACTGATGATATAACTAGAAATTCCCAAGTAAAAATCTTAGAAAAAACCATACATTTTTATATTATTGATGTGTGAAATTTGAATTAGAAAATTTATTTCATGAATAGCATGATTGTATTTGACTGAAATGATGACTGAATCTTATAATTACCATTTCAAAAAAAAAAGAGGAAAGTGGTAAGAGTGAATGATTTCCCTGTGCCTCTAAGCATTTAATAGTATGTAAATTAGGTTTCATAGTAATGTCCATAAATGGATGTCATCCTTGTGCCTCTGAAGCATTTAATAGTATGTAAATTAGTTTTCATAGTAATGTCCCTAAATGGATGTCAGCCTTAATCATTCCGATACATGACATGTTGACCTTTACTTTTTTGGCAAATATACCAAACAATATTTAAAAATTCTCCCAATATATAATATATATTTATAACTTGAGGGATACGTGTCAGAACCAACTATCCTTGACATGATCAGATCTCTTTGGGACCGCCACAATGATATCGAAAAATGCAATTCACAATGAAAAGACAGCCTTTCCTAAAATGGAAATAATGATTTCACGACAAGCGATCATATCAATATCCCCCGTCTACAATCGATAATGGTTGTGCCCATTTTACCACGCAATGATATCAAATGCACGTCCTACGGGAATCTTATTAGAAACCATTCGAGTTGTTAGAACTATTTTATCTTATGAGTTTCACATCTGCGCACCTCCCAAACCCTTTCCTCAAGGTGAGTAATGAATATCTATTGTTTAGTTCATAAAAATTAATGAATGTTCATCGTAAGGTGTAGTTTTCGTATTTATGTTTGATAATCTTTCTCCTAAAACATTTTTACTTTCTTTAATCAGATTCGCCACAAGAAATAAAGCCCTGTGATGATATGTGTTTTCAGGGATGGAAGGGAAATGGAGATTTGGGCTTGAGTTTACCCAGTGAAATTAAATGTTAGGAGAGAAGACGGTGGATAATTTAGGGTTTCACGAAAGGCGAAATGGACAGCGACGTAAAAGGTCAAACTGGTGATGAAAGTACTTATATTGATAGATTATTAGATTGTGATATTGCTATTTCAATTTTGTAATTGGAGTGACCCACACTTAATTAGTAGTGGTCCACACAAATTCATATGAAATAAGAATAAACATAATACTTACAGAAGATGTTAATAAGAAGATTAAAGGTCAGACTTTTGCAACAAGTAGCATTCAGGTTAGCACCCAAATTCATTTAACAGCGGATACTAGTGTTTTATATGAAAGTGAGTACTTTATTAAGTTTAAGTTACTCTATGTACACATTGCGTACTACGTAAAGGGGGATATATAAAGAGATTTTTTTGTGACAATTTTGTGATTCATTGTCTTAATTTCAGATAATAAAAAAGTTGTGTATCGTGGCAATTTTTGTCTTCAAATTTGTCTTAAAATATTATCTCTAGAAGACTATATGTAAGAAAAATGATTCTGTCTCATAGAAGCAATTTCACCTTTGTCTCTTTGGAGACAATATTTCTTCAATCTCAACTATTATCTCTACAAAGACAATATGTGTTTATTGTCACTCTCGAGACGTTATTAAACAAATCTATTAAAAAATGGTTTAAATTGATATTCTTTTCCCATGATTTCAACTTCCAATGTTTGCAGAAAACATCAATACAAATATTAAATGTAATTATTTTCAATATTCAACAAAGTAACATAACACACTAACTTGACCAGAAAAACCAATTTAATTTATTTATTTCCAATGCTCAGTTTCTTACAAAATGATGTGGAAGCTCGTTCACAACAACAAAAATGTATATTGTGGACATGAGATGACCATAGTTGAACAATAACACTGACTTTCTTTACTCTATAGCATCATAGTGAAGTACTTCAGCTAATCATACACTATCCACCAAGTTTAATGGTGCAGTACAAAATATCCTTGATTTAAATACATATTTTATTTGGAGAAAACCATAAGGAAAGATCTTCTTTAGATGTTTCAAGTGAGATGTCAATTTTTTTATAATCTGAGATCTTCAAATTCCTTCACTTTTTGTACAATCTAATATACATAATCTGTAACGATGTGAATGCCCATCTTAGTGGGATATGTGGTTTGCAACTCATAGTGAACACCATCAAGCTCCCTTCTAAGTATGTCTTTGGAGGTAGCATAAATAATCTTTTCTCTGATATGAGATTCAAAAAATCCCCTAATGATATCATTAAAAAAGCTCACCACATTTAGATTTTGAAGATAGACAATGATGTGCAATTCTTTTAGTTAAATTGATAAGGGAAAACAAAGTAAATGAAATTACATCCAATTGAGCACCTCCTTCTTTAATATTCACCTTATTTTGGATCTAGAAAATTGTTGTTTCAAATTTCAATTGATGCACCATATTTATGTATGAATTACATTCACATAAGAAAAATGAAAAGGAACATACCAAGTAATGAAGAATATCTTCTTTTCTAGTAGTTGTTAATAGCTTTGAAATTGAAATCAAAACAACATATCTACAATCATTGTTGAGGGAGGGAGGTTATGAAATGAGCATAGCTTTTTGTTGCACCTCTAGTTTTTTTAATGAAGAGGTTTATTTAGTTTGTTCATCTATCTTGAAAAAATTGTACAGATGCACCTTCTTTTGCTTCAGGTCCAAAAACATGCTTTTGCAATCCTCTAACATATCCATGCTTGTAGTTTCTTGGTTCAAGTACCATCAAATATGTCATTAATTTATAGTTATTGAAAGCTAAAAAGACAATAAGACATCTCTTTCAATTTTTTTTGAATAAAACCTAGTCATTTTATCATAAATATGTTTTAAGGAATAAAGACTAGCCCAATTGTGCAACTGATAAAAAAGTATAGTACTTTATTAAAATTTGAAGGTTTCCTACATCCATAGATCAAATATGTATGTAAGTATTGGAAGTTTTACAAACCACACTAAAATACATTACTCATAGTACAATATAGTTTGCAAACTATTTATGCCAACCTTGTACAATTTCAATTAAGTGAAGAGAAAGTTAAGAAAAATGAAAAAAAAAGGCATATAAATATTGAACATCTCCATTAAATGTGTGAAAAGTAGTAAGACTGGTCCTTGACATTCAACAAACAATTTTGAGACATGCTTTATACTTTAAAAAAGATTCTAGGAAATCAAAGAATTGCAATAAAAACATACTTAACTCACCTTGAACACATTGATAGGGTAGTTGCACTCCACCATCTTGACCATATGTAGAATAACCACTTAATAGGTTAATGGCCAAGATTCTTTTGAACCAAGTCAATGTCTCGCCAAGAGCCTATGCAACAAAACTTAAAAAAGGATATTAGCAATCACACTAGAAAATTGTAGATGTTAGTTAGGATCATTACTTAAAAACATGTTAAAATATAAGAAAATGGGTATCCCCAAAATAGTAGAACATGGAGCTTTTGTATGTTAAGTAAAAATTTATTTGATTATGTGCATGTCCACACTAGTTTACAAAAACAGCAATCATTAGAATTTCAAATTACTAGTAAGTCATCTATGTCCTTCCAATAAGCCTATAATATGTATAAAGTCTTTGTATGAGAAAAAAATACCAACCATTCTTTTCTTATGAAAAAACAATCTAATTTATTTTAATAAATCAACTTGTAAATGCCAGTTTTTCTCACTTGTATAGATTGATCATTTATGAGACAAAGACCATTGTTGGCAGTTTTAGAGAATGCATGAGTTCTATGGTCAATAAAGTTAAAGTCAGGGGGAAGGGAGTTCGTCATATTTGGAGGGATCGGGTTGTTGTGGATATTATATATTATCCACATTGTAAGAGAAGCGCCACAAAAACATGACATTTCATGGAAATTGTAAAGATCTAGCGGTAATGTGTATGTAAAGAAAGATTACTTCTATCTTGTTCAGCCCCTAACCCGACTTACGCATGTGCCAGAATAATTCCTTTCATAAAGACGCAACTCCCTCTTGGTGGATAGGCATAACCACCCCTGTTACAACTATAATAGGAATCCTTCGGGCACAAAATTCATAGTTTAGAATGCGTGCATAAAGTAGGTGGCCCGAGAATTTTTGAGTTGTTGGACTATGGAACATCATCTATTTGTTTGCCTGGAATCTTCTCATTATCTAACTTATCTTTGCGTAATTGATTCAAATTAAGGAAAGCAACATGTCTGCATTTCCAAAAATAAAAATCGTGTTCAAATTGGAGGGCATAAAATGGGAAAAAAAATAGCAGTTTAAATAGAGTTTTTGTTTATATCAAAATGGGGGAAATGTCATTTAAAGAGAGTCTGAACGATAGGATTATGGTTTTCAATATTACTAAGGACTTTACAATAAAATTATGCGGCTTATCATGTCTTTTAGAAAACAAGATTAGCTAGCAAGATGGGTAAATCTTTAAAAATGTGAACAAAAAATTCATACTATTTTTATACTATGAGTTTTAAATGTTAAATAAATAGTCAATTCTTGTATCAAAACATTCATAGAGTCTATGTTACATTTACACTAAGTAGGCAAGTGAAGTCTGAAAATGAAAGGTAATGAGTTCAGGTCCAATTACAAGTCCTTTCTAAAAAACTCTCTAAATTTGATATGGTTATAAATTTGTCTTGGTTTGAAAAATAAATTAGAATGAGAAGAAGCTAAAAGAATGATAAAATGACAAAAATAAGTCCAAGGAGACTAGAAAAAATACATAGATTCCAAATGAAAACTTTGATTAATATGGAGGAATCTCATTCCCTCAAATTTTGGATCTCTCAAGCACTTTGAATTTGGACCACATCTTTGAAAATTATGATAACTCGATTATCAAGATTAGAAAAACATCAATATGATCATAGCCCAATTCAAATGTAATTTTGTGACCATTGAGATAACTTTAGGCTATTTAGAATTAAGTAAATTCATATTATTTATATCTAGATTATCACCTACAAGCAAGCACACATAGATTGGTATCTATCAAATCTGAAATAAAGTCATAAGCATAACTACCTGATCATAACTTGAAATTTTCACTTACTTGGTACCAAAGCCATGGTATCAACCATGGTCAGTTCAAACAATTTGGTGCTCTCCTTAAAGTGTCATGCTCAGATCTTCACTCATTGGAAGTTTATCTATCTTTCTGCCAAATAATTGTTACACATGTTCACTGCTCTAAACTTATTGAATTGCATTTAGATGTTCAAAGTTCACTAAAATGTTGATGAATGAATTTCTTCATTTTCTTACATGGCCATAATGTTTCACCACAGTTTTGTGGGAAGATGACAAAGAATATTATACTAATATACCATCATGTGTGAAGACACTCGACATACGAATCTCAACACCACTTGCAATCTTAATCTACCGACATCGAGTCAAGTAAGAGAGATAAAAGAAAAATCAAAAAAGACAAAATTGTAAAAATTAGATTTGAATCTTGGTGGAACTTGTTTATCCTCAATTTCATGCATATAAAAATGAGGAATAGAAAAAAACAATTTTATTAGAGATTAAATGCATGCAATTAATGAAGATGTGATTGTCAATGGTTTGGATTTGGACACATTTTTAAAACAAAAAAAAAATCAACCTGAATGGGAAGAGTTGTGCAAGAGGGAAGAGAAATTCTGGAGGCATAGATCTAGAGAACTTTAGCTTGAAGAGGGTGATAAACATGCAAAATTCTTACTTATGTCAATTAAGCAAAGAAGGGCTGCAAATACTAGTTTCGAGATTGAAGAAGCTTCTTCTGGTAGATTGCTTAAAGAATCTCAGGAAATCAAGGCCGAGGGGGAGATATTTTTCAGAATTTTTTATCTCCGTAGAGCGCTCCCTATTCATCTCATATTCGTTATCATGGACTACTTCATGCTATCCCAACATTAGTTTCTAAAGAAGACAACATACAATTAATGGCTCCATTCACTATGATGGAATTACAAAATGTTGTCTTTTCCTTGCCTCCAAACAAAGCCCCTGGCCCTAATGGATTTACAACACTTCTTTTCCAAAAATGTTGGGATGTGATTGGATTTGATCTTTAAGCAGCAGTGGAAGAGTCTCGTAAAAATGGAGCCATGTTAAAGAATTTTAATACCACAAACATTGCCTTGATGCCTAAGTCCGAAATGCCTAAAACTTTTTTAGATTTTAGACCTAATTCATTGTGCAGCATGGTTTATAAAATACTCACAAAGGCAATATACATGAGATTACAAAATATCTTAACCAAAATTATATCTCCAGAGTAAGGAGGTTTTGTGCTAGGTAAAGAAGTAATGGAAGGGGCCATTATTGCACATGAGACTCTACACACAATCCATTCCAAGCAATCTCCTACTGTGATGATCAAGCTTGACATGAGGAAATCATATGTTCAGGTGCAATGGCGCTTTTTGTTTAAAGTTCTCTAGAAGTTTGGTTTTAACACAAAATGGTGTAAATGGATCAAATCATGTATATGGTGCCTTCTTTTCAGTCATTAAAAATGGTGAGTCAGTCAATTTTTTCAAATCTAGCCAAGGTGTATGGCAAGGTGATCCATTATCTCCAGCACTATTTATCATTATGGTTGATTCATTCAGTAAAATTATTAAAGCTAAACAAGTTTAGCAAAGGTGGGTTGGTATTCTGATTGAAGGTACTCCTTTTGCAATCACTCACTCACTTTTTACCAATGATACAATGTTATTTGGGAAAACCAATGTTCAGGAAGCTAAGGTAATTAAAAGAACTTTAGACTTATATCGTGAAGTCTCAGGACAAAGGGAAAATGTTCAAAATGCTAAAGTATAAATTTTCTTTACCAATCTAGTGATCTCGAGAAAATTGATCAATATTCTTGGGTTCTCACAAGAACAACTACCATCATTATATCTTGGTATCCCTTTATTCTCTGGTAATAATAAAGCTATTTTCTGGAAATCAATTGTAAACAAGATCAAGAGTAAGATCTCTAATTGGAAATATCAATGGCTTTCTCTATCTGGGAAAATCATTCATGCTAGTCAAATTTGTCTTAGCTTCTAATCTAACTATTCTATGTCTATCCTAAAAGCCCTAGTTGGTATTATCAGACAGATTGAAAAAATTATAAGGAAATTTATTTGGAATAGCAATATGTCTAATGAGAAGAAAGTCCCTTTAATCTCATTAAAAGAAATGATTTATGACAAAGATAGTGGTGAAATTGGATTACACAAAATGAGCAAGAGAAACATTTCTTTTGGTGCCAAGCTTGTATGGAGGATGCTTATAAATGTAGCAAGTAAATGGTGTGAGATTATACAAGGAAAATATTTACTCTCTAGATTTTAATCGAATTATAATTGTTGATGATCACTCAAATGGTTCAGCCATGGGGAACTTTTCGATATCTTCTAGGGATATCATTACAAAATTTGTCTCTTGGGAGGTCCATAATGGTGAATCAATGAAATTTTGGGAGGATTCCTAGCATGGTTTGCCTCCATTCTCTTTCGATAATGATTTGAGAGATGTTATTCACATGATCAAAGATAATTGAGATGAGATTTTGATAGACTATGTCCTAGCTATTGAATTTTTTTTGGTGAAATCTTTTGGAAAGATCCCTTTATTTTACTAATTTCCTATAGTGACAAACAACATTTGTTCAAAATCATGACAAAAAGAAAGATATTCTTGAATGGTGAAAATGATGTTCTAATTTGGGCCCCTTCTCCAAATGGCAAATACTCCATTAAAGCTAGCTACCAAGCTTTGAAATTGGGGGAGTAGCATGAAACAAAACAATAGGCATTCTCTTTTTGCTGGAATAATATAGCTTTGCCCAAGGTTGGTTGCTTGGCTTGGCTTGAACTTCGGAAAAGAATTTTAACTAGTGACAGGCTCCAAAAATGTAACATATTGCAGCCTTTTCAATGTGTCTTATGTAGTGAAGATGTGGAAACTATAGACCATTTATTTATTCAATGTTTTTTTGCCCAACAATGTTGGAACTTTGTCACGCAAAAAATTAACCTTTTGATGCCCCTACCATACACATTCTGAGAATTTTTTCAATCTTGGTGTCATGTCCCCTTTTCAAATAATTAAAAAATAATAATCTTTGCTAAGGCAGGCAGGCCTAAGAAAGTGAAGTTTCGGAAAAAGGGGGTTAATCTTTGGAAACCGTTGGACTAATAAATGAAAATGATTATTAAAATATGTTTCATTAACCTCTCTTGGACGTGAGTTATGGTTATGCCCTCTTTTAAGGGGTTTGGAGGCATTTTGGGCTGATTCCAGAACTTGATTTTTGCGCATTCTTTGTTATTCTTCAGAGGCTGCCAAACCTATGGAGAAGGAGACCCAAGAACGAGAGTTTGCAGGTTTCCAGGGAGACCCAAGAATGGGAGTTTGCAGGTTTCCAAGAAGGCTAAGGATGGGAGTTTGAAGCCATTCCATGTGCATGCTCGTACAGAGTTTGCCTTTGTGCTGAACAGTGCAGATTTGTGGGTTTTCGGGTGTGTTTTTTGTATGAGTTTGGTGTTTTCAGTTGAGTATTTCATATCAGTTTGGGTTGCTACTATATTTCAGACTTTAAGGTGTTAAAATAGAGCTGAATATATGTATTGGGATGTGATTAAACTTTTGAGATAGATTATTAGTATTTTTGTGGTGTTTCCGGGCATTTTTGTGTTAATTTCGGGAGCCCGATGAGCATAGTTTTTGTCCTACATTTGAGAACTGTTGTGTAAAGGCTATACGGATCTGGAAATGTCATTTTGTAGGCTGTTATGCTGCTGAAATTTCTGTAAAAATGTCCACTTTTAGATTTATTAATAATAGGTGAAGCTGTGAAGCTTTTGGCACAATTTCTGGCATATCCGATTTGGGGTTTCTTGAGAAATTTGGTGGATCTTTGGGATATTAGTTGTTTGATTTTAAAGATATGATTTGAGGCTTGAAATATCATACAAAATCAGAAAGGGGACATTTCAGTGGTATCAGAGCCATGATCTTGCCAGCCTGAGGGTTTGTAGAAGTTGCATGTCAGTTTTGACAACTACCCAGATCTTGCATTTCAGTTTTTAGAACTACCCAAATCTTGCATGTCATAATTTATGGTTGCATATTTCTTCTAATCAGCTGCATGTCAAAATTTATGGTTGCATGCTACTTCTAATCATTTGCATGTCAGTTCTTGGTGAATTTGGTGGTTGTAGAAGTTTGCATGTCAGTTTTGACAACTACCCAGATCTTGCATGTCAATTTTGACAACTACCCAGATCTTGCATGTCATAATTGATGATTGCATGTTGCTTCTAATCAGCTGCATGAAAAAATTTATGGTTTCATGCTACTTCTAATCATTTGCATGTTAGTTCTTGGTGAATTTGGTGGTTGCATGTTGCTTCTAATCAGTTGCATGTCAAAATCTATGGTTGCATGCTACTTCTAATCATTTGCATGTTAGTTCTTGGTGTTTGAAGAAGTTATATCTTATTGGGGTTACACTCTACTTTATCCAGAATGGACAGGTATAGTATAGAGTCTCAGAGGACACGATCTTGGACAATTGATATCCAGAGTCAAAATAGTAGAAAGGATGGTTATTTAGACATTCGTGATAAACTTATGAAAATAAGCCATGACATGTCTGAATAGTTGATTGAGCACCACCGTATAATGAATGACATGTTGTCTGACCCAGCTAAGGTGGATAAGTTGACTAGATTTCTATTTGGCAGATTTTCTCACAGGGCAGATGACACAATTACTAAGAACTTGCATGAAGAGTTTGAGAAACTAGCTGATAGCCAGGTAGAGGTCTCAGATTCTACTCTACCATAGGAGGTGGTGGGAAAGGATATTACACAGATTGATAGTAATGGTCAACTTGATACTCAAATTGAGACAATTGTTTATAGGTCGTCAAAGGGTGATGCCACAGGTATTCAGGATGGTATAGTTACAATAGGCAGTGACTATAGTGTAGTGGGTTCAGATGATGATTGCGAGGATGTTCTTGTGCAGGATGGTGAGATACCTGGTAGAGATGAGCAGACATTGAGAATTCATGATTTTTCTGAGAAAGAGTACCAGGTATAGTTAGATGCTTCACCACATGAGGTTGAGGCTAGTAGTACTTCACATGACTTGTCTAGCTAGCTGAAGGTGAACAAAGATAGTATTGTGACTTCATTATCTCATCATAACAGGTATGTGGAGTTAGTTGGTATTGGTCATATTACTCAGGTGAGGAGTTTGCTTGAGTTACCAGTTGATTCTAGTTTACGGATATGGACTCGAGATTTTTATATTGGCATTTGGGATTCAGTTGACTAGAGATCTTTAACACTTTTTGGTAGCAGTGTTTGTTTGAGTGCTATCATGGATTTGATTAGTAGATTACATGGTGTTGTCTTTTCTTGTGCTAGTATCTTGTCTGATGTTGGTATTAGTTTTTATACACCGATGTTGGGATTTGTTCATATATCCAGTTGACCATATTTTCTGGAATGTGTTGATGATCTTTCATATTTGGCAGTGTGTACAGATGAGTCCCAAGATCATATTGGCATTGATGACATCCAGGAGGATGTAGTGGGCAGTTTTGAAAACTTAGTTTCCTTGGGTGTAGAGGAGTTGGATAGTAGTGCTAATTTTTTTGATACTCCGTATGTTGATATGAGCTTTAGATTTGATTCACAGGATATGGATTGTAATACTCTAGAGACTAGTGACTTTGATTATACTCCTTTAGACAGTGCATCAGAGGAGGTTTGTAGGAGATAGTCAAGCTAGTGCCATCATGTGTCTAATCAGTTGAGAGTTAGTGACCGAGACATTGCTATCACTTGCCAACATTTTGATGCTGCTTGTCAGTTGTTAGCAGTTTATGGATGGGGTTCTCCTACTAGTGATGAGCAGGAAGGAAGTTATCTTTCCTTGACAGAGATCCACTCTTTATGGGAGGCTATTCGGATTTTGAGACAAAATTATATGCAGTTGGTAGCCGACAAAGATTATCTTATGGAGTGGGGTAGTACAGCATATGATGCATTGTTGGCCAAGGAAGATGAGGTGAGTGAGCTTACTGAGTAGCTTGAGGTGACTTCTGAGATTCTTGAGAGTACATAGTTGGCTTTCAAGGAGTCACAGTTTCATTTGGCTAAGGTGACCATGGAGTTAGAGCGACTACAGTCTTTACCTGATTCTATACAGTCACAAGCTATGGTGTTTGGTGATTCGAGCATGTCCATGGCTGAGGTTGTCAGAGATAGTGGAGATGGGGATGCATCCATCCTTGATACTAACATTGGCATATCAGGTTCATTCCCACTAGATTCAGGTTTAGTTGAGTTGGGTGTTGTAGCATATTGTTGTATGCTTGACAGGGTGGTGGCCTCTAGTACTGAAGGCACGGAGACTAGAGATGTATCAAAGATCATGTGTGATGTTGGTGAGTCAGCAGTTGGCATGGTTCCTGCTAGTAATACTACTCCCTTGGTGATATCTTTGGAGGTAGTAGTTAGTTCCAACATGGTTAATGATCAATTGCAGTTAGTTTCATTTGGATTATAGTCTGAGCCACTGACTGAGATTGGCGCATTCTATCGGCATTACACTATGAGGTACACTCATCAATTTACCTTTGATGACCATGTTGATGAGATGATGATACAAAGATGTACTTTGGTTCCTAGTGCTTGTCATCAGTTATGGGATAGTTTGACACCTCAGGATGAGGGTTGTGATGGGCATGACATGGTGATAGGTTCTACAGTTGACAGCTTGATAATACATGACTTAGAGCAAGAGTTTCAGAGTGGTGCTTCAGTGGGTGTTGTTATTGATTCTACTCCTTTGGCTATGACATCTCCTAACTTAGCTGGTGATCAGTCGCAGTGGGTTGTATCACTTGTTCATGGTGAGTTGTTGACTAAGGTTGGTTTTTTTTATCAACATTATATTGCAAGGTATGTACATCAGTTAGCATTTGATCCTTGTGTTGAGGAGTTGATGGCAGGAAAATTTGGTTTGGGTTCCAATTCTTGCTATTTATCTTGTGATGGCTTTTCACCATCAAGCGTGCATGGTAGTTATGGTTATGAGATAGTGGTCGGTGATCTATAGAGTTGTGTTGACTGTAGGCATTGTATAGTTTGTGGATTCTCAATACTTGGTACAGTTTCATTCGGGAGCATTCACCATTGTTGCAGAGTTGGATAGTACATTCCGTATAGGCTAGTGGAATGCATTGATGGTATTTACTGTGTTGGTAGTCCACTTTACTTGGGTTTTGATGTTCTAAGAGTTTGTGTCTCATGGGTTTCTGACTGTGGAAGTTGTGATTTTGGAGTTTGGTGGAGCTATAATTGTCCATTTGATTATGGATTCCTCTTGGTCATATTGCAGAGGATATTGCAGGAGCCTGTGTTAATTGGTAGCAGTATAGTTCATGACTACATTTGGGATCCAGGTGGATTGATTGGTTTATTGTTCAGCCATTGCTTGAGGACAAGCAATGTTTGGGAGGGGAGGACTTGTCATGTCCCCTTTTCAAATAATTAAAAAATAATAATCTTTGCTAAGGCAGGCAGGCCCAAGAAAGTGAAGTTTCAGAAAAAGGGGGTTAACCTTTGGAAACCGTTGGACTAATAAATGAAAATTATTATTAAAATATGTTTCATTAACTTCTCTTGGATGTGAGTTATGGTTATGCCCTCTTTTAAGGGGTTTGGAGGCATTTTGGGCTAATTCCAAAACTTGATTTTTGCGCATTCTTTGTTATTCTTCAAAGGCTGCCAAACCTGTGGAGAAGGACACCCAAGAACGAGAGTTTGTAGGTTTCCAGGGAGACCCAAGAATGGGAGTTTGTAAGTTTCCAAGAAGGCTAAGGATAGGATTTTGAAGCCATTCCATGTGCATGCTCATACAGAGTTTGTCTTTGTGCTGAACAGTGCAGATTTGTGGGTTTGCGGGTGTGTTTTTTGTATGAGTTTGGTGTTTTGAGTTGAGTATTTCATATCAGTTTGGGTTTCTGGTGTATTTCAGACTTTAAGGTGTTAAAATAGAGCTGAATATATGTATTGGGACGTGATTAAACTTCTGAGATAGATTATTAGTATTTTTGAGGTGTTTCCGAGCATTTTTGTGTTAATTTCGGGAGCTCGATGAGCATAGTTTTTGTCCTACATTTGAGAACTGTTGTGTAAAGGCTATACGGATCTGGAAATTTTATTTTTTAGGCTGTTATGCTGCTGAAATTTTTGTAAAAATGTCCACTTTCAGATTTATTAATAATAGGTGAAGCTGTGAAGCTTTTGGCACAATTTCTGGCATACCCGGTTTGGGGTTTCTTGAGAAATTTGGTAGATCTTTGGGATATTAGTTGTTTGATTTTAAAGATCTGATTTGAGGCTTGAAATATCATACAAAATCAGAAAAGGGACATTTCACTTGGCCAATCCTCTTTTCTAAATCCTTCTTTTCTTACATTTGGAAATGTTCTCCTACACTTGTCATTTAGGCAATTCTGTGGGAACGTAACAAACAAATATTTAGAAATGTGACGAATTCCTTACATTTGGTCCTTAAAGAAATTAGAAAAGTCAATTTTGGAAGTGGTCAACGCTCGTGTCAAAGCTAAGATCAGCAATTATAGCTTCACCCAATGGAATAACTTCATCCTTAAAAGATGGAACCACATTTCTATCCCTCCATATATGGCTTCCTCTCCTCCAAACAACCATGTTGACAGATCTCAAATCAAGTGGTTACCTCTAACAAATGGCTGTATCAAAATGAACTTTGATGGATCTTCAAAAGGAAATCCCAAAATGTTTGTTGTGGCATGTGTTTAGGAAACCACTTGGGTGAAGTTCTTGCATTCAAATGTGTCTCTTTACCCTCAAGCATGAACAATATAGTAGAGGCACTTGAATTACTTTATGGTTTGGTTTTGGCCAAGAACTTAGAATTAAAAGTGATTCATATTGAAGGTGATTCCACTCTCATAATTAATGCTTGCTTCAAGATCCAAATCCTTAACTAGAGAATCAAATATATCATGTCTAAAATATGGTATTTGATTGACTCGTTTGATTCTTGCCTCATTTCACATATTTACAGAGAAGGAAATTCGGTTGCTGATCTTTTAGCAGAATGGGGGTCTGATGGCATTGATCTTGATTCCACAAGACTAAGTATCCATGTTAAAGATTTTCCAGATTTAGCACACATAATTGATATAGATAAAGAGCATTATGTTGCTGCCTAGAAAATTTTTTGTCAATGTAAATGTAATTGATATTGATATGCTCTTTTGTATTGACTATGAATTGGGGTTTTGTTTCCAAATTCTTTCCCTAATGAACCCTTGAATCCATTATATATATATATATATATATATATATATATATATATTACCTCTGCCACATTTACTCTCAAAAAAAATAAAAAATTAGTAGAGATGCATGTTTACTTTGCCACTGCTAAAGTAGAGCAAAATATGTTTGCTCGGGAAGGACTTGAAGCTTGGTTCCTTCTTGTTTCATAAGTTGATATGAGAAAGTCTCAATCTACACGGCATGGGAGCTTACATGTTGTCTCATGCTACATAAAGGATACAAAAACCCTATAAGTCCTGATGTGCTCACTATTAAGTAGTTGTTAAATTCGTTCAAATTTCCTTGGTAGCTAGATCACCAAACTTCATCTCCCCGAAAAAGCAGTTGAAAATTAAAACTATGAATGTAGGAGAATTATCTTTGTTTTAGTATGTTTACGTTGGAACCAAAATTGAATTTGAATAACAGTTGTATGAAAGGAAGTGACATATATGATTTAGATAAATTGATCAAGAATGGTAAATCAAAATAGTGGGCCTCACAGGTGGTTTTTAAGAAGAGTTCAGTGCATCACAATGAAAGAAGAGGATGAGAAGGCAAATAAAAGAGGTAATGGGGTGTCCTTTTGAGGTTAGGACAAATCATCTAGCTTGTTGGTTTTACATTCATGCATTTGTTCTTGATAAGGATATTGCTAGATAATATAGAGAGATTAGTAGTAGATAGACTTAGTTTCAACAGTTACAAGGCCCACAATTCAGATCATAGACTCTTAGATAGACCTGGAGGTAGATCGCAGGCCTGCAACCTAGGTTTAATTTACAACTTCACACCTACCATTTTCACATATGGTTTAGAAGGGATAGACAGGCATAAGATAGACCTAAAGTTGTCTGCTTTCTGCACAGAATTAGTATCCCTAGTAGATGACTAGATGCACATGTAGTTATAGAGCTAAATATGTAGATCAAAGGTAGACATATATTCACACGAGAAATTAATCACCTAGCATTGATGTGTGTTGTTGTCAAATGTTGGAACATGATAAGTCAAACATTAAAATTGGTCCATCTTAGTTCAGATTATATCAGAAGCAGATCAGTCCTAATCTATTCAACCTGGGAGGTGATACAATCCATCAAATACCATCACCTACACTTAGCTATAGTAACATTGTTTATTTGTCTATTCAACATAATTTGGTTCCATAATAAATAAACCTTCATTCTTGGTTGGGAATGATTCCAAACACTTGATGTTTATATTTCAACAATCAAGTGTTGATTTTGGAATAATGTCTTAGAGTTACAGTCATACATATCAAAATTAATTCATTCACTAGCAGTTCATTTCTTGTATTATATTTGTCAAAAATTCAGATTGCTTGTCAGAACTACAGTCTCAAGACAAGTGCCAAAATTTTGAATTTGACTTTCACCATAGTTATGCCTATATGATGTGTATTAAATTTTGAGTCAGAAATAGTACTGGCACGGGTTGTTGAAAATACTAATGTAGCTAGAAGCTCAAACTTATATTTTCTGGATGCATGTCCTTTCCTGTGATTCAATGTTTCCTTGAGACAAACATATTTGGAAAGGGAAAGGAAAGCAAATCCATTCTTACCATGTAGTCTAACTTTCGGTGTTCATGTTATTGGAGGTTGTTGTCAACTACTTTTGAACTCAATGTTGTCTTGATGCAATGAATCAGGTCTTCCAAGAAATATTAGATATTGGTGCAAGCCATTTTTGAAGTCAGATGAAGCTGAAGCGGACTATTTTGGCTACCTTCATACCGTGGATACTTCCAAACTAGTGGAAGTGAATGCTCTTCCTCATTCCTGTGCTAATTATTTAATCATACCCGATTAGGATCAGGTCTCTTAAAGAGATTATAATATAACATTGTGTCTCTTCACCAAGAGATATATGTTTAATGGTCATGTCCACCCAATATATGTCTTCTAGATTGGATATATATATCAACTGATACCAAGAGAATTATCACTAAATTTTTTTAATGATATAGATCTCTTCAGATTGAGACTGTAGTACAATTATATTCAGACTTCAAATTTAGGTTTTTTAGAATTGAAAAAATTCATATTCAATATATCTGGATTATTACCTACAGGCAAGACTGGTATCTATCAAATCTGAAATAAAGCCATAACCATGACTATATGATCATAACTTTAATTTTCACTTACACAACACACTTCCAAAATCTGAAAAGCCTAGCAATCTTTTGATTCCCTTCAAAATAGATTATTGACAGGGGAATGAAGAGGATTCCCTTCACTCAAAATAGATTATAAACCCTCAAACATTTTATTAACAGAGGAATCCATTCTAGGTCTTCAGAAACAAATTACTCACTTCAAAATAGATTATTAATAAAGGAATCAATTCTACCCTTTCCTCAAATAATTGGAAAAAAATAAAGATAGATGCAATCATTTTTCAATCGATGACTCCTTCTAGTTCGCAATGTTGCTGGTCCAATTCGAACTAAGTCAGCGGCCACAGATATCCAACACTAATCACAACAATTACGCACTAAATACTGAAGAGGTGCTCCAAAATAGTCCCATGCATATTTCAGCTATGACAATAGAATGAAATGAAAGATGGTGACAAAGTAAAGGCAATTAAGGGTAATCCAGATAATAAAACAGAGCAAGGGATTGAGCATTATTTAAAAGTAGCCACATGAAAAATAAAAATAAAAAATATTGGCATGCCAATATTTAGAATGAAAAGTCTACTATGTGTTTGTAGTGTAGATCTAGATTTATCTCCTAACCCATATCAAAACTTCTCACAAGCATACAAGTACAGTTTACAAAAGGATTCACCACACAAATAGAGGAACTCTTCATCTCTTAGATTTTAAGAAATAAAACCTTCCCTCAAGGATTTCATTCACAATGTGAAGATATTTAATGCTCAAAAATGTTGTGGCCTTAAGATAAATATGGCTAATACATATAGAGTAACCTCCAATTATAAATTCTTTTCTATAAACTAATTTTTTTCTTCTAACTAAATTGATAATAGCTCTCTCTATAGCCTCTACTACAGATAAGAGAAGTGTGCATAATAAATGGCTATGTACTACAAAGGATTCATACGTCAATAAGCCGTCTATAGGAATTCATAAGGGTACAACTCTTCAATTGTAAAGTAATGAAGAATCTTCCAGAAGATGTTTTCCTTTCATCTCTGGAGTGGTTAGATATTCACTATTGTGGGAATTTTTCATCACTACTAAACCATTTTAGGGATCTTACAAACCTGTGGCATATGGATCTGTGCAAACTATAAGAAACTGCAGAGTTTTCCAGATTCATTTACGTAGCTAAGACATGTTCAATATCTAAAATTTTGTTTCTGTGAACTTAGTTGTAGATTAGACATGTTAGAAAACATGAAAAGGGTGGATTGTGGATTGTTTAAACTTTCCTTTTAACGCAAGCTGGTAGAATTGCCAAAGAAAATAATACATCAAGTGTATCTGCAAAAGATACATGTTGGTCGTACATGGTTAAGGGGGGTTCCAATTAACATTAACCAACTTCATAGATTGGAAATGATGGAGATAGGAAGTTTATTCTTGAAGAGTCTTCCATCCTCTCTTTAAAATCAATCCATATTGACTGCACTCGCTATATAAGGTTCCTCTTTGGCAACCTTACCTTCGTGATCCTCTATTGAAACATCATAATCAAACAACTTTGCCAGGATAGCATGGATAATGTTAATTTCAAAGAAAAAAAATGGCCAACTAATATTTCTTATTATCATCTGAATTCAGCAATTTATTTTTCATTTCATGCAAAAAGAAGTGAGTTTCTGTGTTGATATTCCAAGAGCAATGCACTCGTCCATCAACACCTAATATTAGTTCTCCCTATAAGAGAAATAGATACACAGATATTCTGACTAAGACATCAAATAAATTTAAAAATATACTTAGAATTAATGGACAAATTATACTCAATTAGGATTTGATGACAAAAAATAACCTAGGGTCATAAATACTGAACATTGGAAATTAAGATTATTAAAATCAGAACCAAGAAGAATAACAAACGTTGAAATAAGAAATAGAGTAAAAAATATGGCTCTATTGTAAAAATATATGATCACCAAGTGTAAGATGTCATGAAACCCAATGTAGATATCTAAGTGTTGTAAAAAAAAATAGAACCCAAATAAACAATATAAAGTTCTTTCTAAATTTGTAATTAGAAAGTGTAGATTTCATGTCCATAAATCAGCTTTTATAATCGTTTCCAATAAGAATGCACTTAACTATGACTTCCAAAAACTTCATAAATAACTCATATACATCATAGTTGAGGAATCTAAAAAAACATATAGCCACCTGAAATAGTTTGTTGGAGTCTGTATAAATCTGAATATGCTACCTAATTAACACAACCCATCATCTCCAAGGGAGACTTGCAGTAAATACAAGTCACAGCTCATCCATTTGAGATCAAACAATGATAAGCGAGAGGGCTATATACCCACTTGTCATTATAAAAATAGAATATGTTTATTGAATGCTTTAATTAGAATGGTAAATCTCTTACCTCTTTGAACTTTTCAAGAAATTCCTTACCGATATATTGAAACCTAGTCACACAACTTATATCTTGGTTAGTCTTTGCAGCACTCAGCCATGTCTGAATCTCTCAAATATATTTTCTAAAATTCAAAAGTTTTTTCCACTAGAGAGGTAGATAATGGATAGAATTTAGTGCCTCGTATAAGTATAATTTCATGTTTCCTATGAATGTACAACCAACACAATAAAAATATGAAATCATACAAAATATACCAGTCAACACAAATGCATTTGAGATATGAACCAAATGATCTATAGAAGAAATAAAAGTGTGTCAAAGCCAAATAAAATTGCAACAAGTCTTTTCAACTTACCTCCCATGCTAAAACCTACAAGTGGTGCCCAACACTATAATAACCCAAAATAATAATTGAAAAGAATATTAATATTACCTTGATCTATTCTAATATGTGTTAACCTAAACAATTTAATGAAAAAGTGTATAAAACAAATGAATTAGATACGTTATATGCAAAGAGTTCAAAGACTATTACCAACCGATTCTCGAACACCACAAATTACTGCTACTTCATTAGTTTAACATTTATTTTTTATTTTTTTCAACTCCAAGAATAGTATGGAGCACAATGCGCACAAATAACACTAGTGGAAAGAAAGACTGGAAATAATGCATGCATTATTTTTACAAGTAAAAGGCAAATTTGTATAAAATTTAGTCTATTTTTATGTTATCTTCTACAAAATATTTGTATCCATCTATTTCCATTTTTTTCTCTTTCTATGAGGGACTAAATGAATTATCATTTTAGATTTCTCATTGCATTGAACGTCTTCATCATTATTACTCTCTCCCATTTGTTGAGATTCAATGATTGTTGACTTTTACGTTTCAAGTACATTTATTAAATCATGTGAATGCATCTCATCTTCATGCTCACTACCTGTAATGATATTTAATTTTGGGCTTCCTATAAACAACACATTTTAACTATTAAAACACAATTTATCCAATTAAATTAATCCATATCTTAAAATATATTAATTATGTACATGAAATTGATTACCATTGATTAATTTTTCCCCTTGATCAATCATATATTCTCAAAGGCCTTGTGAACCATATAGGAGAGAATACTTCAAGTCCTCCTCTACTACTTCATTTTCAAGATGGTGAACCTAAATAAACTAATCCAAACAAACTTATAAGGTACAATGACTAACACAACACAATTAACTTAAAACTTTTTATTTGAGATAGAGAATATAATAGATTAAATATTCTCTCAAAATGCTAGCAAGAAGGCTATTATATCCACCAGATTTGATCGTTGACACCTAATATTTTCTTGCATTCCTTGTATCATGAAGGTGTCTTTTACTTCCTTGTATAGATGGCTTGTAGTTTAGATTTTCATCGAGCTTCCTCTCAAACTTGGCATCTTTCACAAGTTCATCCCATGTCACTTGATTTGTGATCCAAGCTAGATGCAGATACTTCAAGCCTTCAACCAATTTTGACCTTAAACTATCTATTTTATATTGTATATACTTATTTGTAATATCTATAATAACATCTCTATTAAAATTGGGATCACCAAATGTTGTAATGACATCATTAAAGAGTTCTTCCTTTTTAGCTTTAAGTTGATTCCTCCAATCCTTTTGGATGGTATCTCCAAATAATTTTTTTGCATGACAATATATAAAGTGAAAGTACTTTAGGCATGTTTCATCCTTCAACACATTTCCTTTAGAGGTGAGCAAGATTGTTAGTTCTTGCAATCTTTTTTGAGTTAATAATGATACTTTTAAAGTCTTGGGGGTTGAGGAAAATCCCCTTATAGGCATATCAATCACTTGGTCATTTACTTCCTGTATTTATAATGAAATTATGAAATCAGTTAAAGTCCAAACAAAATATTAAACAATTATCAAATCTAAAACAAGTGCAAAGACATTATTCATAAATGAGCGACAAAGAAAAGACAATTCTAACAAATAGAATATACACAGGGTATGAATTAATTTTCAGCCAATCATGTGCTAGAAAAGGAATACTTGTTAGTCTATTAACATTGATACACACACACACAAAATAAATAAATAAATAAATAAATAAATTATTGGTGGACTAAGAGCTATATATCAAATCTTCAATCACGCAACAATTCTCTTTCATTGGTTCAACAAATATATAGAATGCATTGATGACTTAATACAACAAAACTAATTTAATCAACAAGTGACTATCTATTTTCCTATATATTTATATACTAACATGATGTTGGTGTGAGAATTTGTTGATGGGGAAAAAATATTATTTCAGTTCATTGATATTACTAGAAAACAAAAGAAAGCACAATCATCATTTGAAAAATATCTCTTACTATACAAGTTAATAGTGATAAATAAAATCTATGAATCCATGATGCACAAACCAATCCTTTCAATTTCTAAAAATTCAAATGTAACAACAATTTAAATCTATATTGCTGACAAAATATATGAACTTCACATGAACAAGAAAGTATATTATCTCTAGGAAAATTTACCTATTCGTCTAAGGTAGCCCTTGTAATCTCTAGTAATGACCTTTCCCATAGATGAGTTTGTTTAATCATTTCTTTTCTGATTTGAATATTAATAGGAGTATCTAGTAAGAGCCTGAGCATTCTTGACTATAAGTCTATATTACTCCATAAGGAAACTTGTTCCAATGTAGGTGGAAGCATTCTTACAAAGCTCACATTTGGTGTGCTCCTAATAGGGACATTCATTTGTGGCTCAATAGTTTCATTAGGAACATCAGTGTTTGATGTAGATGGTTTACTATGAAGTTTTTCACTTGATCCCACTCTTGTCATAGGTGTTTTTTTCTAGACATAGAGGGTATACCATGAGCCTCTACACCAGTAAATTGCATGCCTATTGGAGTTTTCCTTGAAATATTTTTCAAGTAAAAATATACATATTTTGATGCTATAATAAGTTAAAATAATGTAATCAAGCTTACTCAAAAATTTCATGTGATCCTACATTTGGAATACCAATAAATGTATTGGTGGGCATAGTTGGATCCTCCATACTACTAGAATACATGGACAATTGAGTTACTTTCCAAACTTCTAGTTTATGAAAAAGCACAAAAAATAGTAACTAGATAAACTAATATGTGATTATTAAATTCATAATAATCTTAATCAAATTTTACCACTAGTATAGTACTAGATGTACGAACTAATGTAATAGGGGTTGGAATGACTTTTGAAATGGCCTACATTCTACATATATAAAACAACATTATATAAAAGGTGGAATTGTGAGTCTATATTGCTCCTTAAGGAAATTTTCTCTAATGTCAATGGAAGAATTCTTATAGAACACACATTTGATGTGCTCCTAATAGGGTTAGTCATTTGTGATTCAATGGGTCCATTAGGAACATTAGTGTTTGATGGAGAAGATCTTCTATGAGGTTTTGCACTTGCTCCAACTCTTGTCATAGGTTTTTTTATTCTACACATAGAGGGTATACCATGATCCTCTACAATAGTAGATTGCATGCTTGTTGCAGTTGTCCTTGAAATATTCTGCTAGTACAAATATAAATATTTTGATGTTATAATAAGCTAAATATATCAATCAAGCTTAGTCAAAGATTTCGTGCAATCCTACCTTTTGCATACCAATAAATGTATTGGTGGGCATAATTGAATCCTACATACAAGAAAAATACATGGTTAATTGAGTTACTTTGCAAATTTCTTGTGTTATAACAAGCACAAAAAATTGTAACTAGATAAACTAAAATGTGGTTATTAAATGCATAATAATCTTGATAATATTTTACCACTAGTATGGTACTAGATATACTAGCTGATGTAATAGGTGTTTGAATGACATTCAAAATGGCCTAAATTCCATAGGTATAAAATAACATTATATAAAAAGTAACATTTGAAAATTGATATTATAAATTAAGAAAACATAAGCTTACCTCTTGCACAATCATTGTTATCTATTGCCCTTGTCGATTTTTTAACATTTCAACTAAAGCATTTAAAATCAAGGGATCCCCCATAGAAGAATTTTTAGCACTCTGTGCCACATTCTTGAAGAAGTACACAATGAGAGTTTAATAAAAATAAAAGCATATATATTAGAGAACATATGCAAAAAATTATTAGTAACAAATTGAAATTTAGTGCCCCATTAACAATAACATATACAAATTTCAATAATCTTCAACATAAGCAACGGTTGACATGCATTTTTTTGAGTTTTTTATATAACATTTATCTTGAAGAGGTGGTGATTGCATAAAGTTCCTAGGTTTCGATTGTGTAAAGTTTCCCAAAAATTCAATTGAGAATTTGGGGCATGGTATACCGTGTGCCTCCACCAAATAAAAATGTATTTTTAAAATAAATGCTTGAAGAAATAAAACATAAATACAATAAAACATAAACTTACCCAATTTCAAGAAATTGAAGTTATATGTATTGACATTACAAACATCCACTAAAAGATAATTCAAATTACTAAATGTTCATTTAATTTTGTGTATAATTCTAAACCTAATACTTCTAAATATTTAATATTAAAGTATTTAATACCTACAACAATCTTAAAGTGATCGTGGTTATCAAACCATTTTGTCATCACATGAAATATCCTCAAAAATATAAATACAATCAAACATAAACCTATCCAAATGAAAAAAATTGGAGTTATATGTATTAACATTAGAAACATCTGCTAAAATAGAATTCAAATTACTAAATGTTCATTACATTTTGTGTATAGTTCTAAACTTAATACTCATATAGAAGTGTCTATTAATGCATTTAATACCTACAATAATCTTAAAGTGAGCATGTTTATAAAAGCTTTTCATCCTCACATGAGAAATGTCCTCATCTGATGACACAAATAGGCCATACATCTACAAATAAAATAAATTAATACTATCAATTTCATGGTCTTCATAGGCCCTAAATCTATAGGTAAATGGTAATCAATGAAGGCATCATCTTCATGGACTTGTTGTCCTTGTGGTTCATGATGTGCTTCAAGCAATTCATTAAAATCATCATGATCTTCATTATGGTCATATGTATCATGGACAATAAAATTTTTATCATCACCAACATGCTCATTTATGGCTTCAAGTGGGACTTCTACATCTTCAAGTAAATTATGGTCCTATGCTTCAACAAATGTTACTCTTCACCCTCTTGTATCATAATCAATAACAAATTGCTAGCCAGGTTGTTCTAAATTTGGAATGAGAAATATTTAGCCACATTGATTTCAAAACATAGAAGGTTTAGAAGTTGCTTCAAACCTAGAACTAATGATCATATAGAATCTATTATCTTGCAAAAATATTTTTTTTCTTTGCCCACTTTGATTAGCTTGTACCATTCAACACAAAAAATAACTTTTCTGAAATATGTAAAATAAGGATCTTTAAATATCCTCCAACACTCCATAATTCTAAAGTGTCCTTGTGATTGGTTTTCTATCATTTGCATGTGAACAATATTCCACCTTAAATGATGTTGAAACACCACAATCATATGTTTGCCTCTTTTCATCAACTTTTCTAATGCGAAAATGATGACCAAGATTCCACACTGCTCTGTAATATTTTACCTAAAATCATTAAAATTAAAAACTAACTAGACTCCATTGTACATAATATAAAATAAAACATAGTAAACGTATCCAATATGCTAATATATATGAATCACTTCTCCATTCATTGATCATTTAACAAAATTCAATTGTTGTAGTGTCACTCTATTCTTGTTTTTCTTGCCTCATGTTCAACATTGGTCATTAGCCAATTCCATGAGCATCTTCCTGTCCATCTTCTTTTATGGCTTGTAGGTAGTCCTTGAGAAATGTTTTGACAATGTTTATTATATATGTTGGCCCATTCCTTTTCATCCTCTAATTTTTTTTCAGCATACTTCTTCATCCATTCCAACATAAATTCAGAATTGTATGCAATATATAAACGTAATGCCTCCCACTTCTTAGAATCTACAATAAAAAAAATGATCAGTAAATTATTAATTATTTAAATTCTTTCATTGTTAAATTAACATAAAATTATTGCTTCAACATTATTGCATACCTTTTATCGTCTTTGATGTCCCTTGGCCCTCCAATTTTTACCAATTTTTATTCTTCAAATGATAGAGGTTGGTTATAATTCCATAGTTATGGAGCTTCAAAGTGCAATTGAGGCAAGAGCTCACTCAAATGAGCCATTTCTTGGAAAAACACATACCCTTCAATCGTGGATCCTTCTGGTTGAGCCTTTTGCCTAACATTTTTTTCTAAAACCTTCATATATCTCTCCACTGACCACATTGTCTAAATATGAATAGGACCAAACAACTCAATCTCTTCTACTAATTGTATAAGATAGTTCTCTTGAGAATTACAATAGATGGTAGGGAAGCACATTTGAATATCACACATCAAAAGTAAAATATTCCTTTTCTAGTACTTCAAGTCATCCCAATGTATCTCTTTAGATGAGACCCACCTACAAACATTAGCAATTATTAGATAAATATTTTTTATATCTTCAAAATTGAAAGGATTCACTCATACATAGGCACAACTAATTATGCACTTAAAATGATAAAAGGTTAATATATTATTATGTATTATTAATTCAAAATACCTTGAGTATTTGGATAATTTGTATATTGTCAATGTGACATCACAATCAAAACATGGTATTGTTGTAGGCAACACATATTGCACAACCATTGATGAATAACCATTTTAAAATATGCATAAGCTGCTATTATCACTTGGACATGCAAATTTCTAACTAGGTTTCCCATATTTCTAATACATTAAAAAGTTGTCTTTATCCAATTATGTCAATCGTGTGTTTTTAGGGTCAATAAATCTAATCCATGTCTTGTGACTAAGATTTTTAATGACACAACAAATCCATAAGGAAATATAATCACTTCCATTTTCTCAATAATGTTTTCTTTCTCACTTGACATAGGATTCCATGGAGCATCAACATATGAATTGTTTGCATGTAACCACATGTTTAGCATGATATTGACAACTTTTAGGTCCTTCAACAACATCATTTGTACTTATGATTAGTTCCATTTAGATGTTTTCATAAGCATTCTACCACATTTTTTCAAATGTGCATAGTATTAAATAGGTGGGCTATTGGTACATAAGTTATCATAATATTCTAATTTGTAGAAAACTGAGACTTTTCACTCCTACTGGAAATTGTGAGCGTGAAATATGGCCTCTTGGTCCACACACACTTCAATATGATCCTCATTTGTGTGTTATCACACTCGAAATGAACATGTAGTCATTCATTCAATATGCATGCACAAGGTGATCTATTGCCTTCTAACTAGACAGAGCAATCAGGGACTCTTAGAATTGAGAGGGCAATAACCATAGACCAATACTAGTATGAAGGATTTATAATGAAAGATATGAATTGCAATGCATTTAATCTAGATGATGTGCATGTTAATCTAAGCATAAGATAAACAAATTGAAAAAGAATGAATGCAATTAATCTAAGTATTTAAGCATGTGAATGTAAAGTAAATATGAGTGTTAATGAGTTAGTGAATTTGACAACATTTCAATACTTATTTCTCCCCCTTTTTCTTCCCAACAAGGCCTTGCATTTATAGATTTTGGCTAGATCCTAGGGTGGAGTTGAGTCAACCATGGTGAGATTGGGGTTTGATTATTTAATTAAGAGTGGAGATCCCACTAGAATAAATAATATAAAGTGGAGATGCCACTTTGAATAAACAAGAAATAGTGGAGATTCCACTTAGAATAAAAAATCTGAAAAGAAGATCCCACCTAGAATTGTTTAAGAATATCCTTGGACCCCATAAAGAATAAAATATTCATTTACGGATAGAGGGTCCCTTGTCAATATTAAATTGGTTTCAAGAATAATGACTCAGTTATGTTTATTCTGAGATTGATATTCATGTGTCATAATTGAATGGGTTCAATTTGATTTGATTTTCTTTGATTTGTTTGAACCTATTCCTTATAATGTAATCATGTATTTAAGGATGTGATCAATTTTGCATCATTACATTTCCCTCTCTTTGAATTTATGTGTGATCAGCACATTGATTCAAAGATAGTCATGAGTTTGAAGCGTCGGGCAAGAGCTAAGATTGATTTTCAGTTTGAAGATTCTGAGACCAATTTAGGAGGTTCTTAGGGTTATCTTCAGAATGAAGCTTAACTCTCTAGTTTCTAGATGGAACACCTAAATACCAGTCTGATTGAACAAATATTTGACTTGAAGACTTTTTCCTAGAATGAGCCTCAATCCTTAGGAATTAGGGTTAGAATGTCTCAATACCAATTTGATGACCAATGCTTGAATGAAATTTGTAGAATCATCTTCAAAATGGAGCTTAATTCTCCATAATTCAAATAGAACACCTAAATACTAGTTCAAAAATAGATAATAATGTCATGTCATAAGTCATAGAATTATCCCTAGATTGAGCCATAATCCTCAAGAGTCTGAGTAGAACATTCAGATACTTGTCCATCAAACTATGACAATGATTGTTATAGAATTGATTAAATAGATAGCATATGATGCTAGATAGGAGAATAAAGATGCCCCAAGTGGTTAGGTTATTATATTTAGATTTAAAACTATTTTTGAGATATTTATTAAGTATTCAATGATGTAGTCATGTGCAATGATGCAATCATCCTAGTCAAAAGGTGACACATCAGAAATAAGGTGATTCAAATTGATTTGGAGGTCATAGTTGACCAAGGTTGACGAAAATTGACTAGAGTTGACTTTTTTTGGGAAATTTTAAAAAAATTGAAGCAATGTTGTTTTGGTGATATGCCAAGATTTGCATAGTATCAAGAAATCTAAATGCACAAGCATGCGACCGTGTCAATCCTAAATTTTTAGAGTGTGATTTTGAGCAATTTACATGAGTCCAGATTTTGAATTAGGTCCCAAAAATGGACTAGAGCTATTAAATTAGCTAATGAGGTGATTTTTACCTCAATCGAACACTTTGAAGAATTAGGTCATAATCTATATAAGGCCCCAAAAGGGTCATTTTCAAATCATTTGTGCATTTTTCTTTTGTGAGAAAAGAGATTTGAGGAAGGAAACATGGTGGTTCCCATGCATTCGCATAGATTTGAGGGTTCTACGCATCACAGTCAGCTGATAGACTATGGGACTTCAATGAGTACTTGATTAATCGCTTTTTGATTGCAAATTTGTCACATTTCAATTGAAATGTTTGCACGTTTTAGACATTTTGAAGAATGTTGTTATCAAATTTCACTCGAGAAAATAGTTTTCTCATGTGCGCCTATGAGGAAGTTTGCACAAGGAAGTGCCATGAAGGAACTTTCTCACTAGTAGTCCTAGGTTTTCTCGCATGAGCAATACCCATCTCTTGTGCAAGAAAATCCTAACAGGGCTTCTTGTTGCACGCAAAAGCATATCTTTGTATGAGCTTTAGCATTTCCTCATGCAAGGAACTCAATTCCTTACATGAGGAAATGCTGAACAACAATGAATAATTTTGAAGTTTAAAATGCACTTTTGCATCTTATTTGCATGATTGAGAGTTTTTCTAGTATGTTTTCATGAGATTTAGATTGCTAGTAGTAGGCGTTATGTGGATATCAAGTACTGAATAAATTTTATGTTGATTTTGTATGCACAGGTTGTCTTTCCAGATGTTTCATTTAGATCACACTATCCAGCCATCAGGGCCCTAATTAGGCAGTTAGATGTAGTAGAGCTTGTTGCAGTAGCAGCGCGGAAAATGTGATATGAAATGTTTATGTTTTGTGTGTGTGTGTTTTAAATTTAAATATTTTCAATAACATCCTACATGTGGTGGCATACCTAGAGTAGCAGTTCAATGAGCTCTCCAGATATAGCCACCTAGGACCATGTGTGTTTGTTTTAGTGGAGTTAGTTTTCTTTACGTCATAGTTTTTAGTGTCCAATGATTTTAGAATCCAATCACATTCTGAAAAATGATAGATAGTTGGCAGCAAGAATATTCATGATTTTTGAAACAGTTTCCTATTCTTGGATAGGGACGTTTCATATTCCTTATATAGGGAGTCAGTTTTTAGAGTAGAAAGATTACAGGAGATAGAGTAGAGGGAGAAAAAGAAAGTTAGTTTTAAAGGGAGAGCCAGTTGGCTATAAAGGGGAGGGAATCAAATTTGGAAGATATGGAATGGTTTTTTTCATTCCTTTGTGCAAGTTTTTTTTTCGAAAATCTGAGTTTTAAATGAGCTTTATTCTGGCCTTTTAATGGAGAAAAGTTGATAGTTTTTTGGGAGTTTTGGAAAGTTTCAGCTTTGGAAGCGCATTTTCTGATTGTCTTTCTTAGTTCTGAAGCCATTATTATGAAAAGAAAAGAATCGTGACTGTAAAAAGGGCTGTAAACTGAAAGCAGATAGCTTAATTTTGAATTCTTTAATATGGAATAAGCAGTTTCAGTTTGGGATTGAGTTTCAATGTCTTGTTATAGGAAATGAATCGAGTTTTGTCATTGTAAATGACATTAAGAATTATGGAGGATCATTTTTCTAAAAACTTATATGGTTTTTCTACTTTTCTTTCTGTCTCTAGCGTACATGCAAAGGAATAAGGAAGGTTTTGGTTCGGTTGCGAAAAGAACCTGATTGCCATCCATGCTAAGGTGTGTTGCGAAAGAGTAGATCCTTGTGGCGTGACGAAGAGCCTATAGCAGGAGATTATGTTGTGTTGCTCTAGTGTTGAGAATGAAGTGTCGGTAGAACCTGTAGGATGAGATGAGATACTTGCTCCGTGCTTTGGATGATGAGCTGGGGATTCCGCTGAGTCCTTTCTGTTGGGGGTTCGCCTCTTTATAACTCTGATTCTTAAAAGAGCGAGTTAGAGGATTCTTTGTTTTCAAAGAGATTTTGTTCCTTTCTATTCCCTCTGTCTCCAGTACATGCAACCGCACGGGATTGGATATGGACAAGAGTGGTTGAATATTGCATATCGATGTACAAATAGAATAGTGATGCCGAGTTGGTGGAGATAGATATGTCTCAAGATTTCTAAAGTTTAGATTACAGATTTGTCATGAAAGATATATATATATATATATATATATATTTATTTATATAAAGAGATGCAATTATTAGATCATGAAATTTCGGATTTAGTCTAAACATGAAGGTTGTAGATGCCCCTTGAAGTAACTCAGTTGAGTGATTGATTCCTCCTAAGTTTTCCAAGGTGTGGCTCTGCATCATTTTTGGTATCAGAGCTTGAGAGTTGCATGTTGTGAAGTTATATGTTGAACGCCCCTGATCAAGATTCCTCAATAGGGTCAAGCAAGATGGTGACCAATGCAGAGTTAGTGAAGAAAGGCGAGGAGCAAGAAGAACTTATCCAGAAAGAGAATAGTGAGTTGAAGGGGATAGTGGTAGAACTAGCCAATAAGTTGGAGTCTATGCAGAATGTAGTTGAAAAGAAAGAAATGAAAGAAGGAATGGAAGAAGAGGAAGACATACCCGACAGTGAAGAAGATAAAATATCTGAGAACGAGAAGCCATTTTTTAAAGCTTTAAAGGCTTTGGGAGGAAAACCCGTTGAGTTACCTATATTTACAGGAAAGATGGACGTTGAATTAGTGTTGCAATGGATTGAAGCCTTAGAGAATCATTCTGAATGTGAGAAAGTTTCAGAATCACAACAAGTCAAATTGGCTAAGTCCAGAATGAAGGGAGCATCCCTTACATGGTGGAATTTTGTGCAAGAAGAAAGGGTAAAGGAGGATAAAAGAAAAATTTGTTCGTGGAAGAAGATGGTGTCAATGATAAGAGAGACGTATCTCCCTGAAGACTATGAGGTACAGTTGCATCAGAAAATGTAGAATCTTAGTCAAAGGGATATGGATGTCTATACTTATACAGAAGAGTTTTAGAAGTTAATTCTAAGGTCAAAATTTGCACAACCTGAGAGTATCAAGGTAGCAAGATACCTAAATGGTTTGAGAATGAACATACAAGAAGAGTTGCAGTTGCTGAGTCCAAACACCGTAGCTAAGTGCTATCAGCTGGCTTTGAAGGTGGAAGAGAAAATCAAAAGGAGACAAGAAAATAATAACAGAGGTAGAGGAAGACAACCATTCAGAGGAAGAGGTACCTTTGCAGGAAGGAGTCCAAATTTTCAGCCACAAACGGAGATGCATAATGAAGTTAATAAGTTTGATAATTTCAGAGGAAGTTTCAGAGGTAGAAGGCCAAACTTCAGAGGAAGATCGCCAAGAAGGACGAATGGACCAATAAGATGCTACAACTGTAATCAGGAAGGTCATATGGCACACAAATGTCCAGCAAAAAAAAGCTCTAGTACTCATGGCGAAAATAGAATACACCTGGCACAAGAAGCAGATTTACAAGAAGATTTAGAAAGTTATGGTTATCCAGAAAAGGGAGAAGCACTTATGATGAGAAGAACACTGTTAAAAATGCCTGTCAAAGAAGAACCACTACAAAGGAAGTCCATTTTCAGAACTACCTATAAATCTAGGGAAAAGTTTGTAAGGTACTAGTAGACTCTGGTTCTACAGAAAATTTTGTGTCTCTTGAAATGGTGGAAAATTTAAAGCTACCAAGAATACAACACCCGTATCCTTACAAAATATCTTGGTTAAATAAAGGGCAGCATACTACAGTGGAAGAGCAAGCTTGGGTGGAATTTCAGATTGGAGCCTATAAGGATAGATTATTGTTTGATGTTGTTAATATGGATGCATGCCATTTACTTTTCGGCAGACCGTGGCAATATGATCTCAAGGCACATCATGATGGAGTGAAGAATACGTATACCATTACAAAGAATGGAAAGGTCATTGAACTGATACCTTTAGTTGAGCCAAGCCAAGAAGAATCAAAATCCGTAGAAGCCAAAGTTATGGTGATGGGTTAGAAAGAATTCTTGAAAGAGGTGAAAGGAAAGAAGAGCCCACTCTTTGCACTAGTTCCTGTACTCAAAGAAAAATTACAGAATGATGCTGAAAATCAGACTGAGGAAGAAAATTCAGAGATGGAGTCTTCAAACTTGAAGGTGGAGGTGATAGAAAAGAAGAAGGAAAAGGTGCCTGACGAAGTGGAACCAATTCTGGACAAGTACAAAGAAATTATAGCTGATGGAATACCAAAAAGTCTCCCACCAGTGCGAGAAATCAGTCATTGTATTGATCTCATACCAGGATCAACATTACCCAACAAGGCGGCATATAAGCTAACACCCCAACAAAATGAAGAAATGGCAAGACAAATTGAAGAGTTGCTCGAGGCTGGTTTGATTGGTAAAAGTTTAAGCCCATGCGCAGTACCTGCAGTCCTAGCACCAAAGAAAGAAGGAACATGGAGATTATGCACTAATTCAAGAGCACTAAACAAGATCACTATAAGGTACAGATTTCCAATGCCTAGAATAGAAGATTTACTGGATTGTTTAGGGAAAGCAAGATATTTTTCAAAGATTGATTTGAAAAGCGGGTATCATCAGATAAGAATTAGGCCAGGAGATGAATGGAAAACAGCATTTAAGACAAATGAGGGATTATATGAATGGAAGGTAATGCCATTTGGATTGTCTAACGCTCCTAGTACGTTAATGAGGCTGATGAATGAATTTTTGAAGGATTTTATAGGGAAGTTTGTGATAGTGTATCTAGATGACATTTTGGTTTTCAGTGAAATAAAAGAGGAGCAGTTGAAACACATAGATTTGGTGTTGAGAAGGTTACAAGAGGAAAAGTTAATGATCAATATGGAGAAATGTAGTTTTATGCGAGAGGAACTAACATACCTTGGCTTTGAGATCTCTAAGGGAACGCTCAAGATGGATCAAGATAAGGTGAGTGCAATTCTTTCTTGGCCAACTCCTAGAACTATCGTAGCAGTTAGAAGTTTTCATGGTTTAGCCACTTTCTACAGAAAGTTTATCAGAAATTTTAGCTTGATTTGTGCACCTATCTTGAACACAATAAAAGGAGGGAAAAAGTGTAAATTTGTTTGGACAGAAGAAGCCAATAAAGCCTTTGAACTTCTTAAGCAAAAAGTGGCCCGACAACCAGTCCTTGCATTTCCTGATTTCAATAAAGTTTTTCAGATAGAATGTGATGCAAGCAACATAGCCATAGGAGGTGTCCTTAGTCAAGAGGATAGACCTGTAGCCTTTTTCAGTGAGAAGCTCAATGAAGCCAAACAGAGATATTCATCATACGATTTGGAAATGTATGCCCTTGTTCAATCCCTGAAGAAATGGAGACACTATTTGCTACCCAAGGAATTCATTGTCTACATAGATAACCAGACACTTAGTTTCATAAACAGTCAAGAGAAATTGAATCATAGGCACATGAAATGGGTGGAGACATTGCAAGTATGTATGTTGATGATGCTGATTTCAAAGACATTTATCAGGCATGTATTAATTTGGATGAGAGATACAATAGTGAATATTCTGATTTTCTAGTTCAAGAAGGATTATTGTTCAAGGGAGGACAACTTTGCATCCCAAAGTGTTCAATGAGAGATAATATCATACAGGAGAAACACAGTGGGGCATTATCTGGTCCTTTTGGACTGGGTAAGACTTTAGAGCTGGTTCGTAGACACTATTTTTGGCCAAAGTTACAAACGGATGTGAGGAAATTTGTGGAAGAATGCACCATTTGTCAGAAAGGTAAAGGTGAAAGTACCAACGCAGGATTGTATCAGCCCTTACCTATTCCTTCACGACCATGGGAAAGTATTAGTATGGATTTTGTTATGGGATTACCAAGAACTTAGAAGGGGTATGATAGCATTTTTTTTGTTGTGGATAGGTTCAGTAAAATGTCACATTTCTTACCATGTAAATCCACCAAAGATGCATCATACATTGCAGATTTATTTTTCAAGGAGATAGTGCAAATTCATGGACTACCACTAAATATTGTTTCAGACAGAGATGGCAGATTTGTGGGTCATTTTTGGAGGACTCTTTGGAAGAAACTTGGCACAAATTTATCATTTTCATCTGCATATCATCCACAAATCGATGGTCAAACAGAAGTTGTCAACTGATCTTTGGGAAATCTATTAAGATGCCTTACAAAACAACATGGACAAAAGTGGGATTCCGTACTTGCTCAAGCTAAATTCTCATACAATGATACAATGAATAGAAGTACAAGGAAATATCCATTTTAGATTGTGTATGGTACACATCCAAGAGGAATTCTTGAGCCGAGGGAACTTCCAAATACTTTTCCAAGTAGTTCACATGCTGAAGAATTTGCTGAAGCTATTAAAGAGGTCCAAGATCAAGTCAAGTTGCAACTACAGAATTCAAATTAGAAGTACAAAGAAGTTTTTGATCAGAAAAGAAGAGAAGTACAATTTGAAGTTGGTGATTTAGTGTGGGCATATCTGAAGAAAGAAAGGTTACCTCAAATGAAGAATACAAAGTTACTACCAAAGAAGGTTGGTCCTTGTCAAATTCTGGAAAAATATGGACATAATGCTTACAAAATTCAGTTACCTATAGAAATTGGTATTTCATCCATATTCAATGTTTGTGATCTCACACAATAAAGAGGTTCTGAAATGCAAGCCGTACATGAAGATTTAGTAATAAAAGATCTGCAACAACTACCTAAATCAGCACCACCTTAGTTGGAGAAAATCCTAGATACAAAAATAAAGAAGACTCGCAGACGACAATACACTCAGTATTTAGTCAAATGGAAGAACAAACCAGTGACAGAGGCTATTTGGATGGATGACAAACAAATCAACAAACATGGTTCATCAGTTCAAGATCTCATCTCAAGTGGACTTGAGATTCTTTCTACAGGGGAGTATGCTACAGTAGCAGAGCGAAAAATGTGATATGAAATGTTTATGTTTTGTGTGTGTGTTTTAAATTTAAATGTTTTCAATAATGTCCTACATGTGGTGGCATACCTAGAGTAGCAGTTCAATGAGCTCTCTAGATATAGCCACCTAGGACCACGTGCATTTGTTTTAGTGGAGTTAGTTTTCTTTACGTCATAGTTTTTAGTGTCCAATGATTTTAGAATCCAATCACATTCTGAAAAATGACAGATAGTTGGCAGCAAGAATATTCATGATTTTTGAAACGGTTTCCTATTCTTGGATAGGGACATTTCATATTCCTTATATAGGGAGTCAGTTTTTAGAGTAGAAGGATTACGGGAGATAGAGTAGAGGGAGAAAAAGAAAGTCAGTTTTAAAGGGAGAGCCAGTCGGCTATAAAGGGGAGGGAATCGAATTTGGAAGATATGGAATGGTTTTTTTCATTCCTTTCTGCAAGTTTTTTTTTTGAAAATCTGAGTTTTAAATGAGCTTTATTCTGGCCTTTTAATGGAGAAAAGTCAATAGTTTTTTGGGAGTTTTGGAAAGTTTCAGCTTTGGAAGTGCATTTTCTAATTGTCTTTCTTGGTTCTGAAGCCATTATTATGAAAAGAAAAGAATCGTGACTGTAAAAAGGGCTGTAAATCGAAAGCAGGTAGCTTAATTTCAAATTCTTTAATATGGAATAAGCAGTTTCAGTTTGGGATTGAGTTTCAACGTCTTGTTACAGAAAATGAATCGGGTTTTGTCATTGTAAATGACATTAAGAATTATGGAGGATCATTTTTCTAAAAACTTCTATGGTTTTTCTGCTTTTCTTTCTGTCTCTAGCGCACATGCAAAGAAATAAGGAAGGTTCTAGTTCAGTTGCAAAAAGAACCCAATTGCCATCCATGCTGAGGTGTGTTGTGGAAGAGTAGATCATTGTGGCATGACGAAGAGCCATAGCAGGAGATTATGTTGTGTTTCTCTAGTGTTGAGAATGAAGTGTCGATAGAACCTGTAGGATGAGACGAGATACTTGCTTTGTGCTTTGGATGATGAGCTGGGGATTTCGCCGAGTCCTTTCTGTTGGGGATTCGCCTCTTTATAACTCTGATTCTTAAAAGGGCGAGTTAGAGGATTCTTTTTTTTCGAAGAGATTTTGTTCCTTTCTATTCCCTTTGTCTCTAGTACATGCAGCCGAATGGGATTGGATATGGACAAGAGTGGTTGAATATTGCATATCGATGTACAAATAGAATAGTGATGCCGAGTTGGTGGAGATAGATATGTCTCGAGATTTCTAAAGTTCAGATTATAGATTTTTCATGAAAGATATATATATATATTTATATAAAGAGATGCAATTAGTAGATCATGAAATTTTGGATTTAGTCTGAACATGAAGGTTGTAGATGCCCCTTGAAGTAACTCAGTTGAGTGATTGATTCCTCCTGATTTTTCCAAGGTGTGGCTCTACATCAGAGCTAGTGTATATTGATACCCTTGGCCTCTCTCCTCTTTGTGATATCGTTGTATTAGTGATGAATCATGGACTATTGGAAACACTTGTTGAGCATTTCCATTCAGAGACAAACACCTTCCATTTGCCACTAGGAGAGATGATCATCCCGCTTGAGGAAATCTACATAATACTTTGGATTCCTTTCCATGGACCATAGGTTGGGTATAACACATAGCTATATCTGGGTACATTAGCACTGAGGGCCATTTTCCAAGAATATTTCATCAAGGGTAGGTCTATCATGTGGGGTGAGCTAGTGCAGACTTATGGTCCTACCCACAAATTAGTACTAGTACTTGGATTATTCTTGAGTTGTTACTTGATGCTAGACCAAGGTCAGGATGGGCTCAAGAGTGGATGGGGACTGATCCTAAAGAGGATGTTGAAGCATCAAGTATATTTTGAATGGTGTTATTGTATGCTAGCCCATATGTTCCATGATATTCATGAGATTTCCTATAAAGAAGCGAAGAGCATGGCTGGAGGAGTTTACATGCTAAAGGCATGGGCATGGGAGCACTAGGCCATTGCAAGTCTAATTTGTGAGGATATGAAATAGGATCATGAGCCATATATATGTACATACCAAGGGAAAATGACCCAGACTACTCTGGGTAAGACTAAGTAGTGGCAAGGATAATTGGATGATCTAGTGACAATAGTATGGTAGCCATGAAGAGATACAGAGGCTTGGGATGATGCGCGAGCAAAGCTTGAATATATGTTTGCCTCTAAGCCACTGATTGGTTACTTGATCTAGGTGATCAAGAGATTTCACTTGGCACACATATGGAAAAATTATGGCAGGCCACAAGACATATCCTAGGATTATTGCACCTATGTTTGCTTCACATCAGAGGTGGAGATGGGGAGGTCTATCTGATTAGACACTAGGAGGTTGATGAATGATGTATGCTCTCTTACTATTGTGTGGTGGGATTACATGGTCAAATTTGTAGATGGGGGATGAATTTGAATTATAGGGAGCATTTTGTGAGTCATACCTTCCCTTGATTTGTAGATCCTATGGGAATGGCAGTACCAGTATAGCCCATGCAAGCACCACCATTGCCACCACAACAGGTGCCATGGCAATAGAATACACAAGTTCTAATACCTCATCGATAGATGAGAGTAGATCTTGATGCCAGTGGGAGTGGTACAAGACATAGAGGTCCCCATGATGAGATCGACACCTTGGGTCTGATTGGCGATCATGTATAGAGGCCATGTGTTGAGGACTAGCCAATAGAGAAAGATATGGGCAATAAGGAGATGTAGAACTAGCCTACATGAGCCATAGGGTGGAGATATCTTGGCACACAACTAGGATGCCCTCAAGAGGTCTTGAGATCAAGTTAGTGTAGCATACTAAAAATTGGGATAGATCCAGATCCATCTTGCATTAAGGGATACATGTGTAGCAGAGCGAGATCAAGAGATTTGTACCTTACAAGAGTATATGGGCCAGCTACAAGAGTAGTCAGAGTGTCATCAGGATGAGACTCATCTTCAATCAAGTAGATCAACATATTATTATTTAGCTTGTGTTACAATAGTGCCTAACCCATCAATATAGGTACCAAAAAATTTTGAGTATGCGAGAGAGTGTTGGGGTGCATGCCTGCCAACGAGACCAGATGTTCCATCTCCTTCTCCTCCACATAGAGGTGAGGGAGAGGGAGAGATTTATCTTGTTTTCTTTTGACTTTTTCTTGGTTATGTATCATTGTTTTGTGCCAGCATCATTTTGTACCATTTTTAGATTGAGCATGCTCGAGTAGCACACAATTTTGTAGCAACATACATTAGACTCTATTAGAGAGATATTTATATATGAGCTCAGAATTTTGTACCATGTGCATCTATTACACCATTGTCCTTGATGATTGTTCATTTATGAGCTGGATAGATGTGATTGATATAATTTTCTTTGATGTATGATCATGTAGTATATATAGGCAAGTGTGATGTTTGACTAACATATGATGCAAACTTCTCATGTTGTTTTACTTGTGCAGGTAATTGAGTAGATTTATCAAGATCGACTAAAGAAGAGAATGCTTGTGATGCTAAGATGGATTGTGCCATATTTGTAGATATTAGGACTCTCTTGAGTTGAAAGATGGAAATGAAGTAGTATTCCATGACATATCCAAATGCAAAACTAGAATGAAATGCAACCTAAGCTAAACGCAAGCCCCAGGAGTTGGTTATTAGACTCACAAGATCTTATCATCACAAGGTTTTTAGTCAGACCCATGAATGTCTTACAACTCACATTGACAATGCAATCATGCAAATATGTTTATGACATGTGTCTAGTTTTGTTAGGATTTAAATATAAGAATTTGAGGTGCAAGAAGCTAGAATGACCAAAACATTTGTCCCTTTTAATGTATCAAGCAAACATAAGCATTAGAGTAAAAATGTTAGGATGACCAGAATGTTTCTTACATGAAATCACATTAGACATGAGACATATCCATCTCATGCTAAGTAATTAGTAAGTATTTTGTCTACAACGACCCTTGCATTCATGACCTAAGAAAAAAATATGCCAAGCATGCTCATAGTGACCCATACATTCACTTAACATAATGAGAATTATGATTTTACTATAGCACAAAGAATTCACTCAAACAAGCAAGGAGAATAACCAACCTCACTAAAGCATCCATATAAAATGAGTCAAAGTATATGCGACCATCCAACATGAGATAGAGGCTCTTACAATACATACTCATTTTATATGTATTATTTAGATCATTGGGACTAAACCAACAAGAAGTAAGCAAAGAAAAGATCATGCCCCTAGTCCCAGTCCTTGCTTCTCTAGTCAAAAGTGACATCTTCGAGTTGCTCAAGGGGAAATGAAAAAGAAAAAACAAAAATGCAAAGAATAGCTTAGAATTTCTCAAAGAGTGTTATCATTTTTAGTTCAAGTTTAGTGGATTGATATGATATGATGGTATTCAAAACAAAATGGATGAGAAAGTTTTTCAAGAAAAGGACAATAGTAGGTAGACAAAGTTGTAAAACAACTGGTTGTAGAAGTTAGAGAGACTAGGTGATAGTAAATAGACACAGCTAGAACAATTGGTGACTAACATGAAGGAGATCTTCATGGAGAAGAATCTTAGTAGTAGACTAAGCAATAATAAGTAGACACAAATAGAATAACAAGTAACTAAATCTTAAGAGATATTCCATGAATTGGAAGTTGTTGTCCCCAAGACAGGAACTAGTTCAATTCGTAGGAATTATGAGCAAAGTGTTGAGTATAACCAAGAGCATCATTGATTTTTTTTTTTCATCTAGATAGTGTATCACATGGTTATCCCCTAATGAGACAAAATTAGTTGGAAAGATCATTACTATTTAGGAATTTTTTAAAATTCTGCAAATGTTTTTGGTATTTTTAGGATATATGGGTGTTTTTGAGATTTTGAAATTTTTATGAATGTTTTTGGAGTTTTCAAAGGATTAACCTATGTACAAGAAATAATAGAACACTAAAGTAGGACTGGTGTAGCAGAGCACTCAAATTGGGAAAAGAAAAAAAAGAGATGATTTTTGTATTACCAAGGTGTCTAAGGCTAAGCTTTTACTAGGGTAATGATTTTTTAGGACATTTTACAATTTTTAGGCTTTTTTTTTAGATTTTTAGATTTTTAGAGATTACTGAATCTCGAGAAGGATCACATTGGCTTTCCCACCAATATCTAGTAAGGAGTGTGATCAGATAGAAGGATTGTGAAAGCAGATGGAGGAAAGGTAAATGAGCCATGCCAGGTGGGGTAGTGAATGTTACCCTCAAGGAAAGTCTCCATAAGATTACCCAAGCTAGAGAATAGGACTTAGCAATATAATATCATGGTGTTATGGAAGGCAATATTGACCTAATGTCAAAATATGTAAGTAATCCTAGAGAATGGACATGTCAAGAGTTTGCTAAGAACTAAGTTTTCTTCTTTCTTTCATTGATCAAGACCAAAGGGTTAAAAGAATATGATAGCAAAGTTTATTATGGAGGTTATGAGTGAATCACATTTGGGAATAAATACATCTGAAGGATAAGAAAGATCATGATAGGATGTCATGGATGGAAGAATTATGCATGATGCTTGTTTACCAGGTATTCATCATGGTATTTATCCAAGGTGCCATGAGAAGTGATTTTCACTGTAGGAAAAATTTATTTCTCTTTACTTTTTCTACCAGGGTGCCACAAGAAGTGGTTTTCACTAAGGCACTTTTTCTATTTTTTTTGAATTTTTAGAAAGAGCTTAAGCTTTGTTTTCAAGTTAGATAGTGCTCGTATAGGAAAGATGAGTCATGATAAGCCAATTCCATAACAAGGTATGCTCAAAGATGCTAACAAGGTAATGGAAGGGAGATGATATGAAAATGAGAGGTAGATGGAGGATAAGGTTGTTGGTTTTGGATGGATAGAAGGAGGATAGATAATAGGGAAGTGTAGCCTTCAAAATATTATAGAAGGGTAGGTGCAAAAGAGGGAAAGCTCAAAAAAGGCACACATCTTGAAGGTAAGTGGAAGGATTGAGTCGATATGGATGAGATAGCTTGAGGTTTAGATATATGAGGTAGTAGAGAAATTTTGGAGGAAGGTGGAGTGGAAGGCTTTGAAACCTTTTTAGGAAGAAGTTTGGAAGAAGATGGAGTGGAAGCCTTTGGAAGCTTGAATACCAACCTGGAAGTATTTTCAATATTCAATTCTTTCAAAAGAGACTTCAGAATCCATATAGCTTTTGATTTTTCATTAGATGCTTTAGAACACATTTCTTCAATAACATATTTAAGAACCCATACTTTCTTTTGTTGAACTCTTTGAATAGTGAACCTTTGTGGTCTCTTTTGCATATTTTATTTCTTAACATTCACATGACGATTAGAGGAGACATGTTGAACCTTTGAAGATGGAATCATGCACTTGTGTTCGAGTTGATCATTCAAATTGCTTCCAAAATCCTTGGGACTTGTGGTTGAATAAGGTCTATATGATTGGTTTAGATGGAAAGGTGAATGCAAAGAGCTCAAGGATTTTTATCTTTTTTGATCTTGAGGTAGAGTAGGAGATGTAGGGAATGAGGTAAGAGTGGAAGTGGGAGATAGATGAACATAAGGTCCTGAATATGGATGGAAGACTTGAAGGTTTTAGCTTAGATGGATAGGGACCAAGGATAGATTTAGAGGATGGGAATGGATAGTAGGAAGGGATATCAACATCTTTAGAATGTGCAATGTAACCAAGGCCAACAATAGACTCACAAGTAACTTTTATAGGTGCAACACTCTTGATAAGAGTACTTGAAATATGAGCATAATTTTAAAGTGAATGTAGTGAAACAAGAGGGTAAGGGAACACCTTACTCTTCAAAAAGAATTTTAGGTAGCATAGGAAAAGTATTCTTCTCTTGATTGTTAATAACTTTCTTAGGGACTATAGAAGGAATTTCTTGATATTTCTTAGTAGAGGTGCATGAAATGGGAGAGGGAGGACTATGTGGCTCTTGAGATGGAGGCACAAGATCTTGGAAGATGTGAGATGGAATGAAGGAATCTCAGTCTTGATGAACAATTGTTTCTTCATCATTTAGGTAGTCCTCTTGACATGAAACCACTTCTGAGGATGAGGGAGTATCTAAATCCATATTCAAATCTATTTTGAGAATCTGCATAATAGGCTCTTGAAGTTCAATAGGAAAATTACTTGGAGTGGAATTCATAGGCATAGCAGTGTATGAAGATGTATGATCTATGAAAGTAGTGAAAAGACTTGCAACCCAATCTTTCTTTGCTTGAGTTTCTTTTAAAGATAGTCCTTGAGGATACACATAATCAATGGGAGAAATACATGTTCTTTGTTTGGTGAATATGTGTCAAAAAATATTAGAAGCTTTAGAGGATGATTGTATGTTGGAAGAAGTGAAAGTCAAATTTAAGTAATTAATAGACTTGGTTTCATGATGTCAATCCTTCTTGAGAGTAATATCTTTAGTACATTAGAGCTTAGATTTTTGAATTATGCCATTATCAAATAGATCTTGGATCTTATTTTGCAACTCCTTACAATGTGAAATTTTATGTAAATTATGTCTATGATAGGCATAATAATTACTCATAAAGGAAACTCCCACCAAAGTAGCTTTATGCAAAATAATGAGTTTTTCTTCAAGAAGTTATTTCAAGGTTAATTCATTAGATTTTACCAAAGGTGTGAAATCATGATTTGGTTTGAATTGCCAAGGTTTGTTCTCAAAGACAGCTTTAGATTTTTTAGGTGTTGTTGCATTGTTTTCCAAGGATTTGATTTCAACATCATAAGAAGTTAATGGTTCATTGTCACTAGTGGAATTGGAATAACCTTGCAAGGAGAATGTGTTTGATGATGTGTCTTCTTCTTCTTTTAGTCTTTGAATTTTGGCACTTATTGTTTCAATTTGTCTCTTCATATTTTCAATTAGAATCCCTTCTTCTTCACTAGGAAAGTTAAACTGAGTGTATTTGTTGCTAGCCATTTTGATGTCCTATGTTTCAAATAAACACAAAAGTGCATGTAGGACACAAAATAATGAGACTAGTTTGTGTGTTGGCCACAAGTGACAAACTAAGCAAGATATCTAAGTTTAGAGACTCTTGCAGACAGAGGAACAATATAATGTATCTAGCAAAAGATCATACTTAGGTTGAGTTTGAATGAGGAAGCTCAAAATAGCTCACTATTTTTGGAAAAAATTGGCTAGTTTCGTGTGAGGAAATAAATTTGGCATAAGAAAATATAGACAACTAGGTGAGGAAACATCTCTGATAGACCGGTTTAGATAGTTTTAGGAAAATGTTTGCATTAGGATTCCTACAAAGACATGTGAGAAAGTACCTAGAACAACAAGTGAATATTCCAAACAACAAGATTTAAGTTGTTTTCTCACACAAGGATTCTTAGTAAACCATGCAACAAAGCACATACCAAGCAATTATAACAAGGCTTTGAGAATTTTTTACCAAATAGGTATATTCTTGCATGAGGATCCAAATAAAGTTGCATGACGAAGTGTTGGTAATGGTGCGAGAAGGTGCACCAGAGGCATTTTCTCCTGTGACATTGTCCAGAATAGCAAGCAAGTTTTTGAGAAAATTGGTACATTTGGACCTTTTGAAGAGATTTCAATGATTCAAGCATTTTTTTGGATAAATTGCAGATAGTATTTTATAGTTTTCAATTAGGTTTGAATGTTGTTTTCAAGCTTTTGGATACCATGTAAGATTTTAAGAAAACAGTTGACTTTCATGCAAGGGATACATATAGTAGTCATAAACAATCAAACTGAGCACAAAGCAATTTGGAAAGGTGAGGTGAGTCTTGACCATTTAGTTTAAATGATTTGGACAATTTATGACTCAATAAGAAGCACTCTCTATCCCTATAATAGAAAATGGCTTAGTGACCAAAACCCTTGCCCATGTTAAGTATCTCACAAAACTAACATTTTTGGGGATGGGTGAACCTCAAGTTCAAAGAAACCCCATACATGTTTGCATAATTGTACAGTACAAATGGTGAGTGTAATGTCTTCAAGTGATCTAGGCAATCCACTTGGATTGATCCTTGGACAAGGATTATGACACATTTGGAGGTGAATTAGGTAGAAACTATCTACAAAGTGTTTAATAGGCATCCATTCATATTAACCCCTGGTGGCTTAGTGAAAGAAGTTTAGGCTAGCAACCCACACCAGTATCTGTAAGCATACACACTTGACTAGAAAGACTAGGAGCAGTACCACTCAGTGCAACATACAAAGCCTCTTCTTTATACATGATATCAGAATGAAGAAAAGGAAATTAAGATGGCTTTGGAATCTTTCTCTCAACACATCTTTTTTATTATAGTGAGTTGGAATAACTGATAAAAGGTGTGTACTTACTTTGGTCATTCCCGCAAGTTGGATCGATCTGACAGGACCTCTAAAGGTTGACTGGGACTAGCGGTCAAATCTAAGGGTCAAAGTTTTTAAGTTTCCCAAAGGGAAAAGACCACACTCCTCTACCTTGTCTCTTCACTCAAATCACATAGAACACGTTCATAACTGAGCTAGCTTATCAATCCCAACTTGTCCGTGAAGACTCCTTTAGGAGAACTGCTACCTTTCTTGCCTCCCTTAGGTATCATCTTCCAAAGATGTCTAGTTTTCTAATTTACTCTTGGGTATCACTTCCAAGTAGTAAAGAGCATAATCCCCTATTCCTTTGTTAAGAGCCCTACCAAGTTCACAAGCCCTATTAAACTATGTTTTAAAAGCATTGAAAAGACATAATGTTTGCTTGAATTTTCTTTGGCATGCATCCTACAATCAAACCATTAACATTTTCCACATCAATGTCTTCGAAAATCATCCTACATGGAAAGCGTTAGAGTCATTATTTCAAAGTCTTTGAAAAATGTCCTACAAACCACTATTAAGCTGCATCACAAGTTATACATCATAAATTAAATTCTACAAAACAGAAGTTAGAATGCAAAAAACATGAAATCAAAGAAAAAAATGCAGATTTTTAGTCTACTGGTGTTAGATCATGTGTGAGGAGTCTTTGGATCTGGTGAGAAGATTCTCTTTGTATCCCATCAGGAAGTGCTAATCCTGCATGAGCATATGAGATTTCAGCGAGACAATGTAGTAATATAGGTGAGAAATTGCAATGAAGCACATTAGAAAACAAGTCCATGGATGAGATCCACTATTTTTGCATGGAAGAAAGCTATAAAAATATGAAAATTGATAGAAATGAGGCTAGAAAATTGATTTTTTGAGTCCTATGATGGGCGCCAAAAATGTGAGCATGAAATACGACCTCTCGGTCTAGAGACACTTCAATATGATCCTTATTTGTGCATTATCACACTAAAATGAACATGAGTTCATTCATTTGATATGCATGCACAAGGCAATATATTTCCTTCTAACTATATAGGTTAATCAGGTGCTCTCAAAATCGAAAGGCCAATAATCATAGACCTTTACTAGTATGAAGGATTTACCATGAAAGAGATGAATTGCAATGCATTTAATCTAGATGATGTGCATGTTAATCTAAGCATAAGATAGCCAAATTGAACTAGAATGTATGCAAGTAATCTAAATATTTAAGCATGAAAATGCAAAGTAAATAGGAGTGTTAATGAGCTAGTGAATTTGACAGCAATTCAATACTTATTTCTCCCCCCTTTTCTTCCCAAGATGGCCTTGCATTTATAAATTTTGGCCAGATCCTAGGGTGGAGTTTAGTCAACCATGGTGAGGTTGGGGTTTGATTATTTAATTCAGAGTGAATATCCCACCAAAATAAACAATCTAAAGTGGAGATCCCACTTCAAATAAACAAGTTAGAGTGGAGATCCCACTCAGAATAAAGAATCTGAAGTGGAGATCCCACTCAAAATAAACAATCTAAAGTGGACATCCCACTTAGAATTATTTAAGAATATCCTAGGACTGCATAAAGAATAAAATATTCATTTATGAATACAGAGTCCCTTGTCAATATTAAATTGGTTTCAAGAATAATAACTCATTTATGTTTATTCTGAAATTGATATCCGTGTGTCATAATTGAATGGGCTCAAATTGATTTGAAGTGCTAGTAATGGCACAAGAAAGTGTAGCAGAGGCATTTTCTCAACGAGATTGTAAAGAACAATAAGGAAGTTTTTCAGCAAATTGGCAGATTTGGACCTCTTGAAGAGACTTCAATGATTTAGACAATTTTCTAGATAAATTGTAGATAGTGATTTATAGTTTTCATTTAGGTTTGAGCATTGTCTTCAAGCTTTTGGATAGCATGTATTGTAAGCAAATAGTTGATTTTCATACAAGGGACACATATACTAGTCATAAATAGTCCAACTAAGGATAAAGCAACTCAAAAAGGTGAGGGGAGTCTTGACCTTTCATTCTAGTTGATTTGGACAATTTCAGAGTCGATAACAAGCACTCTCTATCCCTATAAGCAAAAATGGCTTAGTGACCAAAACCCTTTCCCATGCTCAGTATCCCACAAAACTAACATGGTGGGGGATGAGTGGACCTAAAGTTCAAAGAAACCCCATGCATGTTTGAGTAATTATGGAGTACAAATGGTGAGTGTAATTTCTTTGGGCGATCTAGGTAATCCACTTGGATTGATCCCTACACAAAGATTATGACACTTTTAGAGGTGAATTAGGTAGCAACCATCTACAAAGTGTTTAACATGCTTCCATTCATATTAACCCTCGATGGCTTAGTGAACAAAGTTGAGGATAGTAGCCCACACCAACATCTGTAAACACACACACTTGACTAGTAAGACTAGGAGTGGCATTGCTCAGTGCAACATATAGAGCCTCTTCTTGATATGTGATATCAGAATTAAGAAGATGAAATTAACACAGCTTTGGAGTCTTTCGCTCAACAAAGCTTCTTTATTATAGTGAGTTGGAATCACCAGTGAATGGTGTGTGCTCACTTGTGTCATTCCTAAAGGTTGGATCACTCCAACAGGCCCTATAAAGGTTGAGTTGGACTAGAGGTTAGATCCAAGGGTCAAAGTTTCTTATTTTCCTAAAGGTAAAAAAGCATACTCCTCTACCTCATCTCTTCACTCAAATAAAATAAAACATTTTCATCATCAAGCTAGCTTATCAATCCCAACTTGTCCATGAAGACTCATTTAGGAGAACTACTACCTTTCTTGCCTCCGTCAGATATTGTCCTTTAAAGATGTCTAGGTTTTTGATTTAGTCTTCAGCATCACTTCCAAGTAATAAAGAGCATAATACCCTATTCCTTTGTCAAGAGCCCTATGAAGTTTACAAGCCCTATTAAACTATGTTTTGAGGGCATTTAAAAGACAATGTCTTGAATTTTCTTTAGCACAATCCTGCAATCAATCCATTAGCATTTTTCGCATCGATGCCTTCAACAATCATCTTATAAACAAAGCGTTAGAGTCATTATTTCAAAGCCATCGATAAATGTCCTACAACCACTATTAAGCTGCATCACAGGTTAGACATCATAAAATAAAGGTTGCAAAACATAAGTTAGAATGAAAAAATCATGAAATCAAAGAAAGAAATGCATATTTTCAGTCTACAAGTGTCAGATCACGTGCAAGGATTCTATGCATCTAGCATGAAGATTCTCTTTTTGTTGCACAAGGAAGTGCTACTCTTGTGTGAGCATATGAAATATCACATGAGACAATGCAATAATACACATGTGAAAGTGCAATGAAGCACATGAGAACCTATCTTTTCATGTGAGAAAATATGTCTACGTGCAAGGATCCACTATTTTTCCATGGTAGCAAGCTATAAAAACATGAAAATTGATAGAAATGAGGCTAAAAATTTGATTTTTTGAGCCCCACGATTGGTGCCAGAAATGTTGTGAAATACGGCCTCTTGGTCCACAAACACTTCAATATGATCCTTATTTGTGCGTTATCACACCAAAATGAACATGAGGTCATTCATTCCATATGCATGCACAAGGTGATCAATTTCCTTCTAGCTAGATGTGGTAATCTGGTACAATCAAAATCGAGAAGCCAATAACCATAGACCTATACTAGTATCAAGGATTTACCATGAAAGAGATGAATTGCAATGCATCTAATCTAGATGATGTGCATGTTAATCTAAGAATATGATAAGCAAAATGAACTAGAATGTATGCAACTAATCTAAATATCTGAGCATGTGAATGTAAAGTAAATATGAGTGTTAATGAGCTAGTGAATTTGATAGAATTTCAATACTTATTTCTCCCCCTTTTTCTTCCCAAGAGGGTCTTGCATTTATAGATCTTGGCCAAATCCTAGGGTAGAATTGAGTCAACCATGGTGAGGTTATGGTTTGATTATTTAATTCAGAGTGGAGATCGCACTAGAATAAACAATCTAAAATGGAGATCCCACTTTGAATAAACAAGTCAAAGTGGAGATCCCACTCAAAATAAACAATATGAAGTGGAGATCCCACTCAGAATTTTTTAAGAATATCATTGGACCCCATAATGAATAAAATATTCATTTATGGATAGGGGGTCCATTGTTAATATTAAATTGGTTTCAAGAATAATCACTGATTTATGTTTATTCTAAAATTGATATTCATGTGTCATAATTGAATGGGTTCAAATTGATTTGATTTGCTTTGATTTTTTTGAACCTATTCCTTATAATGCAATTATGCATTTAGGGATGTGATCAATTTTGCATCATTACAAAAATCTTGCCCCTTCCTTTTTTGGCTTACTTCACTTTCCACCAAGTAGGGTTCATTCTTCTTGGCTTTGTCATTTCCACATCTTGTCCATTGAACTTATTTTTCTCACACACTTGATAGGAATGGTTTTGTTTTAAGAAATGTCTATCAAATCATACATAGTTTTATTGAGATATTTTGACTATCTGTCTAAGGCTTTTGGCCCAAATGTTGGACAACCATGTTTCCTATTTGTTTGTAGCCCTAAAATAAGAATGGAAACTAGAGTTAGTAGATAACACAATGAAAATAAAAATTACAAAATGTTTTTTTTCATATATTAGCACAATAAACAAAGATCCCAGGGGCATCATGAATTGTCTAGTTCAATATTGCATGAAAGAGGAAGTTTCTATCATTAATTGATCATGATATATCATACATATGTTCAGCATTCCATAGTTCATGAAGATCATCAATGAGGGGCTCCATGTATACATCCATATCCTTTACCTGATGCTTCCCTAAGTACAATAGAAAAATTATTAGCTTTTAACAAAAATGAAGTATCTATATAAAATATTCAAGAAATCATTGAATTTATATGTTCTAATACCTAGTATGGTAAGAGTTAACATTGCATACTACTTTTTCATTGCCATCATTGGGGGAAGGTTGTTTTTAATAATTAAAACTAACCAAATGGAATATGTTGTTCTAACATCTTGAAAAGAATTGACACCATATATTTCTAAAGATATCCTTGCATTCCTTGGCTCATTTCTTAAATGTGGCCCTTTTTCCTCAATATCTTTCCAATATTTCCCATCTATAGCCATACACATGATATCATCTTGAATTCTCTGCTGTGCACAATAATTCATATATTTTGCCAACTCCTTGCATTTGAAAATTCTTTGAAACCTTAGCTTTAGTAGAATACATTGTAATACTTTATGTGGAACCTTCTTTGACACTTGATATTGGTGATACCTACTTTTGTGACACACTAGACATTGCTTCAAATTTGCATTCTTTCCATATTACAATATATGGTCACCTGGAAATACGTCATATATATTATACTCCATTCCAATGTCTTTCATCATTGAAGATAGTTTTCTATTAGAATGAGGAAACTTATTCTCCTTTGGAAGTATTTTGTTTGCCAAAAACTTACATGGTAAAAAATAATTTTAATAAGTATACAAAATACTTTAACAAATGAAGAAACCAAAGAGAACTGATTTATAGCAATATACATCCTACCTTAATATGTTAGTAAAGCATGTATTTGTCAATCCATGTGTAACCTTCAAGTTTAACAACAACATAAGTGTTGCTAGTATAGAAGTTCTGGCATTTAGAAATAGAGTCATCCTAGCTAGCTGACCTATGGGTGAATTGATAAATTCCTCACAAGATGTGTATATTTCATGGATAAATTCATTAACTCTAGCCTCATTTATCTATGATGTGGTTTCATCCATAAATGTGTCTTGCTCTTCATCATGGGATTGGCTATCAGTAGTATCATTCACAACTTCTTCAACAATGTTCGGAATGAGAAGTGGCTTTTTATAAATAAAAAAATCAATTGAAATGATTAGCAATAAAGTATTAAACAATTTGCATATGAATTATTATTATGAGATATGTTAATTACAATGTACCTCTTCTATATAAACTCTATATTTCATTCTATGGATACCAACAAGTCATTGCTTTTTTAGTTTCCTATTTTTGTACCTTTTGCAAGTGAAATATATCATTTCATTGAAGTATGCATTCATACTAGAAGCATGTCTTGGTGCTCGTTCATCTGAATATTTAGATGATGACAATGTCCTATTTTCTTGTATCCACCATGTACTATCAACAATAAGTATGATAAGTTTTAGATGACGATGTTGTCCTATTTTCCTTAAGGATAAAACTAGATTTGAATATAGACTATTCTCAAGAATACATCTCAATGAGCTCACAAGTGAATGAAAGAAAAGTTGTAGCAACTCTTCAAGTAATTTATCAAGCATAATTAAAAGATAATAATTGGTTATGGCATCTCACATTTGGACATTTAAATTTTATAGCTCTAAATCTACTTTATAAGAGAAACATGGTGAAGCGATTAACTCTTATTAAAAAATCAAAAAGAGTATGTGAAAGGTGCATATTAGGAAAGCAACATAGAGAATCATTTCCAGCTAGTATGTCAATTAGAGCCAAGGCACCTTTCGAGATTATTCATTTAGATTTGTGTGGGCCAATGCAAACACCTTCAATAGGTGGCTGATTTTATTTTTTGATATCCATTGATGACTACTCAAGAAAAACATGGGTTTACTTTCTAAAGAATAAGAGTGAGGCACTTGAATATTTTTGCCAATTCAAAGCACTTGCTGAAAAACAGAGTGGATATTACATCAAAGTATTTAGAATGGATAAGTGTAGTGAGTATATTTCAAATGACTTAATGAGATTTTGCAAAGAGCATGGAATTCACAAGAAATTTACCACAAAGTATACCCCACAACAAAATGGTTTAACTGAAAGAAAAAATAGGACAATCATGGAAATGGCTAGAAGCATGATGAAATCCAAACACTTGTCAAACAAATATTGGGCTGAAGCAATTTCATGTGCAGCCTATATTATGAATAGATGTCCTACTAAAATTGTCAAGAATATGATTTAAGAAGAAGCATAGAGTGGAAGAAAACAAAATGGTGGTCACATGAGGTTATTTGGATGTGTTTCATATGCATATATAGCAGATAATTGAGAAGAAAATTAGACAACAAAGGAAAAAAATGTATTTTTGTGTGATATAGTGATGAATCTAAGGCATACAAGCTATACAATCCAATCAACAAGAAAGTCATAATCAATAGAAATTTGCAGTTCATAGAAGATGAAGCATGGGATAGAACTTTGGATAAAACAATAAATATAGTAGCCAACATACCATAAGAAGAAAATGAAGAAATTATGTTAGTAGGTACTCCTCCAAATGTGACTTCTCCCACCCCTAATCAAGGACAAGAAAGTTGTGCTCAAATGAGAACTTCAACAAGCAGAAGGACAATCCCATGTATTCAAGCAATCACACCTTTGAGCAGACAACAAACACCATTATCTAGAGGAAGACACAGTGTAGGCCCATCAAGCCCACATTTAACAAATTCAAGTGACATGTCCAATCCTACATTGGCAAGCCTAAGAAGATAAAAAATCAGATGTTTAAGAGAGATTAATGAGCAAAATGATGGTGAGAATAACATCGATCAGAATTCTCTTTTTGCATTGTATTCATATGTTGATGATCCAATCATTTTGAAGAAGCAATTAGACAAGACAAATAGATAAATGCAATGGATAATGAAATTGATTGATTTGAAAAGAATGAAACATGGGAGTTGTTGAGTCTTCCAAAAGGAAAAGAAGTCATAAGAGTAAAGTGGGTTTACAAAACTAAATTGAATGGAGATAGAGATGTTCAAAAATATAAAGCAAGAATAGTGGCAAAACGATATTCACAACAGCCCAGGGTTGATTACAATGAAACAATTGCCCTAGTAGCTCGATTAGACACCGTGAGAACTATACTTAACATTGCAGCTCAAAACAAGTGGACATTATATCAAATGAATGTGAAATCAGTTTTTTTGAGTGACATATTAGAAGAAGAAGTCTATGTGGAATAGCCACCTGGGTATGAGATTTTGGGTCATCAAAACAAGGTTTACAAGCTCAAGAAGGCTTTCTATGGACCCAAACAAGCCCTAAGAGCGTAGTATAGTAGAATTGACTCTTATCTTTTGCAAAATGGCTTCAATAGGTATAGTAGTGAACCCCTTTGTATACCAAGATGAATGAGAATGGTGAGATTATAATTATTTGTTTATATGTTGATGATTTGATCTTCACTGGTGATTTATCAATTTACATGTTAAAATGAGCAATGAGGAAAGAATATGAGATGTCTAATTTACGATTAATGAAGGAGGTTCTTGGCATTGAAGTAAGTCAGAATGGTAAAGGTATTTTTGTTTCATAGTCAAAGTATACGAATGACATTTTGAAGGGGTTTAACATGGTGAACTACAAATCAGCCCCAACACCAATTGTGACAGGTTTAAAATTGAGTAAAGATGACAAAGGAGATGTAAATCCAACCTTATACAATAATTTAGTGGGCAGTCTTATGTATTTAACAGCCACAAGGCCGGATATAATGTTTGGCGGTAGTCTCATTTCAAAGTTCACGGAGTCTTCAAAAGTTACACATTAGAATGCTGGAAAAAGAATTTTAATATATGTAAGTGGAACAAAGAATTATGAGATTCAATACTCAAGCTCAAATGAATTCAAACTCATAAATATATAGACAGTGATTGAACAGGAAGCATAGATGATAGAAAAAACACTTCAAGTTATTGTTTTCACTTTGGAATAGAGGTTGTTTCATGGGCTTCAAAGAGACAACCGATAGTCACTCTTTCATCTGCTGAGGCAAAGTTATAGCAGCCACAAGTGCATCATGTCCAGCAGTTTGAATGAGAAGAGTTTTGAAAGATCTCAGGAAAGAACAAGAAGAACCAACAAAGATTTATTGTGACAATAATTCAGCCATAGCATTGTCAAAACATCTAGTTATTCATAAAAGGAGCAAGCATATAGACACAAGGTTTCACTTCATCAAGGAGCTGATCAACAATGAAGAAATCTACTTGGAATATTGCATATCTGAAGATCAGTTAGCTGACATCTTCACAAAGCCACTTAGAAAATAAGTTTTTATGCATCAACGAAATAATTTGGGAATCATAGATGGCAATTGTGATTAAGGGGGAGTATTGGAATTAATCTCAACTACCAAACTTAGTGCCTTCCATTTTCGTCACGTGAAATGACATTTCTGTGCATGCTTGCCAGCTATATTCCAGTCTGGGCAATATTTAATAGTTAATGTTTAAAATGAAATCTTTTGGAAAATCTTTCCTTTAAATCATGCATTTAGTTTTAATTACTGTTTTTTGCGGGATTCTCCCATAGTTTCTAGAAAAAGCTAAGTTTTGTGTTATAGATATAGAAAAACAAATGAAAAAAACCAGAGCATGAAGAACAAGAACAAGAACAGGGGTGTTTGAATTTTCTGAGGAACAAATTAGAATCTAAGCTCTATCTAAAATCTGGGTGTATAAATTTTTGTAAATGAATCAAAGAACAACATTTCTATTATTTCTGAATTTTTTTTTATGTATGAATGAACTTTGTAAATTTGTTTCCTTTTATTTTATCTCTGTTTGTCTCCGCCTCTTCAATCTACATACCAGACCGTCAAAGCTTGGGACAGTTATTGAGTACTCACATTCTAATGGTTTTCATGTCATGGAAATACTCTCCAGCCGAAAATTCATGCTCTCTGAAATTCCAAAGAAAGTGCGAGATTCTTAGATGGTAATAATTTAATATTTTACAGAAATGAGAATTTCTTTTTGAGAGTACTTTCATATGGATATTTGGAGATTTCCACATGGCGTTAGTAATTTAGCTAGCTAGATTGGTCAGTAATGACAATTATAATCAATTGGCAGTTTTAGTCGCATTGCTGTTTGATTCTAAGAAATGGCCAAAAGCTCTAAATATAATTACTTCCTTCTAAGGCAGGAAGACAAAGAGCACTACGCATTTCTAGGATTAGCCGGTTCTAGGCTAATTCCAGTCAATGATACTCCAGCGAGGGCTGCAACGAGAAATACAAAATTATTATATATTTCTCATTCCAGTACTGCACCCTAGGATGATGGGAGCATCGCACGACTCTTATAAAAATTTAGGAAAATTCATACCTTACTCGATAATAGCCAAGAGAAAATGGCAGCGCATGAACAATCTCAACAAGAATGTGGAACAGTAAGTTTCTTCTTCGCTTAAATTTATGTTAAATCCCATCGTTGACTGTTTAATCAAATGCCCACATTTTGTTAGTGTGTCATGACTGTTAAAGAGGAAAGAATGCAGTTTAGAGCATTTTGAAAGAACCATTCTAACCAAATCTAGTTTTGCATTATGAAGGCCGAGCATCTAAATAATACATCTAAAATCAATTATAATCTCTACACCTAATTCATACTTTCAAAAGATTACTGGATAGAAGCCCATATGCCATTATCCTATTGGGGCGAAGCACTTAGCTCTGCAGCATATTTGATCAACCGGGTACCCTCCAGCACTATTGATTTCCAGACACCATCTCAGGCTCTCGCTGAGGCAGTTGTTGCTCCTGCTTTCCCAAATTTACCTCCTTATGTCTTTGGTTGTGTAGCTTTCATACACGTCCATAAGCATCAGTGCAACAAGTTATCTCATCGAGCATTGTGATGTGTCTTTCTAGGATATGCTGCTTATCAAAAGGGGTACCGATGCTATCATCCTCCAACTCAACAAATGTTTATTACATTGGATGTAGTTTTTCATGAAGACTGGATGTATTTTTCCTCTGAGCCTGAACTTTAGGGGGAGTACCAAATGAAATTAAGACTTTAGACTATGATGATCACATCTCTGAAGATGTGGATGCTCACATCTCTGAAAATGTAGGTAGCTTGAACATCTCTGAAAATGTAGGTAGCTTGAACATCTTTGAAGATGTGGATAACACCTCTGAAAATGTGGATGTTCACATTCCTGAAAATGTGGGTAGCTTGGACATCTCTAAAGAAGGGGAACTCTCTGATATTGTTAATCAAGAAGTAGATGAAACTTTGGATCAAAGCAGTGATGAACACTCAAAAACTGAAGCTATGGATCCACCTCCATCCGAGTCCCTGACACCACACCAATCACTTACCAAAGATGTTCTTGAACCATTTAGAAAACTACTACCTCAACATCTCACCAGAGGTATTCCTAAATCCACATATGAACCCAAACTTTCTAGTAAAGTTAAATATCCTATGAGTCATTATGTGTCTAACCATTGTTTGTCAGAATCAAATCAGTCATTTGTAAATCAATTATCTACTGTAACTATTCCTAACAATGTGTAGGAAGCCTTAGCTGATCCAAGGTGGAAAGCCGCTATAAATGAAGAGATGAAATCATTATAGGAAAATAATACTTGGGAACTTGTTGACCGTCCACCAGGAAAGAAACCAGTTGGATGTTGGTGGGTTTATACTGTTAAGTACAAAGCAGATGATACAATTGAACGTTTTAAGGAAAGACTGGTGGCAAAAGGGTACACCCAAACCTACAGGATCAAATATACAGAGACATTTGCACCTGTAGCTTAAATTAATATAGTATGGGTCTTATTGTCTCTAGCTACGAACATAGATTGGCCATTACAACAGTTTGATGTGAAGAATGCCTTTCTACATGGAGAGATGTCTGAAGAAGTCTACATGGAACTCCCACCTAGCTACATGATATCGGAAGTACATAGTCTGAAGGTGTGTAGATTAAAGAAGTCACTATATGGGTTGAAACAATCTCTAAGGGCATGGTTCAAAAGATTCATGAAGGCAATGAAAGCCTTTGGTTACCATCAAAGCAATTTAGACCATACTTTATTCATAAAGCATCAGTAGGGTAAGATCACTACAATTATTGTGTATGTGGATGACATGATAGTTATAAGAAATGATCCTAAAGAAAGAAGGGCTCTCAAGGATTACTTGTTCAGAGAATTCGAAATGGAAGATCTAGGTCCCTTGAAATATTTCCTTGGGATTGAAGTGTCTCGATCTGATAAAGGGATCTTTCTGTCTCAAAGAAAGTATGCCTTAGACTTTTTACAGGAAACTGGTACGTTAGCATGTCAACCCATTGATATAGCTATGGAAGAAGGATTGAAGTTATGTATTGAGTCTAATCAGGTACCAGTTGATAAAGGAAGATACTAGAGACTCATAGGAAGATTGATGTACTTAGCACACACAAGGCTAGACCTTGCCTATGCATTAAGTATTGTCAACCAGTTTATGCATAATCTTGGAGAGCAACATATGAATGCAATTATGCACATTTTGAGGTATCGGAAATCTACTCCTAGAAAAGGAATTTAATTCACTAAAAATAAGGATTATCAAAGTGTGGATGCATATATTGATGCTGACAGGGTTGGAGTAGTAGATGATAGGCGTTCTACTTCAGGCTATTTTACCTTTGTAGGAGGTAATCTTGTTACATGGAGAAGAAAAAAATAGAATGTTGTTGCATGATCAAGTGCGGAGGTAGAATTTCGAGGTATGGCACTTGGAGTATGTGAAGTGTTGTGGCTAAGACTTCTCCTAAGAGATTTGGGTTGTCCCCTTAGGCAGCCAATTCAACTATATTGTGACAATAAAGAAGCATGTGATATTGCTCATAATTTGGTTCAACATGATCGTACAAAGCATGTGGAGGTAGATAGAAGGAGAAGTTGAATGAGAAGATTGTGGAGCTACCAAAGATTCGATCAGAAGATCAGCTGACCAATATTCTTACCAAAGTGGTTTCAAGTCAAGTGTTCTTGAAGTTTTTGAGCAAGTTGGGCATGTAGGATATCTATGCACCAAATTGAGGGAGACTATTGCAATATTAGATTGTTTCTAATATTGAAAGACCTTTCTTTCCTAAACTATTCTTTCTTTTCTTGTAGCCTTCCTATAGCTGTTTCCTAAACTATTCTTTCTTTTCTTATAGCTTTCCTACAATTTTTTCCTTTCTTGTAGCTTTATGCATTTGGCACACAATTGTATATGTACATGTACAATATTATGTGAATACAATGAATAAAAAATATTCTTCTGTATTTCTAATTTTCAAGTACTGCAACTTCACAAAGGCCACGCATACAAGAAACACTAGTGGTAGATTATATAGCACAGGAATGCTCAAACCTCCAAGATACAATGGACATTGCTTTAAGTTCTAAAATGAAGATAGTAAATTGCACAAAACATGAAGGGAATGTGGTCTAACTGATCGTTGTCAAATATCACTTTCAAAAACATTGCTTCTAATCTTTATAGCTCTCGTGTTGCATGTGTTTGTCGTTTGTTTTCAAAATTCATAAAGGTATATAATAAAATCCTCAAGTAAAATACTGACCCAATTTCTCTTATCAATGTTAGAATGTCTAATTTCCCCTTCAAATCAAATGTAAAAGTATACTAGAGGCTCTAGATTACTGAATAGGGTTAGATCAAATTAATATTTAGATTTGTAAAGTTTTAGAAATTATTTAAGTTTAGATAGCTCTAGAAAAGTCTATTTGTCTTATGTTGGTTAAGTTAGATGTTTCTAGATACAACCAAAAACCTCTATAAATGAGACATAATGTAATGTTTTTAGATTAGGAAATGAAATGATTCTATAATTTCTATAATTTTCTATATTGTCTATTGTGTATTTTGTGTTTAATTATCATTGTGGATTCAATCCATCCAGCCCCATCAATTTGGTATTGGATTGTGTAGCTTCTATTGTGTATTTCTCTAAACACATGGCATTGAGCTACATTATAGGTGCTAAGGAATCCAAAAGTTTACTTGGACTATAGCTTTAAATACTCAATTTCATGCATTTATCTTTGTCCAAACACTATGGCAATTCTTTAAAATCTTACTTCTAAACTTCGTACAAAATTACTTTCAACAAATGTCTTGCTAGACACTGAATCAAATTTACTAAAACTATTTGTAATTTTTCGTGTACATTCAAACTTATCCAATTTTTTTATTATTACTCATTCTTAACTATTTATACTTAAAACAAATATTTAATCATATTTATGATCTTTTGTCATCTCAACGTTGAAGTTGATGAAAGATCAACCCCATATCTCCCAATAATCACCTTCATGCAAACACCTATCATAGAAAGAGCGAAGCAAAATCTATGGAGGCTAGAATTACAAGATCCACATAAGAGACATTCTTGGTGAGAAAAAAGGAAAATTACTACAATCAAAAGTAAATTGGGTAATAATTACAAAGAGAGATCATCCTTATAAAGGAGATCGAAACTCTAAAAAGGTCTAACATAGGTTGCATAATAATAATTAATAAAAGAATTGATTATTATATGCTTAAAGTTTAGCTCAAGTAGACTAAAGTTAATTAGGAAATATCTAATTCTTCTAACATCAACCCCACAGCTCCCAAGAATCACCTGCATGCAAACACTTGTCACAGAAAGAGAGAAGCAATAGCCATGGAGGCTAGAATTGCCAAATGCATAGATGAGACATTCTTGATGAGCAAAAAGATAAATTTCTATTATAAACAATGAATTGGTTTGTAATTACAAAGAGAGATCATCCTTATAAAGGAGATTAGAACCCTATAAAGGTCTCACCTATGTTGCATCATAACAACTAATAAAATAATTAATTATTAGATGCCTAAATTTTAGCTTAAGAAAACTAGACTTATTTAAGAAATATTTAATTACTCTAACACCCACCCCCCTATAAGATAAAATTAGGGAGTAGCTAAAAAATTAGAAACTACTATAGAAAGTAGAATTGGGTCTTGACAAAAAATCCTAATGAGGTACCCAAGCACAACCAAACTTATGAAAAGAGGAGAAATAGAGAAAACCACATGGGAAAAATCTTATTCCAAAATGAGATGGAAAACATGTTGAAAGAAACTAGTGAACTAAAGAAGCCTCCGAACTAGGTAAATTTCGAGAAGATAGGAACAAAAGATGACCATGAAGAACACCACTAAAGCATGTAAACATTGCAAAGCTCTATCAAAAGTAATTGGTAATTTGAAGAACCTACACACTAATAAAACCTGACTAGGTAGATAAGATTGTAATCTACATTGAATCAGGAGGGACACAAAGGAAAACAACTGAACTTGGAAATACAAATGGCATGAAACACTAAACCCTAAAGAGATGATCAATCAAACATGGAAGGTTACAACCAACATATGAAAAAAAAGAAGTTTTTCTATATGGTAAATAATCCATCTTACTGAAATGCATAGGTACCTAGCCACTTCATCCGCCTAGTACATAGGAAAAAGTACTCAATACATAGCTGACTCCATTGAACCAAGATAGAATAAGAAACATCTGAAGAAACCCCATAATGCTGACAAGGGTGAGGTGAAAGAAAACTAGAAAAGTGGGCCAAAAGAACTACATGTCAAGGAACCATGATCAAGATGCACAAAAGAGTACATATATGTGTACTAAGGTGATCAATCTTAGACATGTCATGAGGCTAATGTCACAAAAGGGAGGATCACTAGAGAAAAGAAGATAACAAATAAAGGAAAAATATCAACCCTCCATGACACTTTAAACATCAGTAGTACATGTATAATAAGGCATAAGATATGGTGAATCCCAATAACACAATAATCCACATCAGTGTCCTGAGATGACACTACACAATTAGGAGGAAAAATAGGGCAAAACAACTAAAATTAAAATAGAGAAGCAATATGGTTCTTTAGCTCTATGTGTTTACAAGAATGCATAGAAATGATGTCTAAAAACACTGGAAGAGACATAATACTAATAAAATAGATAGTACAAGTCATGAAAAATAATCTGAGCCAACAAAATTGATCATTAGATATAAAACAATCAAGATATCTACTAGAATGGAAAAATGCAAAAGACTTAATAGAATATGCCTAAAGAAGAATCTAGATAAACAACAACATCACTAGAAAGGACTCCAAAAGACCTTTCTAATGATATAAAGAATTCCCAAATTGGATATCGAATACTCAAGATATGTCTCCCAAAGTGAAAGAAGAAACTCCTAACTTTGACAATAGGAAAATCTATCAAACTAGTATCAAAACTGAAAATCAGTTGTATTACTATGATGGCCTTGGAACTAGCTTTCTGACAATATCTTGTTTTCTTAAAATGAAGTTTGTATGCCCAAGATATGAGTGAAAATTTGAAGGTAGGTCCAAACAAGGCCATAAGGGAAAACATATCAATAGTGCAGTGTTGACATGGCACTAATTTTAGCAAGTAACAAGCCCAAATTTGATGGTCAAACAATTGTCGAGGCAAAAAATGCCTAAAAATTTACCCATGCTGAAAAAAATTCAGCCACTAGAAACATGAAAAAGAAAAAATAGTGTCGCTAGTAAAAGAACTAGTGGCGAAGAAACAAATTCAGTGGCCAACAAGTACTGTCATTTTAGGAAGCTACATAAGTGTCAAGAAAAGTGCCATGGAATTGCATGTGGAAATAAAAATATCCCCAATTTTACATACATAATATCTGACAGAAGACCCAAATTGATTGTAAAAAGGCTAAAATCATCATTGAGGGGCATGAAAGGACAAAAAATAAATGTGCATGTAAACACCAAAACCATTGTAAGAATGTTAAGATGCATATAAACATTTGTGGTAATAAAGAAGTGACATGGATGAGTCTTAAAAATTGTGGATTTCCCTTAAATTGTGGGCATAGGTTCTAATTACAAAGTGAAATTCAAAATAGGAACATCATTAGTTTGTAAAGGCTAGTGGGCTTCATGATCGAATACATCCTTGTTTGGGAACTATGGCATGCAAAAGGGCATTCCAAAAAAAATTGGCGGCAACATGGTGGGTCTCCAATGAGATGCATTTCCCAAATAAGGTCCCCTTATAAAATCCTCGAACAAGCCATCATAGGACAAGATTGCTCTTGTTAGTGAATCTTCATAGCTTCCCAACAAAAAAATAGTTTGTAGAATTGCTAACAAGATTTGACCTCAGCACCAACCACTACCTGTGAAAGAGCATATCAATCGAGTCATCAAAACTCTCCCACACTAACCTATTCGATAAATCTTGCATCATCAGATTTCCATCATCCCCCAAAACCATGCCTATGTGTGTTATGGTCTTGGTGGGCGGCCTTCACTAGCACCTTGAGGTTTTGGTGCAATGACTCATACCACGTGTTATCTGAGCCTCTGTCGGGTTCAAGTTTCATAGTAGATGGCAACACAAGCATTGCAGTGTTTGTTCAGGGATCATATGGCCAATAGAGGGCCCACTATGTGGGTGCACATGTAGCATAGAGTCTGAACTATAAAGCGTGGTGGGATATTATGATCTTGGTTGGTGGCCTTTACTAGAACCTTGGGGTTTTGGTGCAATGGCTCATACAATGTGTCACTAACATTGATTGGAGAGCCAAAATTGGTGCTAAGATAAGTAGGAAAAACAATACTAGGTACAAACATGACCCATGATTGGAGGGAAAAACCAAAGATCATTGAAAATCATTGGGAAATGGAGTGCCAAATACTGATCCAATGCAGCCAATCAAGAATAAAATTCTACCTGAAAAGACATGAGCTGATTACAAAGATTGGAGACCTATTCTAGAGACAATGGTACAAATAGACTATAGGGAACAATGAGTAGGCTTGCCAAAATCCACCTAATTTCAAAGTTAGAACATGCAAAAATAGACTGGGCTGATCCAATAGAGCTTGCAGATGCTCTACATGGAAGAACAACAAGGTTTGACTTGGGATAACCCAAATGAATCCACTGCCCAAAACTGTATCAACCACCAATAAAAGCATTTTCTTCCTCCAATAAAAGTAGTGAATGTTGGAGTCCCCGATGTGCAATCAAGTGCCAAAATCCAAGGATAGAAGATCCCAAAAATGTTGGTGTGGGGAGCCAAAAATGCCAGACATTTCAAAAATTTGATACTGTAGCAAAACCCAATTCAGCCCAAGAAAAAACTTGCACACCCAAGTAAACTGCATAGCCGGAATATTTCCAAGCAAAACCTCCACCAAAATTGCTAAAGTACCCCATCAAATAGGGACCACCAAATAAAGGACCAGGTATAGTAAGAGTGGTGGTGTTCACTTCATAAGGCTAAAGGATAATAAATGTACCTACCTCTTATCAAAGCTCTTCCAAAGTACATAGGCTTGGCTTCCATACCAAAAACAAACCTCATCTCAAAAACTAGCACTCCACTAGATGCGAAAGATCTTTTTTTTGTAAAATGATCAATCAAACAAAAAATTGTTGAAATTGTTTTTCAGAGAATAAAATAATTGCCGCCTCATTTTGTGTGCCCAGGTCAAAATGGCTTGGGTGCAAAAATATTTTTCCCTAGATTTGAACAACATCTAAAATGAATATATTTTATATGAAAATGGGGATTTTTGAGTGCTTGAGCTCAACGGTGATGTCTATTTAAGCTCATAGTGCTCCAAAAATAGGTCCTCTACAAATCCAATACAAAATCTACTTAAAACCACATATTTGAATAACTAATGCTAAATCTCTCAAGAATAGAATAGTGGGATGAAGATCTAGAGCTCTGATTCCATGTTGAAGTTGATGAAGTATCAATCCCATAGCTCCCAAGAATCACTGGCATGCAAACACCTATTACAAAAAGATAGAAAAAAAAGCTACGGAGGCTGAAATTGTCAGATCCATAGATGAGACATTCTTGATGAACAAAAAGATAAATTATTATAATCAAAACTAAATCAATTAATAATTACAAAGAGAGATCATCCTTATAAAGGAGATCAAAACCCTAAAAAATTCTAACCCAAGTTGCATAATAATAATTAATTATTATATGCCTAAACTAGAGTTAATTGGAAATATCTAATTACTTTAACACTCAATCCATAGCTCCAACCACAATCAATTTTTATGAATTCATCATTTGTCTCTCTATTCCAACATTTCTTTTTATTATGACTTTTCAAACCATAAATATTACATCGATGTGGATCCTAATATCTTTCTTTTTTATGTACTGACCTATGAAAATATCCTTATTGCATAGTCTTCATTACTTTAGCTTGGTTGAATGAATGTATGTTCATTTTTCCATTGAATGTAGAATATACAAGACTTTCATACATTGTCCTCCTTATTTGGTGAATTGGATTGATTATTCCTTGTTCATGTTTTCCCAACCCTCTACCTTTAAAACACATTTTTAAAATAATCTTCCAAATGATATGATTATGAAAACAACTAAATATATTTGCATTATCATTACATTTTATATGACCATCATCATACACTATCTTGAAAACAACATCATCATTATCAAATTTATCAAATGATTGATTGAAATCGTTTGTACTCCAAGAAAAATCACATACTTATATCTTTGCTTTTAAACCTTCATTCTTTACATTAAACTTTAACATTTCCTTCTTGTGTAAATCATTTTTTTTCTCTAGTTACTTCATCTTAAGTGCAAATTATGTTTATTGTTTCTTAATAAGAATATTTTCATCTTCTAACTACTTCAATTTCTCTGCTAGAATTTTATTCTTTTTCTTAACATCCTCAAGAAACTTCCACTTTTCTTTAAATTTTTCATATTTTTTAATCTCATCAAAAACTTGTATCTATCTTCTAATTATTTATTTTCTTTTTTAAATTTCCACAAATAAATTTTAATAATTAAGATAACTAATTTGTATTAAAGAAATAAGAAATACTCAATTTTCTTCTTGAAATAGACATGATTACAACAATGCATTAAATTCTACTCATCAATGAAACTTATAAAGATGCTTATACACTCACGTTACTATCAATTGATAAACTGCAATATCTAGTATCTTCATATAATTTTGACTATCTTCAATACTTTTTATTGAAGTGTGTCTATTTATGTCTCAATGTAATGCAATTCTAACTGCTTGAATGGAATACATGGAAAGTCCTTATTTTCTTACTCTAAATTCTAACAAAAAGAAAATAATAATTAAGCCAAGAGGCTTTCTACAGTGGGAGCAAATTACAATGTAAAGATTTTAGCATTTTAAATAAATTTGACGTTCATTTGATTGTTTCTGCCACGTCCAGCTCCGCTGGTGAGAATTGAAGTTGTGTGCATTTTCGTTAAACTTGTGTGTGTTTCAGTTGTTTTAGTTGCATGTTTTGATTTTTTTCTTTCTTTACAAACGCATCAATTGCACTTATATATTATATATTAATTTTAAAAAATTGCATGTAGGTACATGGCATATCTATTAAAAGTTATATTTAACACATAATAATGAATCTATTAAGAAATGAATGGACCACTCCAAGATATTGAAATGTTTGTAATGGATTAACCTCCCATTATATAACAATTTACGACTCTGACTAAAAACAACATACAACTTTTAACTTTGTTCTTTCTGCAAATTTTAAGAAAGGTATGCTTTTCTTCTGTACTATTTCCATTTCCATGATGTCTTTTTTGAATAACACTGCAATTTTAATTGAGGTTTAATTCTATCATTTGTTATTTCTTATTACCACATTGAATTTATTTTCCCTACATTTTATTACCACTATTTGTTTTCAAAATAGATAGAACACTGTTGCACATTCTGTATTCATCTATTGGACAAGTTCAGTCATTTTGGATTTAAAAGTGATCTAGCCCACAATTATGAAAAATAAAATGTGACTAAAACCATGCCAATTGTGTCCTACTATTTATATTGTTGGTGACCTTCTTCAGATTTCTGTAGGATTTGACTATTTTCCTTTTCACAAATTACCAAAGAAGAGATAAGAAACCTTTTGTTTGATATCTACTTTTTAAAAACCATTGGGACTAAATACAGCACAGGAATAAGGATGGATGACCTGAACATTAACGTCCTTCATGAAATCATATAGAATAGCTAGTGAATACAACACTTACATCTGGTATGGTTTAAATACCTTCTATTTAGTTGTCTCAATTCCAAACTATTATCTTGCACAAAGTACACTGACTCAAAGCAATTCGTATTGCCATCCGAGGATTACTTACCATTTAAAAGGCTTTTGGCTTTGTTTCAATTGCTATACCACCAATTCAAAGGATCAAAATCAACCTATACACATTCAACTCTTAAGCTACATGAAAGTTCTGAATAAACCTTTCACCAAATCCCTCAATGATTTGGATTAATTCTAAACTTCGGTAAAGATTCAAACTTACATATTTCTATTTTTTTAGCTATATACTGAACAAAGAAAATTTACAATGAATGAGACTTAAAGAAGTACAAATTTTGAAAAATGACAATCATGATTGATCATATGCATGCAAGAAACCAAACTAAATGAAAGTTGAAACTTGAATAAACCACTTCACATAAACCAGAAGATTGTTGATCCATTGTATTGAAAAGGAAAAACCAATGGATTCCCTGGCCTTCTCAGAATCCCTCAAACTAATCATGTTGAGGACCATGAAAAAACATGCTAATGCTTCCAAAAACCAAGAAAAAATCATGCTTGGCCAAGCATAGGAAGTCTCATATAGATTATATAGATTGAAGAGTACATTCAAGTTAATCTTAGATTTAGTTATTTTTTAAAAATATTTGATTTAGTTATTTTTTAGAAAGATTAGATTTTTTTTAGAAAGATTAGATTTTGTAATTTTTTAGAAATACTAGATTTAGTTTTTTTAAAGAAATACTAAAATTTAGTTATTTTTTAAGAAATAAAGAGATTAGTTTTTTTACACAAATTAAATAAATATGAAATATAATGAAATAGAAGCCTTTTTATTTTTAAAATCCTATGATTTTTCAAATTTTGATTTCCATGTAAATGATTAATAAATGATGAAGTTTTAAATTTCATTTAAATATTTAAATTGATTTTTTAATAACATTATTTAGTTGCTTTTTTAGAAATATTACATATGGTTCAAATTTAGATATATTTAGTAAAGTTTTGAATTTCATATAGATATTTAATTTGATTTTTTTTAAATTAAATTTATTTAGTTTTCTTTTTTAAATTTTAAATATTAGATTTAGTTATTCTTTATAAATATTTGATTTAGTTATTTTTTGGAAAGATTAGCTTTTTTTTTAGAAAGATTAGATTTAGTAATTTTTTAGGAATATCAGATTTAGTTTTTTTTAAGAAATATTAAAATTTAGTTATTTTTTTAGAAATAAAGAGATTAGTTTTTTTTCTCAAATCAAATAAATAGGAAATATTATGAAATAGGAGCCTTTTTATTTTTAAAATCCTATGATTTTTCAAATTTTGATTTCCATGTAAATGATTAATAAATGATTAATAAATGATGAAGTTATAAATTTCATTTAGATATTTAAATTGATTTTTTAATAACATTATTTAGTTTTTTTTTAGAAATATTACATATGGTTCAAATTTAGATATATTTAGTAAAGTTTTGAATTTCATATAGATATTTAATTTGATTTTTTTAAAATTAAATTAATTTAGTTTTCTTTTTTAAATTTTAAATATTAGATTTACCTCAAATTTTAATAGTTTGCCTTACAAGTTAGATTTAATTTATAGTATAGTAATATATATTATATTAATATTAAGTGTAGTGCCACTTAAGGATAGTGCTCCTAAAACAATTTTTAATTAATAATAATATATTCTTAGGCATTATGTTTAAATTATATTAATATTTTGTATGTATTGTGAAAGTTAATTTTCTAAATCTGAATTTCAATTAAGTTTTCAAATAGATTTTTCCTATATTATATTTATTTTAAATAAATAAAATTTAAAAGAGTTAGTAAAATGAATAAATATTCTATTATTTGAAATTGCCAATTTCAAGAAAATATAAAATTTGAATAAGTACTTAATAAAAATTTTTGGACCTAAAATTATGAAATTAGTAATTCAACTAAAATGCATTAAGATCTAAGAGAAAATAGTGTAATATGGAGTAGTGTTTTTACATTCTAACATTGAAATCAATAATAGAAATACTCATTGCAATAAATTCTTACTCTTTTCAAATAGTGAACCAGTCGAATATTTTGGAATTATAATGTTTAAGGAAATTTTGTTTCTATATACTTCATCTTTAAAGGGTATGGATTCTTAGATAAAATAAATGTATGTTTCTATATAATAAAATAAATATCACCATATTTTTTATACGTGATATTTGTTGTGAACATAAATTGCAAGATATTTCTCATTAATCGAAGATTTTACTCACTTTATAGCTATGAGTCTATCAACACCAAATTTTCAATCTGATGAGGAAAGGAGACAATATCAAATACAACAACGAAGAGCATATCAGAGAAAATATCAAAGGGAATATCGAAGATGTTGGAGAGAACAAATGACAGAAAATCAAAGACAAGATCAAAGAAGGAGGAGTAATGAACTCCAAAGACAAAACTATGCTAGGTGAAGGGGACAACTTTCAGTGCAAGAATTGGAATCTGAAAATAGAGATCAACAAAATAGTAATAGAAGTTTTCGTCAAAGAACATCCAATGGAGTATCACATTCTGAGATACAAGGAAGACATCAAGTGGATTTACAGCTCAATGAGAGGTATAATCAACCCTTGACTACAAATATGCAATTGGATCTTCAAAATGAAGTATCAAGGACAACTGAACATGTTCCTAAAACACCCCATCATACAACTCAAGTTGGGATAAATTTAGCTAGACAAGGTAATGTAGAAAATGCACAAAACCCGAATGGAAAACTTGGTCATAATTTCTATAGATTCGAAATGCAATTTTGCCAAAAATTGGATAGCTTAAGAATGCCAAACATGTGTTATATTTGTCAAGAATGCTATCTAGAAATGAAAGTGTCACGCAACTCTAAAGGTCCAGTGTGTAATAGATTCCAAAAAGAGAGAGGAAATAATAGATTCTTGGCTTCAAATAATATGGACCCAGGACCTCAACCAGAGGAGCTTGCAAACTTGACACAAGTTGAGGAAATGTTAATTGCACGTGTCAGTCCCATATTGCAAGTGACACATGCAACTGGTGGCCAATTTAAGTACAGAGGACACACAATAAGTTTCCCACAAAACATAGATCATGTTTCAAACATATTGCCACATACAATAGATAAGTTTCCAATTATTATTGTTCAAAGGACAAATCAATGTGGGACACAATATAACTTTACTGTGAATAGAGATCGTGTATACAAAGCACCCAAATACAAAGTAGAGCATGATAAATTTTACTTTGATGTTCAAATTAATGAAAATGCTCTCAATGATCTAACCAGAAATAGAGATGAAAATGTTTTTCATAGATTGAAGATGGTGAATATGGAGTTTGATACAGATGCAAATGATATTGTTTTTCTGGGTCCAGTTATGGAGATAGATGAAGGGAATGTAATTGAGCACACAACATCAATGGCTTCAAGACCTCCTAATGCACAAAAGGAAATGGAACTTATCTGTGCATGGGTTAATAATCTTGATGCAAACCCAGCATCATTGATAGATTGGCCAAGTATTGGTGTGTCACCTATTAATGAGTATGTCACATCAAGATTATTGGATATGGCATTCCCAACACTATTTCCTAATGGTACCTATGATTGGTTAGAACCACGGTTGTGACATGTATATCTTGATGAATTTCTAAAGCATCTTGTGTGATATAGGGATCATCGTTTTGGCAAACATCCTAGATTTAGATATTTCATGAATAACATGATCATGAGACATCGTGCACAGAGTTCAACCTCTGTGTTTGTAAAGAGAAACTTTAAAGACATGCCAATCACCATCAATGAGTTGCGACAACATATGGAAACTACACCTCACTCTAGATTGGCAGATAAATTGATGCGGTTTGGTACAATGCTAAGGGGAACAAGGTCATATTGGGAAAAATCTCATGTAGAATTGACAGATTTGCTTCATCAAATTGGTTGTCGTACAATATTTTTCACATTGAGTGCAACAGATATCTATTGGCTTGATTTACATGCTCTAATGCCAGGAACAATGCCAACTGATCCACATGAAGCTCAAAATTGCCATAGGAAAAATATAATTGATTATCCTCACATTGTGGCACACTATATGCACTTGAGACACTCTATGTTTGGAAAAGAGATTCTAGAAAATGGAATGAATGTCAAAGATTTTTGGTGTAGATATGAATGGCAACATAGGGGGTCCCCACATGTGCATGGATTCATATGGATCAAAGGGGCACCTAATATGGAGAACATTGACTGGTCAAATGAGGATGAACGCAAAAGTGCTGAAAGATATTTTCATTCTATTGTTCATGCATAGAACCCTAGACAAGATCCTCACCAGTGAAATATACAGGTATGTTTATAAATATGTATTCTATGGTATAATTTGATATGACCTTATTTTCTCATTCAACATATTTTGAATTGTAGCCTTTCATGAATTTTCAACAACATCCATGTCTCAAAAATACAAGACAACTTGCAAAGGTCAATCTAGATCATGACTATGAGGAGATCCTAAATTGTGTAGAAAGACACACAATTTGTAAGGAGGGTGCATGTTTGCGGAAGAAAAGGGGGCATATGGTTTGCAGGTAATCATTTCATTACATTGCGATATTTAAACCAAAATTAGAAATTGGTCACTAGTATCACATGACTAACTACATATCTCTCTTATATTTATTATAGGTATAATGCACCTTGGACATTAAACCTAGAGGGATCAAAATTATATGAAGACAGAGAAATAGGTGAAAAGAAATTTGAACCAGCCAGAAATGATGAAAGAGTCAACTCACATAATCGCCACATACTACAACTATGGAGAGCAAATATAGATGGCAACCCGTTCTTTCCAAACATGCTGTGGTGAAATACATTGCCAAATATGCAGCAAAAGCAGAGAAAACCTTAGAAACATACCATCAAATGTTGATGCGCCTCTCCAACATGGAAAACCCAGATGATTTAGCTACACGTGCATATAGGAAACTTCTAACTAAGACAATTATAGAAAGAGACATTGGTGCTCAAGAAACATGTCATATGCTATTAGAGCTTCCATTGGTAGAGTGTAGTAGAAGATTTGTTAATCTAAATGTGTCCCATGAGGTCTTCAAACCTGTAACTATAAATAATGAAAATGGAAATGATGAAGACAATACTAAAGAGCAAACAAAATCTTTCATTGATGGGTACAAAAGGAGGCCCCTATGTATGGAAGCTGTCACATTAATTGATGCAGCAAGATCATGGATATATAATCCTAAAAGAGGAAGAGAGAATAAATGGGAGCCAAGGGAAAAAGCAGCAATAGTCAAAGTCTTTCCTAGATTTGTATCTATACCTTCACGTGAATCAGCTAAATGGGTTGACTTCTATTTATCAGAATTATTACTCTACAAGCCATTCCATGATATAGAACAAGATATTGGTCATAATGATGATGCCATCATACAAACTGGGAGACATTTAATTACATTCCTTGGCATGTTCAATGTACTGTGGTGACAGACAATGATGAAAACCCAAGTGATTCTAACACTGAAGACAATAACAATGTTCAAAGAAATACAACAGAACACGAATGGGAAATTATATCTAGGTTGCATCATGCTCAAAACATAGAGTGCTTAGAAATAGACATGTTGGGGAGAAGAGACATTGACAAACATACAAATTGGTCCATTGATTATAAGGGAGAAGAGTACACTACTGCAGCAATCAATTTTATAGGTAATGTGAAGAATCATGGTTGTCTAATATATGATGACATTCCCCAATGTATCAACTACATGACCCTTGGTGACAAACAGAAAAAGGCAGTTGACATTATTATGACACACTATCATAGAAATTAGAATGTGGAGCCATTGCTCATGATAATTCAAGGAACAACAGGCACTGGAAAGTCATATCTAATTGGTGCAATTAGTCAATCTCTTCAAAATGCAGCAATTCCCTCTCTATCTCCCCTTCTATTACTTGCACCAACAGGAGTCGCAGCATTCAACATAGGAGCTTCTACAGTTCATTCAAAATTAAAAATACCAATACAAGGTTTTTGTCAATTAGAATGAACAAGACTCACCAATTTTCAAGAAGAAATGGCACATATCAAATATATCTTGATTCATGAAATGAGCTTCATTGGTTAAAACATGCTGGAGAACATTTACTCTCGACTTCGACAAGCATTCTCACAAAATGCAAATATTAGCTTTGGAGGTAAAAGGCTTCACTTTTCCTCATTAACAAGTGTAGCATGTATAAAATATAGACTATTATGTTACTAAAATGTAATTACAAATTAATCATTTTGACATAAAAAAAATTTTTCTTATATTTCAGGTGTATCAATGTATTGTCAACATTTTGAACAATACTATTTTTTATTATACCCAAATTTATAACAGCTATTAAATATTACATTATTAAGTCTTGTGATGGACTATGTCATCATTTCTTTCAATGATTATTAAGTATTTTTTTATTACACATGTTTGTAGAAATTTTTTTATATTGTTTCAATATGCTTCAATTGTTTAATTATTAAGTTTTTTGATGGACTATGTCATCATTTATTTCAATGATTATTAAGTATTTTTTTATTACACATATTTGTACAAAAATTTCTATATTGCTTCAATGTGCGTCAATTGTTTAGCAATACAATGTATAACATTTCTTCGCTTTTTATAACATTAAATAAATATCTATATGATTTTAAAGTATCTTTTTAAATTACTATTATTATTTTTTCTCTATGCAAATTTTTAAAAGTAATATATAAAAAATATAGTAAAGTCATAATAATATTAAATATCTATTAATACAAAAATTTCATAATATATTTAATTATAATGATTATAATTTAAAAAATAATGTCTTTCATTTTGCATCGCGAGTGCTACTAGCTTATATATATATATATATATATATATATATATTATATATATATAATAAGCCGAGAGATATCCTTCTTGAGGCGCCTATTTTCATAATCTCACTCAGTGCAATAGGCGCTTCGAGAAGGATATCTCTCGGCTTATTATATATATATATAAATATATATAAGCTAGTAATAATTCTCAACTACCGCTAGAAATGAACATCAATGTTTTTAACTAAATATTTCATAACTTAAATTGCGGAATGTTTATTATGCATCTGAAGTCTTCATTAGTGATTCTATCTAAGGTGAGCTACCAGTTCAAACCATATATGGAGAAATTAGTCAAATTAGTCATCCAAAAGAGAAGCAAGATAGTAGATATTTTAATATTTACATCTACTTTGTGTAATTAAATAATTGAGAAGTGTAATTTATCAATTATAATATCATAACAATATGCTGCTTAAATAAAATTACAATTCAAAAGTTCTTGCATTAGCATCAGAAGATAGATAAACCATTCACTTACAATGTAAACTTCCTGAGTGACGTTTGGATTCTATTCTAAGTCAAAGTTTCGTGTTCCCAAATGATAGCTTCTAAATACTGAATTTTCCTCACTTGTTTTTCTAGTGCTTCGAAACTTTAATAGTATTTGATTTCCTCACTTCGTAAATAGACCAAAAAAGGGAAGAAGAATATCTTAGCCGAGGTTGAATGAAACTCGCAGGAATACAAATGGAAAATTATTTCTGTACAAGTCTAGGAGAAAATTGTTGGAATTCACTGATTTAATAAATCAAAATTTTGCCCACATCTATCAGAGTATTTCCTAAGCAGCTCATTTATAATTCAGAAACTTTGAGGAGCTTGAGATACTTTACCATGTTAGCAGGACAATATTTATTCAAATTCAGAAATCTAATCTTTTTCCAACATAACATGTCAATAAAGATTTGATGTTCTTCTATCTTTTCTTAATGATTATGTTTTCAAATAGGTTTCTAAATACATAGCGGTTACGTCTCTAGATTTGTATAAAGGGAGAAAGTAGCGTTCCAGTTCTACATGCTAGAAGAGAGAGCATAGCAAGAAGAAAATAAAGCTACCTTCCTCTATTTTTTCATACTGTATTTGCAGTAGCAGCTATAGTTTACTTTCTTTGTGTCTTTAGAGCAATGATTGCTGCAGACTATTTTAAGAGCTCGTAAATCTTATTTGAGGTGTTTTCTTTGTAGCCACTAACTGTTGCATTGATTTTTGTAACAGTAGTAGTTGTTTAATATAGAATTTTATTCTTATATTACCAGTTGTAATTTGTTTGATTTGGTTTTGAATATACACAAGCAAGAAATTGGCACACCTCCGTCTTTCAATTTCTTGTATCCATCTAACTTGAATTCTGTTGCATGGTTGGATATAGAGCAGCAATCTCTATGAATCCACGAACTCTGCCCTGTTTTTGAAATTTTTTTTTTCTGAATTTTGGAGCCTAATTGTTTGTATTTGTTGTTTGGTTTTGCTTTCAAAATCATGATATTGTATCAGAGCTACTGAGCCCTTAATCCTATTGAGTTTAGACATTGAGTTTGTTAGGTGCTTGAAGTTTTTGTGTAGGAGACATGTTTGGATATGAGAGAAAAGTTTTTTTTAGCAAGTACCATCCTTTAATGGGAAAAAAAAACTATCCTTCTTGGGAAAGAAAAACTAACACCATCATGATAGAAAATGACTTTGGAATCTTGTAAAGAATAGTTTCATGTATACTATTGACCTTGTTTAATCTGTTGCTGTCACAAATAATCAGAAGACTAAGCTTAGAGAGACAAGAAGGAAATATGCTAAGGCCAGGAGCCTAATTGAGGCATCCTTGACAGATCCTTGACAAAGGATTTATTTTCAAGAATAATAGCAACTAACTATTCCAAAGAAGCTTGGGATATTGTTTAAGCTATATTCAAATGGACTTATCAAGATTGTCTTGTGAAGTTGCATATGCTTTGAAGAGAGTTTGAATATCTCCCTATGAAATAAAATGAGTCTATTCCAAAGTTCAACTCTAGGGTTTCCATCTTGATTAACTTGTTGAAGACTAATGGAGAGGAGATCAAAGAACAAAGAGTATTGGAGAAAATCTTGAGAAGTTTACCTAAAAAAAAATGATATGCTGGCGATTTCCATGAAGAGTCTAAAAACTTATCCAAATTAATAGTTGATGAGTTAATGGGATGTTTCCATATTCATGAGCATCACATTAATAGATCTGCAATCTCTTCTCAAAAGATAGCTTTTAGAGCTCAAGCCAATACAAAAGACAAGGGGAGAGGAAGGAATAAATCTAGACATGCTTCTAGAGGAAGAGTATGTGGTACCTCCTCACAAAGAAATGTTGGAGGAGAGAGCTCAGCAAGAGTAGTTGGCCATGAAGGAGCAAGCACCTCTTAAAGTTGCCTTGGAGGAGGAAGAAGAAATAGAATCTCTAAATAAGATCAATGTTGAAAGTTATTATTGCCATAAGTTTGGGTATTATGAAAATGAATGCTAGAAAACATAAAGTGACTAATGACAACACAATGCTATTGCAACTAATGTAAATTTTGGATAAAGAAATACCAACTCAATCTTCATCTTGTGCAATATCGGTGAAAATGGCAGCTCTGGTATTCGGTTGGTGGTTGTAGTAACCACATGAATTGTAATTAAAGTTTATTTTGTTTCATTGATAAAAATTATATATCTTAAATTAAGATGTAGAATAATGGAATTGTTCCTACTGTGCAAAAATGACCTATAATGGTTCATACCAAACAAGGTGAGAAGAAACAAATTTAGAATGTTTATTTTTCCCTTGGTATTAAAAACATTATTATAAGTGTTGGACAACCCATTCACAATGAATGAAAGGTGTTTTTATGAAATGAAAAGTGTGTCATTCATGAGAAAGATGGGACTAAGAAAGTTATTGTAACAATCCAAATGTAAAAGAATTGAATGCTTCCATTAAGGATTGAGAGACACTTCACCTCTCAATGTGATGTTCTACCTCCCAAGAAAGTATGTACAATTTTACAAAAGCAATCAGATTTGAAAACCATGATTAAAGACCCCTCCAATTTATGAAATTTAAGTTATGGACACTTGGCTGTGTTGGTTTAAATTTTTTATCCAAGAAAATAATGGTGGATGGTTTGCCAAGTATTCTAGAGTCTAGTAGCAATACTGAGGTCTCCATTGGGCAAGCAACATAGGATGCCCATTAATTATGGTGATTCGACATGGGCTAGAGAGCCATTAGAGATTTTCCATACTTATTTGGTTTAACCTATCAAAATTACTTCCATAAGAAGGAATTAGTTTTATGACTTTTATTGATGATTTCAGCTATAGAATATGGGTGTATTTTCTAGAAAAAACTGAAGCTTTAAATAATTTTCAAAGTTTAAAGGCCATGCTAAGAAAGGAAGTTGACATTGCATCAAATTCCTAATGCCAAATAGAGCAGGAGAGTATACCTACAATATTTTTGTGAATTTTTCTTGAAACACAATATAAGGAAGGAGCTAATAGTCAGTTATACTTCACAAAAAAATGGAGTAGGTAAAAAAAAGAACAGAATTATCATTTAGATAGAAAGAAGTATGATGAAAGAAAAAGGTCCCCCAACTAAATATTAGGGAGAGTTTATAGCAACAATAGTTTATTTGATTAATAGAATTCCTACAAATGTAGTCCATGACAAGATACCTCTTGAGGCATGGGCTAGGCATAGATGGATATTTAAACACTTGAGAGTGTTTGGGAGTGTAGCATATGCACATGTACTAATACAAAAGAGACAAAAGTTTGATGATAATGGTGTGAATCATGCGTTATAGTTTAGAATCTAAGACATATAAATAATATTATAATGTTACCAAGAAGATCATAATTCCAAGAGATGTTGAGATTATAGAGAACGAGTCATGGGATGGATGGGTGGATGCATCATCTATCACTTCATGTAAAGTGTCTATTATTGATGAAGATGTTGAGTATTATAATTAGGTAGATGAAGCAACAGTTCAATAGAGGCCTCCAAAGAACTCTAGATTGCTTTTGGCAGATATGGACAAAAAAGAAAGCATCTAGAGATAGCTAGATTGTCAACTCTAGATAGCTCTAAACAACTTTAAATTAATATACATAGATTTTTTGATAGTTCCAGATAGCTCTAGATATAGCATGCACAACACAATAGTAGCAGTGAAAGTTTTTATCCTACTTTTGCCTCCCTTCTACTAAGAAAGACTAAAAGTCTAAGGAAGATATATCAAGATAAAAGGTATAATAATTTTGATGAGAATAATAATTTTTAATTATTTTCTCATAATGGTCTAATTTGCTTTGAAGAATTTGTAAAAGAAGAAAAATGGTGTGAGGCTATGGATGAAGAAATATAAGCAATAGAAATGAATGAAATTTGGAAGTTCACTAATTTTCTTCCCAACAAGCAATGTATTGGTGTGAAATGGGTATATAAAACCAAGAGTTTAATTCTAAATGAAAAATAGATAAGCATAAAGAATATTTAGTGGTCAAAGGATATAAACAAGAGTTTGGTAGATATTATGATGAGATATATTCACTTATTGCAAGGATGGAAATTGTGTGTTTTGTTATAGAAATTGTAGCTCAACATAATTGGAAGGTATTTTAAAAGGATGTGAAGTTTGCCTTCCTTAATTGTGTCTTGATAGAAGAAGTGTATGAGGAACAACCACCTAGTTAAGAAGTTCCAAGTGAGGAGGTAAAGTGTAAATTCTATAGGCTAAAGGGAGCTCTTTATAGGTTGAAGGAAGTGTGGAGATTGTGGCACAATAAAATTCACTCGTATTTGATGAGCAATGGTTTCAGCAGAGTGATGGTGAGCGTACTCTTTATATTAAGACAATAGATGGTAAGATTTTGATTATTTTCTTATATGTTGATGATTTGACTTTTACTAGGGATGATGATTTCATTATTGCTGATTTCAAACAAGCTATAAAGGATGAGTTTGGAATGATAAATTTGGGAATCTTGTGATAATTTCTAGGCATAGAAGTTGAAAAAATGCATCATGGTATTTTAATTTTTCAAGAGAAATATGTCAATCAAATTTTGAAAAGGTTTAGAATTTTAAACAACAAGACAACCCAATCACAAACAACTGTAGGTCTTAAATCAAGTAAGGAATATTGCACCAACAATTTGAATCAATGTTTAAAAGTTTTGTTGGAAATTTAATATATTTAACAACAACTATACATTATGCATTCAATAAGTTTGATTTCTAGGTTTATAAAAACCCAAAAGGACACTCATTGGCAAGTGGGTAAGAATCACAAGGTATGTGAATGGAACAAAAGGCTATGGTATTTTATATATTGTTGAAAATGATGCTAGGTTGTTGTTTGTATCGAGAGTGATTAGGCTAGAATTTTAGATGATAGGAGTAATTCTAGTCATTTTTGACATATGTGTATTGGTGTGAATTTTTGGTCTTTTAAGAAGGAACTCATAGCTGTATAGTCTCTAGCATAGGTTGAGTATATAGTAGAAAATGTAGTAGCGTGTCAATTGGTTTAGCTAAGAAGATCTTGGGTGATTTGAAGGAAGAACAATTGAAAGAAATTGTTCATGTATCAATTATTAGGGTTATAGAATTAGGTAAATACATTTCAATTTTGGTAGTTGTTAAATAGCAATTGAATTGCTATATGACTACCTTATTTATGTAGTGATTCTTGATGAATAGATACAATGAAGTTTTTCTTATGTTTTAATTACTTTTCCATTATATCTAATTTCCAGGCCTAACAAAGCTAGATTCTTTCAATTTTGTTGTGTTCATTTCTCTATACGATGACTTAATTATTTCAGTTTGTTGTTACAATATTTTTCATTATTTGAAACCAAGCACAACAGTGCTTTATACATGCCACATGCATTTGCTTCAAATCACTTGATTCCTTGGGTTGACATATCATTGAGGCATATTGAAGAACCATTTGTGATAAAACTAAGAATGCGAAAGAAAATACAGAACAGAAAAAGCGCATAAACACAGAGTTTATCATGGTTCACCACAAATCGTGGCTATGTCCACATTGAGAGCAAAGGAATAATATTAATGAGAAAACCAAATTGAGTTTACAATACATGCGATCAGCATTTATAGATCACAAATGATCAGCTAAAGAGACAAAATAAATGGAGGGAAAAACACAAGTGTCTATTGGCCTTTACAATTTAAAAAATCTCCCACCTGAACACAATAGATACACTAGCTGATCATCCATTCCCTACTCTACATGCTAACATACTTCTTTTTAACAAGGCCAAGAGAAGTCCTGGCACATTCGAACTTCTCCTTGGCAACAACCTTCGTCAACATGTCTGCCAGATTGATCTTGGTATCAATTTTGGCAACCTTCAATTTTCCTTCTACTACCACATAACGAACATAGTGAGCATGCTTGTCAATATGTTTGGAGCATCGCTGAGAGGAATGATTGTGAACCATAAAAATCGCACTCTGACTATCTGAAAATAAAACATAATCATCTTGTTGCCAATGTAAATCATTGAATAAGCGTTGTAACAAAATCATCTCTCTAGCCCCTTCGGAAAGAGCCAAGTATTCGGCTTCAGCAGAAGAAAGTGCAACACAATGTTGCAGTCTTGAGGCCCAACTAATGGCAGCCCCAAAAAATGTGAAAGCATAACCAATAGTAGACCTGCACTTTTCTCAATCTCTGACAAGATCCGAGTCACTGAATCCTTGCAGCTGAGTATGATTTCCACCAAAACACAATGCATAATCAGAAGTACCCTTGAGATACCGCAATATCCATTTCACTGCTTCCCAATGAGGTTTCCTAGGATTGCTCATGTATCCTTAAGCTACCAACCGCTGATTTATAAGGAACATTAATCATAATATCCTTCTCATCTTTTGTTTTAGGACACAATTCATAATTGTGACAAAAATGAGAAGCAAGAGGAATAGGAATGTGTTTAGCTTTAGCCATGCCAAACCGTTCTACAACTTTGTCAATATATGATTTTTGTGACAAGGTCAATACCTTTTTTTGTCTATCCCTAGTGATATTCATCCCAAGAATCTTTTTGGCTACTCCTAAATCTTTCATGACAAACTGAGAAGCTAACTCTTGCTTTAGTTGGCGAATTATTTGAGGAGGAGTACCAGCAACTAGCATGTCATCAACATAAAGTAATAGAATAACAAACTCACCATTAGGAAGTCTTTTGTAGTAGACACAAGGATCTGATTCGCATCGGATGAAGTTATGTTCAACCATGAACCGATCAAACTCAATGTACCATTGTCTTGGAGCTTGTTTGAGCCCATACAAACTTCGCTTCAGCCGACAATAGAGATGTTCTTTCCCCTTTTGAACAAAGCCTTCAGGCTGTTCCATGTACAATTCTTCATTGATGTCACCATGTAGAAAAGTTGTCTTGACATCAAGCTATTCGAGCTCAAGATCCCAAATGGTTACCAATCCCAAAACTGCCCGGATTTTAGTCATTCGAACAACAGGTGAGAAAATCTCTTCAAAATCTAAGCCCTTTTTTTGAGCATATCCTTTGATGAAAAATCGAGCACGGTACCTCTTTCTTTTGCCATCTTATTCTTTCACCTTATATACCCAACGATTTTTTAGAGCTTTCTGGCTGGGTGGAAGTGGAACTAAATCCCATGTTTTATTTGTTTTAAGAGAGTTCATCTCTTCTTCCATTGCAATCATCCACTAATTTTTATCAGTACTGTTGCAAGTGTCTTTGAAATTAGCTAGCTCTTCTCGATCAAAGATTAAAATCTCAGGTTCTATCTCCTTGGAATAAAGAAGCTCATAATCTGAATATTTTGCAGGCATCCTCCTCTGCCTTGTACATCGTCTTAAGTCTAGATTTTGTTGCTCATTCAGAGAATTACTTCTTAGTAATTCGTAATCACTACCCTTTGAAGATGTTCCCGTCCTCTATTGAATTCGATGACCAGACTTATCCATCAAATTACCAGTGTAAGATGGAGTTAGGTTTGATTCTTTAGCTCCAAAATCATGATTTCCAACTGGTCTATCATTGTCTTGCCTGTGTTCTGCTTGATGACAATGATCAAAATAGAAATCATTTTCACCGCCAATCCTAGGCGTGAGTGTAGAAGATCCACAAGTTTGTCTTTGAGAAGGTGCAGATATTTCAAAGGTATGTGAATTCCAGCTACCACTCGGGCCAAAGGAAGTACCAGGTGTGTTCTATTCTTCACCTACAGGAATTTTTTTCCACTGCTGCGTGGGTGAAAGACCCCCAAATCTGCAGACATTCTGCTCACTACCATGGCCTGGGTCAATATCATGAGTTGAAACTGTTGGAGGAGAAAGCACTGATTGAATATTGGATGGAGGGGGCCAAGAGTGAATGTTACCATGTCCTTGGTAGTTGTCATAACCAAGACTAGGACCATCGACCCTTTGAATGGCACCCTCTTTATACCTGTCGTGAGCTGAAATATATTCTTGCCATGTGGAGCAGACTATGGGATCTCCCTATGTAACATATGGATGCTCTCCCTCAGTAGGAGCATTGCCACATAAAGTTCTTATACTTTCACCATTCTGGTTGCTGTCCAATACTCCACATCTCTTGCGAATTGACTGATTTGAACTGCTGTCAATTCTTTGCCCATATCCCTGTGGATGGAATTGCTCATACTCAGAAGTATGCTCTGACTGTTGTAATGATGGTAGAATATTAGAAGAAGAAGGCTCTAAATCACTGCTGATACCAGGAAAAGGAGCTAAAACAGAGGTAGGAGCAAAAATGATAGGCTATTCTCATTAAATAAAGGCATAGGAATAAAATCTTCAACAACTCTTGCCTATGGCACTGAATGAAGAGCCAAAAACTTAGTCTCATTAAATACCACATCACAACTTCATACAATCTTCTTTGCAATAGGATCCCATAATCGAAATCCATATTGATCTTCACCATAACCCAAGAAGATGCATTCCTGTGATTTTGAATCCAGCTTGCTACTTTTCTCTTTAGGAACATGAACAAATGCTTGACACCCATACACTCGAAGATGTGAGTAAGAAATCCTTCTACCCAGCCATTCCTCCTCTGGAATTCCAAAGTCCAAACATGATGAAGGACTTCGATTAATCAAGTATACTGCTGTATTGCAGGCCTCTACCTAGAATTCTTTACCTAAACCGGCATTAGATTGCATACATCAAACTTTCTCAAGTATAGTTCGATTTAGTCTTTCCACTGCCCCATTTTCTTGAGGGGTGTATGGCACAACTTTCACCCGTCGAATACCATGATTTGCACAAAAGTTATCAAACTCCAAGGAACAAAATTCACCTCCATTTTTTGATTTTAAACATTTAATTTTGTGCCCGCTCTGATTTTCAACAAGAGCTTTAAAAATTTTAAATTTGGAGAAAACTTCAAACTTTCTAGACAACATATAAACCCAAACCTTTCTAGTACAATCATCAAGAAAGGAAACAAAGAAATTTGTGCCTCCATGGGAAGTTACCTCTATTGGACTGAAGACATCCGAGTGCACCAACTCCAATGGTGTCGTCTTCTTGTCATGACCATGCTTCGAAAACCTAACACATTTTTGTTTCCCATGAAGACAATGTTTGCAGAATTCTAAATCTGCTGATTGGAGACCCGAAAGTTGCTCTCTATTAAGCATAACCTATAGGCCATTCTTGCTCATGTGGCCTAATCTTTGATGCCAAACTGCGGCATCGCTGTCCGCAACAGTCATCGCATCTCCCACCTCATCATTAGTTTCTATAACATATAAATTGCCAACTTTATCCCCTTTGGAAATAATCATGGAACCCTTGGTAATTTTCCATGTGTCCATGAGGAGTGTAAGAAAACCTTGAGGATATAACTGACTGACTGAAATAAAATTTCTTTTTAATTTGGGAAAATACCTCACATCTTGAAGCAATAATTGAGCGCCTCCTTTAATTGATAATAAAATATCACCCTTTCCTATGATTTCACAACATTTTTTATCATCCAAAAAAACATTCCCAAATTTACCTTCCTTGTAGTTTGTGAAGGCTTCGCTGCAAGAAGATGCATGAAATGAAGCCCCAGAGTCAATTACCCATGAATTCGAAGTTGTTTCACTTGATGCAAGAACCAAAACACCATCATCAGGATCATGAATGATGTTTGCTCCGCTGTGCAAAACTTTTTCTTGAGTTCTTTTATACTTTCTGCAGTCCTTTTTGACATGACTAGCCTTTCCACAAAACCAACAACTATTTTTTCTACCTCGGGACTGTGACCTTCTAGCTGATTGTGATCTTCAGTTGTTGTTATTATTTTTACCTCTATGCTGAGTTCTGCCTCTATTTTCCATACTAACCATTGTTAGTGCATCGCCAGATGAAGACGCTTTATTAGTTATCCTCATGTCTTCACTAAGAAACATAGAGACTACCTCACTAGACCAGCTTGTTTTTGCCAATTACAGAAGTGCTAATTGTTGTTACCACACCATCCCAGCTATCTAGTAAGGAACATAAGAAGATGACCACCTTATTTTTGTCATCTTGAGGCATACCAATGGAGTGTGCTTGACATAAAAGAATATTTAACTCATTTATGTGATTCGACATTGTTGTTCCTTCCTTCATCTTCAATTTGTAAAGCTTCTTCATGATAAAAATTTTGTTTGCAACAGATGCCGTTTGATACATACTATAAAGTTTGTGCCACACGTCCTTTGTTGATGTTTCATTGTTCGCATTGAACAATACATTTAGAGATAGCAAAAGAAAAATCTCTGCCATTGCCTTCTCATCAGTTTTAGTCCAGTGTTCATTTGACATAGCGGTAGGCTTCTTTGCTTTACTTTCAATTGCTATTGCAATATCGTGCTTGACCAAAAGTGATCACATCTGTACCTTCCACAAACTGAAATTCTTCCCTAAGAATTTCTGCACTCTTGTTTCCTCCATGACTTCGGAATTTGGTAACTAAAATCTATTACGGCTCTGAAACCAATTGTGATAAAACTAAGAATGCAAAAGAAAATACAGAACAGCAAAAGCGCATAAACATAGAGTTTATCGTGGTTCACCACAAATCGTGGCTACATCCACACTAAGAGTAGAGGAATAATATTAATGAGAAAGCCAAATTGATTTTACAATACATGCGATCAGCATTTATAGATCACAAATGATCAGCTAAAGAGACAAAATAAATGGAGAGAAAAACACAAGTGTCTGTTGGCCTTCACAATTCAACACCATTTGGGTGTCATTTTGATGGTTCCACATCTTTGTGCAAAAGTTTCTAAAGATCTTGAAAACACACGTGTTTCTATGAGTATTTCTCAACCATGACAAGTTATGGGGATAACTTCTAATATGATTAGATACTCTATATTCCTTTGTCCTTTCATCATTTTTTATAACCTATTTCAAGACTGCCATTCGAAGTGTGGACTTGGCTACATTTCTACACTTTTCATGCATTATAATTGGAGCATTTGTGGTTATAATATCTGATTAAGACCAAACATTTGCATGATTTGATCAATGTCCATGCTCTAGATGCATAGGTCATTTGAATACTTGGCTATGGTTGTCAAGATTGAGGAATGTCAATTTACACTAGTTTGGTACTTTGTAGTGGCTTGAGAAGACAAAAAGAAATGGTTATCTATGCATTGAAAGGAGACAATATTGGAATGCAGGTGAAGGAAAATGTATCTCAATCCCATATATGTGATTCTTTGTTTTATCGTCCCTAATTGCATCAAGAATTGCATCAAGCTCTGTGCCGGTGTGAATTTCATAAGAATAGTAATGATTTCAATGTAGTATCATTCAAATTCATTCTATGTGATTATTTTAATACAATGAATATGTTGAGACTCATCCTTTAGCTCTGTTCAAGAACGATGGAATTTTTTTTTTTGAGTGTCAAAGCATAAAGGAAAGAAGGATGGGTGCATTTTATTCATTGCATTACATACTTGCAAAAGGTAGGAAAGTTTCTACTTTCAAATCTATATAGTTTCCAGATGACGCTTATGATTTGCATCATGGATAAGATAAAGAAGTATCTTAGAAATGAATGATACAGAGGATTCTCAATCAATGAAAATGGAAATGAAATGGTTAAAGGATGGATTTTTAGAAGATGGTCCTTTTAGATCAGTGTTTTCAGATATTAGAGGACATCATTTACTTCTTTAGATTTTGAAATTTTGGAATCTTTAGCACAAATTCAAATAGAATCTCTAAATAAGGTTACTGTTTGACATAATTATGGCGATGAAATTTTATTGGTGAAAATTATTTTGGAGATAACATGATTGATTATGATGATGATAAAAATTTTGTATCTTATCCAATGACTTATCACATGAATTCATGTTATTAAAATCATTTCCTCTCATCTTGCAAGGGGAGAATATATTGTATATGTTAGATTAAAGTGCAAGTGAGTGCAATTTCAGATTAAAGTTTAAGCGAGTTCTAGGTTCAAGGGGCAATTACAATAACTCATTGTGTACCATTTTCAAACAAGTTTATTGCACCTCACCTATGCTATTATCAAAAAGTCATAATGATGAAACAATTCATAACACCCAATCTGTGTTATTTCATAGCACCCAATGTGTGCTCTTATCAAATTGTAAGTCTGTAACAACTAATGTGTGTTATTCTGTTACAACCAATGTGTGTTTTTATCAAAATTTAACATGAAAAATACAAGTTCATTGCACCCAATGTGTGCTATTTTCAATAATTATACACCCAAACTATGCTAATTCAAAGGGACAAAATAAGACTCAAAGTGATAGTTATCAAAGCAATAGGAGGAGGAGTTCAAAATACTACTAATTTCATGCAACCTTTTTTGATTAAGTGGGTGTTAACATATTAAACATTAGGATTATAGAATTAGGTAAACACATTTCAATTTTGGTAGTTGTTAAATAGTAGTTGAACTGCTATATGACTACCTTGCTAGTACTATTGCATTCACTTTTCAAGAATACTCAATTATCACAAACAAGCTTTGCTATTAATTTATATATCTTATATTTTATAAAAAAAAATAATCTTATATTTTATAAAAAAATTATCATTGGTTGAATAGATTTTGTGTTATAGTTCTCCATATTGCAATATTTTTGGTTAGGATTTATGACAGAGAGCATGGTTAATATAAATTATGAAGTTATTTTGTAGAAAATCAAACAGTATATTGAATTAATATGATTATTAGTTTTTCTCCACCTTTAACCTCTATTCAATATTTTTTACTAAATACTAACACTACACTTTACATTTTTTAACACACTCATCCTAAATTTTGAATAGAAACCCTAATTATATTTAAATATTCAAAATATTCAAATAAGGAAATCAAATGCAAAATCTAATTTTGTCTAATACTCATTTATTTATTAGTATATTATTATTTTAATTAGTGTAGTATTATAAAATAAAATCAAAATTATATTATAATTTATTTATTAGAATTTTTTTTTTCCTATAATTATAATTAATGGCAAGTACATGCCACTACATCACACTTGTTTATGTAATGAATCTGGAGGAATAGATACAATAAAGTTTTGATTAGGTTTTAATTATTTTCCATTATACCTAATTTTTGGGCCAAATATAAACCACCACATTTTGTGACAATATTTATTCCATTTTTTTAACAAAGAATTTCTTTTCATGGTAGAAGCAAGATTATAGAAATTAGATATCATTTTGTTGGTGAATAGGGTTAAAATTGTAAAATACATATGGTATTTTGTAGGTTTGAGCAACATCTATCAGACATCTTCGTCAAGCTTTTAAGGATTGAAAATTTTCAACAATTAAAGAAGAACTTAGGCATTATGTCTATGTATATATATACATACACACACACATACATAGATACATATATATACATATACATATATACATATACATATACATATATATAAAACTTATTGCACATATATTTGCAGAATAAATAGTCAAAGACTCATAATTTTATTTCTAAAATTTAGTTTCAAAATCTCAAACACGAAGCATGATGAGAAAATGTAAAATGTCCATCAAGAATTTTAGTTAACCCATGTGGAAAAAATATTAAACTCAAGTTGTTGTTAGAAAGTGCAAAAAGTCCACCAATAATTTTACTTATTGCATGTAGATTTGCAATGGTAAAAGGTGCATAAATAGTCTATCAACTTAGGAAATTGATTTCATTATTTAAGTGAACATAATAAGTGATTTCAATTCATTAGTTTTATAATTATGCTATTTTTATCTGCTTTTGCTATAATTTTTAATTATTTTCATTTTGATAAAATGTGTAAAAAATATACATGGAATTAGAATATAGGTTCTAAATATTTTTCTAGGTATTGCAGATTTGTCAAGCTTACCCTAGAGAGATCTTGTTGGAAAAATGTTTAGTGTTCCCCTTTGGATTTGTGACAAGGGCTTAGATACCTCTTGTATACGTTATGTGTTTTCATTGTACACTCATAGGTCTTATCTCTTGGCACAATGACAACCCCACTTTTACGAGGGTTCAAATCCTTAGACTTTGTGGGACAGGGGCAGATTGTTGGAAAAATGTTTAGGACTCCCCAAAAGAACATAATTTCCTCCCATGTCTCAATAGTAAGAATATTGTGTGGATTAATATTCATTACTATTTTTGAAGATATTTTTCATCTAACAAAGAATATTGAGTGCCCTTTAATTTCTAGGACCATCATTGGATGGTTATATGAGGAAACTAAGTCTTCATTTGAATGTGATGATTCCTTGACTTTAATGGATGATACTTAGATTTTTATTGCCCCATGATACTTAGACATCTTCTTCTCCAAAAGATAAATATTTTCAATTGGACTATATTTTTGGTTCATGCACTCACTAATTAATATTATATTATTATTTATGGAAGCCACTGTTATATTTTTCTTCATATAGATTCTAAGTTATTTTAAATAACTATTGAATGTAGTTCTTAGAGGACATGATTGAGTACCACATCTATTTATTTTTTCTACATCTAATTATTTTCTCTCTTTTTTAGAGGAGAATTTTTTAATGTCATTTACCATACTTATTATATTTCTATTTCATTTTCATTGTAACGTTAAGTATTTCTATTGCATTTGCATTGTAACGGTATCTGAATATTTATTCTTGTCAAAACCTAAATTGCACATCTTAGGCATTTTTCAAAAAAATGTTCACTAAGTTTTACTTAAGAAATGGTGTTGAAATAAATTATCTTTCATTTACTATGCTCAAGATTACTTGCATAATTTATTTAGTTTTAGAAGCTATTACTGGATCATCTTTATATGTGAGGTTCTAGGTAGTATATATCTGACTAAGTGTTTTTGACATATTTTCATATGTAATTATTTCTTCATAAAAACTTATTTTCTATGCTAGTAGAAGTTTAACTAATCTTATAATTACTAAGGATGACTGAATTTATGTCAACCATCTATTAAAAAATTATTCAATGTCCAACTAAAAAGTTTGAATATTTCTAATGAAACATATACTAATAATAGACACTTTATATTAATGTTATTGTTGCATCATTAGATAATGTTATAAGACAACTAACCTAATTTCCAACTTAGCATGTCAAATTAGTTCTTACAAAAAGAAAGAAGACACATCCTCTTCATGAACAAATATTTGGCAATGATTACACCTAAACAATGTGCCATTTATATGTTCTATTACACTTTTTTTAAAATAAAAATTTTAATTGATCAAAATCCTAGATTACATTATTTTATATATTGCATTTCTATAATTGAACTCTTACTCCTTTTTTGGTTTTCGACTGTGTTGATTTCTTCTTATTGGAAAAGAAGTTTGTATTAGTTTGTTTGAAAGAAATGCAAAGAGTATGAAATGGTGAAAAATAATCAATAAGTATGTAAGTCTATCTTATTTATAAGGTTTGAAATTTCATGTAATATAGGTTGTTTTTGTAGGGCCATGGTTCAATTTTTCCGATGAATCTTTTCCTATTATAGAAGAAGGGGGTTTTCATGTTGGGTGGTATTTCCTTCTTTTTTATAGTCAATATTCTCGGTGTACTTTTGAAATATTTTATTGATTTAGATAATTCTAGGTTAGTTTTAAATTAAAAAATACTTGTAAGTTGCATACCTCTAAAAAACATCAGAAAATAAGACTTTAAAATCCTGAAAAGTCCTGATGATATCGTGTTCCAGAGCATCCAAATAGTCAAACGTGAATCCAATGAAAACTTGAATGCATTCAAATGAGTGAGTGATCAATCAAATTTCCTATTTTTGCAATAATGGTTTAGTATTTCTCCATTTCGATCTCACTTTGGTATCAAACCATGTATCCCTATTGTGCATATAAGGTGTAAAATGCTAGAGAAAGAGAAAGATTTTGTTTTCCACAAAGAGATTGAAGATGGATACTATTCGTCATCTCTAGCGAGCATTATTAATTTTCTAACACAGGCTGTTACTATGTTTTTGATGAATACATTGAGATCCACACATTTTAATTCTAATGTTCTTTAATTTACCACAAACCAGGCATATATGCGAGAATTCTTTTTAATTCGTTTATAAAGGAACTATCTGATTGGCCTAAAACATAATCATCAGAAGGAAAGGCTTTGCCATATCATTGTGTTTACCAAGTTATGGGCAATGTTTAAAGTAATTTGTGTTATAGTGATTTATAAAGGAAAAGATGTAAATACAAAGATGCGTGAACTACTATGAAGTTGCGCTTAATGCAAAGCACGCACATATTGGTTCACCTATAGGAGCGTTCACTTTGGATGTCGGAAGGTAATATTAAAATGAAAAATTGCAACTCGTATGGTGCGCAGAAAAGAGATTTTTGTTTGTTGTGCAAACATGGATTGAACTTTAGCCACATAGAGACCTTTCAACATTGTAATGGTACTATCTATTACAATTGAATTTATTCCTGGAAAAAAGGTGTTCTGGTAAGGCATTTATGTCAGAAATTTAATGAATTTGGTAGCAAAGAAGAAGAAGAGTAGTGCAAAGCAAAACACAGAGAAAAATAAGTAGATCAGCATATCAGAGCAGATGAAGAAGGTAAAGAAAGTTTAGAAGACAGAAGTAAGTTTTAGCACATGTTGAATTCTTTTTTTATTTTTGTTTGTTTTTGGAGGGTATCCCTGTGATCCAAGCCCAGCAGGTTCCCTTTACATGATGAGCTTGGAGTGAGACTAATCCTTTCGGCCACGGGATAACCAACACTTCTCCCAAGTGTCTGTGGTGGGGTAATGACAGGCAGGAGAGTCGAACCCGAGACAATGGGGATGTCCAACAAACCTTACACCAACTCACCTAACCCATGGGGGCATGTTGAATCCTTTTGTTATTCTATAAATACATATTGTTTTTTCTTGTGAAGTAGTGATTGCTCTAAGCATTTTTGTATGCAACCATTAGTGTTGTAAGTTTGAAGTTTAAGTTTTATAAGTTTGAAGTTTTTTAGAGTTTTCTAGTTGAAGCCTAATGCCCCCAAATTTTGTAATAGTTTTAACTTAGTTGAATAGAAAACAAGCAAGCATACATACTTGGCTCATTGTTGTCTCCCTTCTATTTGATATTAAATATTTTGCATTTGAGATATCCATATTTGCAAGTTTTGAAGTTATCTCCTATGAGTTTTAATGATAGAAATGTCTACACTGTAAGTCTATTAAATAGCTCACTCCATTTATTCTTAACCAAATTCTCTCTTCTACTCATACCAAGTCCAGTGAGTATCGTTTGTTGATCGAGTTAACTCAGTAATCACTAAGCTAGCTCCACCTTTTCTTTGGTGACTGAGCTAACTCAACACCCCCTTGTGTTGAGTTGCCCTCAGTGTCAAGCTACTTGACAGTTATCGAGTTCACTCGACACCTACTGCTTGTCACTCAATAGCCTTTGCATGTTGAGAAAACTTTCACTTGAAACCTTCTTGTGCTGAAAATTTTTTTGAGTTCGTGATTTTATCTTTCACATGGTATCAGAGTTTTGAGGCCCCACATCCATAGTGAATTAGGGCATTTGTATTTCTAGGATATTTGACATGGAAGGAGATGCATGAAAGATATGATAGCAACCACTGTCCTTTAATGGAAAAAATTATGATGTTATAGTCCCAGTAGTGTATGTTTCCCTAAGAAACCCATAAACGACTTAGCTGAAAGTGTCAAGGAGAAATGATGCAAAGACATTAAGTTTGATTGAGGCAACAATGACAGAGACAGTCTTTTCCAAGATTGCAGCAACAAATTATGCAAAGGAAGCATGGGATATTCTTGAGACAAACTTGAAGGCGACTAATAAAGTTAGAGTAGTGAAGTTATCGATGATCAAAAGAGAGTTTAAGAAGCTTCAAATGAGGGACAATGATCCTATCATTGAGTTTAGCTCATGAATCTCCACTTTGATAAACCAACTCAAATCAAAAGGAGAAGATTATGAAGAGTAGAGGATTATGGAAAAGATATTGAGGAGTTTACCTCAGAAATATGACAACCTTGTGATGACCATAGACGAAGCAAAGGACCTCACCACATCGACCATGGATGAGTTGATGGGAACTCTTCAAACTAATGAGCATTGGATCAACATATCAGTAATAACTTCTCAAGAATAGTCTTTCAAGGCTAGAGAGAATTCAAGAGACAACGAGAGTGGAAGAAATGGCTCTGGTAGAGGCTTGAGAAGTAGAGGTTGTGGAAGGAATGGTCAAACGAATGTTGGGGAGAAATTTCAAGATGAGCAAGCAACCAAGTGGGAGAAAACACCTCTCAAAGTAGCTCTAGAGGAGGTAAGAAGAATTACAACTCCAATAAGAGCCACATTGAATACTACTACTATCATAAGTATGGGCATTATACAAGTGAATGTTGGAAGAAGCAAGGCGATGAATCAAAGTAGAATGCTAATGTGGCTGATGTGAATATGGGAAATCCAAACAATCCCACATCCTTCATAATGTGTAACATTGGTGAAGAAGGCATCCCTGAGGTATAGTAGCTAGACAACCGTTGTAGCAACCACATGAGTTATAATACAAGTTTATTCTTTTTCATTGATAAGAATTTTTAGTCTAAAATTAAGATGGGAAATAATGTAACCATTCACATAGTGGGCAAATGATCTATTATGGTCCCTACCAAGCAAGGTGAGAAGAAGGAGATACATAATGTCTATTTTTCCCCCAATATGAAGCACAATTTGATGAGTGTTGGAAAACTCATTCAAAGTGGCTACAAGGTACTTATGGAAAATGACAAGTGTATCATTCGTGAGAAGCATGAGAGTAATAGATTACTTGTAGCATTCCAAATGACAAAGAACTAGATGTTTTCATTGAAGATAGAGACATGTTTATCATCACAATTTAGTGTTTCACCTCACAAGTGTGCACGTACAATAGTACATGAGCAATCAGCTTGTAGGAGCGTGATTGAAGAACCCTCCAAGCCTTGCCATGTCAAGTATGGACATCTTGGTTTCTCTAGTTTAAATATTTTGTACAAGAAAATAATGGTAGATGGTTTCCCAAGTGTAGTAAGAAACATAGGCTTCCCTTTAATTCTAGAAATTCTAGAAGGCCTAGAGCACGATTAGAATTGGTGCATTCAGATTTAGTAGGCCTTATGCAAATTACTTCCATTGTGGGTAGCACTTATTTTATGAAATTCATTGATAATTTTAATTGAATGACATGGTTATATTTTCTGAAGAACAAATCCAAGGAATTTGACAAAGTTTTTGAACTCAAAGGCCTAGCTGAAAAGGAATGTGGACACTATGTACAGGTCCTTAAATCAGATAGAGGAGGGGAGTATACCTCCAAAATGTTTATAAATTTTTGTAGGCAGAATGACATCAAGAGAGAGATAATAGCTAGCTATACACCATAGCAAAATGGAGTGGTTGTGAAGAAGAACATGACCATTGTTCAAATGACATGAAGAATGATGAAAGCAAAGGGACTCCCAACTAAATTTTGAAAAAATAGAGACAATATAACAGAACAGAATACTCAGGAAATGAGCATTGATATCCCTGCCTCAACCATTCAATTTATAGCTGAATTAGTAATAAATGTATAGAACATTCTAGAGAAAAATTTGGTTGCGTATTAAGGGTTGTAGATGAGAACAACGGCTATAGCCAGTAGTGGACGGCTGTACATTTTTTCATAAGTTTCTACATGCTTCTCTGGTTTGTGCAAATCAAGTTAGTGAGTAATTAATTTACTGTAACAAATTTTGGGTAGAAGTTGTAGTAACAACAATATATTTGATCAACAGGTGCCATACAAAGTTACTTTGTGATCCAAGATTCGTCTTGAGGCATGATCAAGAAATAGATGGATAGTTGAACACTTGAGAGTGTTCAGATGTGTAGCATATGCAGTACATGTGCCTAAGGAAAAACGGGAAAAGCTAGATGACAAAGGTGTGAAGTGTATCACCATAGGGTATAGCTCAAAATCAAATGATTATAGGCTATATGATCCAATTGACAAGAAGATCATCATTTCAAGAGATGTGAAGTTTCTTGAAAATTAGTCATGGGAAGGCTTGGTAGATGAGTCCTCAAGCACATCATGTATGGTGCATACTATTGAAGAGGAATAAGATGACATTGGTGGTTAGCAAGATGATGGAGCAGTAGACATTGACAACAGACAAAGGCAAAAAGGCAAGCAACCCTTAACATGTTGAGAAGTAGCTCCAAACACTTCAAGATAACCTTGAGCTAGCACATAAAATAGTAGCAAAAACAATATCGAGAGTCTAGATATCACTCTTGCCTTCCTATTTCCAATAAAGACTAAAAGTCTAAGGAAGATATAGCAAGAAGGAAGGTATGAGAAAGACTATCATGAGAGTGTAAATTTTACATTATTTTCACATAGTGATCTAATTGATTTTGTGGAAGTTATGAATGAAGAAAAATGGTATAATACAATGGATGAAGAAATAGATGCTATTGAAAGAAATGAGACATGGGAGTTAACTACTTTACCTCCAAAGAAACAAGTAATCGAAGTGAAATTGATCTACAAGACCAAGTGCAATGCTGAAAAGAAAATAGATAGGCATAAGGTACATTTAGTGGTCAAGGGGTACAAGTAGCAATATGACAGAGATTATGATGAGACATATGCCTCGGTTGCAAGAATGGAAACTATGTGTGCAGCCATAGCAATTGTAGCCCAACACAAATGGAGGCTATATCAAATGCATTTGAAGTCTTCCTTCTTGAATGGCATATTGAAAGAAGAGGTTTATGTGGAGCAGCTACTGAGTTATGAAGTTGAAGGTGAAGAACAAAAAGGTGTATAGATTGAAAAGAGCTCTATACAGGATCAAGCAAGCTCTACAAGAATGGTATCATAGGATTGACTCATATTTGATGAGAAATGGCTTTAGCAAAAGAGATTGTGAACCAAATCTCTACATCACGACAACAAGTGGTAAAGTGTGATGGTGAGCATGTAGATGACTTAATCTTAAGTAGAAATGATAATTTTCTAATTGGTGAGTTCAAAGAGGCCATGAACAATGAATTTGAAATGAAAAAACTAGGTCTCTTGAAGTAATTTCTAGGCATATATGTAAAACAAATGCATGATGGCATCTTCATCTCTCAAGAAAAATATTGTTGATGTCAGTTTTGGTACCACTACATAACATATTAGCAATTAAATACTTGATATAGAATATAAATCTCTCAATTCCTCTTTTGGAAAGTTAATACTCATGGGGACATGAGAATAACTCCAATGTTCCTTACACCTATGGAGACTAACTCAATTTTATCAATGTGATTTTTTGGTAATCACATAGGTGGCCTTACACTATTTTCTCGAGGATGATTTTGACATTGGTGGAGTGAAGGTGATGGTGATTTGGTCCGAATGCTAGATGATGTTGATGGGAAGGTGACAATGAATGAGTGTTCTCTAATACATGATTTACTTCTCTAACTTTCTTCTTTACACTTCAACTACTCAACTACTTGCTATTCTACTCCTACTCCTATGAATGGTAAGATTAGAAAATTAATTGGGATCGAATCTAATGAAAGTATACCAATCGCTCCACCTCCACAAATGTAATGATTCAAGGAAAATGAACTAGTTTACCGCACAAGGCATCCCAACAAGCTGCTAGGATGCTAGTGGTCTAGTTATCAATCCCTATCAAACATCCACTAATGCTACAATGCAACTATCCATCCATTTCACTCTTACTTAACAACTTGAAATTCAATCCACTTAAACAACTTGAAAAGAAATTTTATTCTAACTATTTGGAAGTAGAAACAATGGAATAATACCAAAGACTCATAATCACCGTGCAAGTCAAACAATGAGAAAGAAAAGTAAATTTTTGGCATTATCTTTGCAATAATTTTCTCCTTTCGTTAAAAATGAGAGCAAATGGCCTTCTATAGAGGTCAAAATGTACAACTGACAATTGAGATAAAGAGGAGAAATTGATAGTTCAGATTGAATCCTAGAAACCCTAATTAGGGTTGCCACCCCATTGACCAATGAGAAGATGCCACCTCGTCAATGGACCAATGAAAAAAGTGGAAAAGTAGCAACCAATGAGAAGGCACCAAAATGGTGGCCAATTAGAAATAGACACTTATCCTACCCTAGAAGAAAGAGAAATTTCCACTTGGGCTTACATCAAATGATCTTCTAATATAAATCTCCCCTTTTCTTTCATTCTTTTAGCCAAGGCAGTGAACCTAGCTAGCCTTTCATTGACTTCCTCCATGGGAGGGCAAGGTGTATGCTTTATCTTGAGCTTGACTTATTTCATCATGTTGCTTGCTACCTTTAGTGTCTTCTCATGGTCCTTCTCATACTCTTTTGCATATCCGATAAAGGCATTGATGGAGGAAAGGGTGCCCAAATGTTTCTTCTTAATAGTAGCCTTTCCTAACTCATCCAATCTTGATCCAAGTCTTTTTTCATTGATATCCTCTTCTCTAATATCTTCAAAACCAAGTGCCAACCCAACATCACTCATCATGGTTGAAATGGAAGTGTCGATGCTTGTGCTGTGATGTGCAACTGCCTTATGTATCTCCTCAAGTATTCTCAATTTGGTAGTCAAGGAAACAAACCAAGATTCAATAGTACTCAATCCTCCTCCATCAACCAACTTGGCCCTTTCCAAATATGTTTCTAGTAGCCCAACAAACACCTATAGCCTAGGTATAGCCAAATCCTTGAGTGGAAGGAAATCCTTCCACTCCTCTTCAAATACTCTAAATTTTTTTCTAACAGTCGCTAATGACCAGAATGTTGACACAAAGGAAGGTAGGAAATTTCACCCATCCTAGACTGTGTCATGGATCCAATTCCTAACTTCATGTAGTTGAGCTGATATTTCTTCTAGGTTGCTCCCACTCTCTTGAGGAAGGGCTACTTGGTGCAACTATTGGATAGGCTGGCAATCTCTCCAATATTTTTTTCAGCCTCCAACTTTATGATCCTTTCATTTGCCTTCCTCAACCTTTCTTTGATTGAAGCTATACCCTCTTGAATCTCCTCACATTCCATGTCATCTGTGTTTCTTCCCGAGTTTTCCTCCACTATGTCATAATCCTAGGCTGCAATCTCATCCAATGCCTTGGTGACTGTTGGTATAGCAATTTGAACCTTTCAGTGACCATCACTGTCATTCTCAAGTACTTTTGCCACAGTTTATTTCCATTTTCCTTTAGTTCTTTGAATCACCCTTTTGTATTAGTCCTTGGATGTCCTCAACCATTCAGGTAGTTATAACCTCGGCTCTTAGCATAAGCATTTTTCTTAACCATAGTGGTACAGTGCATCTCCTAAAATTTAGATTTGGTTCAACTAACAAAGCATCACCAATAGCCTCGAGTGCCTAACTTATTGCCTCAATATCAATTAGTCCATCTTCTTCTCTATTAGCTACTACCATATCATCTCCTTGTTGGTTTTCTTAGAGAAGAGAGTATTCAATGCTACCACTGTAACCACTTGATGCTGAATTAGAGCTCATCTCTATCACTACCCCTTTATCATTTGAATTAACATCTTGCCTTCTAGCCTAAAATTTTTCTTTCCCTTAACAGTGCTACATGTTGCCTGTTAGTTGGAGGTTGCAAATTTTCTTTTCTTTTCTCTACCTCCAAAGCTCTCTTCTTGCTTCAAATTGCTTCTTGTTGTTGGCTACTTCCTTCACCTTTCTATCTGATTGACTCTATTGGGCCTTCATTTTTCTTCATGTTTTCATTAGTAAGGGGAGTCCTTTGACTTTGTAGCTTCGTTAATCTTTCATTATACCATAACTCGGTATGCAAATCAATTGCTCTTGTAATTGCATCAAAGAAAGGATCCTGATGATCATCCCAATCTACTAGATTCAACTCTATTCCTTCTACTACATTATAATCTTCTCTGAACACATTCACATCATCTTCCAGTTAATCAGGAATATCACGACATCTCCATTTGATATCTCTTATCATGTTCATCGACAATCTTGAGAAAGCTAGGTTTCTCACATTAAAGTGATCCTTGGTATTGGCCCAAAAGTCCTCTATAGTGGGAACATGCTTAAATACATTTTTGTGAGATACCTTGATAAGAGCATTAGGATTGAATCCTTGCCTTGGTCTTTACCATCCTAGATGATACCACTCCAATTCCTTCTCCACAGCTACAAAGGTAACCTGATTGGGGAAACTATCATTGCCAATTCTAAATGAGAAGGTAATCCCTATCTTACCTTTGAGTCTCCTTATTCTATCATAGTGCTCAAGTTGCCTAGAAAATTCCATCAAAACTACCTTGTTAGGTGGGTATTTTGGAAGCCTCTTGGGACAAACTATTCTTCCTACTACTCTAATGTAGGTGAATTGTGGAAATTCGATGAACCAACTCCCATATTTTTTAATCTTTTCTTCTGCTTTCGATGAGAGTCCCCTAGTAGGTGTCGCTCATAATACCCTTACTATCTTCATGACAAAGGCATCAAAAAACATTTTGTAATCTTTGTTGTTGTGAAAAGGAAGGTCTGAATAGCATTCATGCACCAAATATTTCCCTAGCCTATTGCTAACTTCTCCTAAGGCCCTAAGTCCGAAACTTTTATAAAATCTAGCAATTAGCTAAAATAGATAGGATCCCATGTAGATTTTCTTTTGGTTTTGTATGGTTCTAAGTTGCAACTCTAGATTCTCACTTATGACCTTAGCCCAATGAAATCTTCTTTTTCCTTTTTCAATTTCAATAAATAAGTACATCCAATTTTCAAATTGCATTCCTTGAGCTAGGCCCATTATCTAGTTGAGAAGCGCAATGAGGTTGTTGTATTCCAATTTAAAGTCTACCACCACGAGCCTCGATGATCTAGTTATTCCTTTGTTTCCCTTGTGTAGCCAATCCTATTTTAGATACGTGAAATATGCTTTTGGGTTATCCTGAAATGATTTGGTTGCTTGGTCCATCATCACCACTGTCATGATCTTGTACTGGGAAATGTTAAATGCTTCTTCGATTGCCTGTCTACCAATGTTGGCCAACACCTTCTTCCCTTCATCAAAAATGACAAATTTTTTTGATTAGATCAAACCTAGATGTGCACTCTATAACCAATTCTACACAAGTGAAGGTATGAAAAAAGGCTGTTGCATGTAAAATTCTACTCCTACATATCTTCTTTGCCAAGTAGCAGTGTGCTTCCTATAGTCTGTCCTTTACCTGTAGCATATTTACTATTTTGACATTGGTATCGATTATTCACCTCATTTTTGAGAAGAAACTTGTTTTGTGCATCTTATCCTCTTTGTCTTTCTTAGTATTTGTTCCCTTAGGGTTCTTTCTTGCACTAACATCTACCATCCCAAACACTTATTTCTACCCCTTCATTCTATGTTATATGGACTACCCTTATTGATCTCCAACATTCTTTCTATCAATGGATTCTACACTTATTTTTTCCTTACCAAATGCCCTATCACTACACTGATCAATCTCCAACCTTCAAACTAGGGGTGAGACTAACACTTATTTCTACCTTGCCTTTGCCTTAGGATGGAGTGCACTTATATCTCCCTCTCCAATACCTAGGGTGGTCTAACTTATCTTTGCCTCTTCAAATTTCTTATCATGGATTCTACCCTTATCAATATCCAAACTTCAACCTATGATGGGATGATGAAGTGGTCGATGATGAATGCAAAAAGAACCAAGGGAAACAAAACTAGACAAGAACGAAAGAGAGAAATCCGCTCAAGGACCCCTTTCAACTCTAAATTATTTGAAATTACCTTTACCAATAGCTAGGTCTTCTTTCGGAATCTAGGATCAGACCTTAGGAGATTCAAGCCGTCTTGTAAAATATAGAATTTTAATCCTTTGAAATTTTCCACCATTTGCCCCAAAATCATACCTTTATGATGTGTTTCCTCCTCCAAGGAAAATCAACCAAAATGAAGGTGCCTAAATATGATGGATCTTGCTGCCTTTGAATAGTGGAAATGATGCCAAGGATTATATCTAAAAATGAAGTAAATTGTACCCATAATAGTCCATAATGAGGTGCCAAAACCCTAGATGCTTGTAAAATTTCCAAGTAGAGAAATTTTCCTTAAGAAAGAAAACTTGCCAAGAGAAAGTGCAGATTTTCCCTCAAACAAAATTGCCAAACAAGGGGTAGAAGCTCCAGTTTTCCCTAGCTATAAAATTCACCCAAAGAAAATGCTAATCTACCTTTGCAAACGCACTCAAAAATTTCCTAAGCACCAAAGAGGAAGAGTGAGGAATGATGAGAAAAGGGGAAAGAGCTTCCTCTTATACCCCACTTGCTCATCCTTCCTAGCTAGTTGAATGGGACCTTGGGAGCAAAAAGAAACATTAATTAGAACATAAACTAGCCGCCAATTAAATGCTTAGCCAAAAATTAACTTTGCCAAGATGGAATTTACTTTGAATGGAAAGATTAGAAAATGAATTGGAATCAAATCTAATGAAAGTTTACCAATGGCTCCACCTCCATAAATGTAATGATTCAAGGAAAATGAACTAGTTTACCACAAAAGGCATCCCAACAAGTTGCTAGGATGCTAGTGGTCTAGTTATCAATCCCTATCAAATATCCACTAATTCTACCATGCAACTATCCATCTATTTCACTCTTACTTAAGAACTTGAAATGCAATCCACTTTAACAACTTGAAAAGAAATTTTATTCTAACTATTTGGAAGTAGAAACCATGCAACAATATCAAAGGCTCTTAATCACCATGCAAGTCATAACAATGAGAAAGAAAAGTGATTTTTTGGCATTATCTTTGCAATAATTTTCTCCTACCATTACAAATGAGAGCAAATGGCCTTATATGGAGGTCAAAATGTACAATCGATAGTTGAGATAACGAGGCAAAATTGATAGTCTAGATTGAATCCTAGAAACCCTAATTAGGGTTGTCACCCCATTGGCCAATGAGAAGATGCCACCTCATCAATGGAGCAATCAAAAAAGTGGAAAAGTAGCAACCAATGAGAAGGCACCAAAATGGTGGCCAATCAGAATTAGACACTTGTCCTATCCTAGAAGAAAGTGAAATTACCACTTGGGCTTAGATCAAATGATCTTCTAATATAAATCTCCCCTTTTCTTTTGTTCTTTTAGCCAAGGCAATGAACCTAGCTAGCCTTTCATTGACTTCCTCCATGGGAGGGCAAGGTGTAAGCTTTATCTTGAGCTCAGCTAATTTCATCATGCTACTCGCTACCTTTACTTTCTTCTCATACTCTTTTCCATATCCAATAAAGGCATTGATGGAGGAAAGGGTTCCCAAATGTTTATTCTCGATAGTAGCCTTTCCTAACTCATCCAATCTTGATCCAAGTCTTGTTTCATTGATGTCATCTTCTTTGATGTCTTCAAAATAAAGTGCCAACCCAACATCACTTATCATGGTTGAAATGGAAGTGTCGATGCCTACACTGTGATGTGCAACTGCCTTATGTATCTCCTCAAGTGTTCTCAATCTAGAGTCAAGGAAACAAACCAAGATTCAATAGTACTCAATCATCCTCCATCAACCAACTTGGACCTTTCCAAATATGTCTCTAGTAGCCCAATGAATACCTATAGTCTAGGTATAGCCAAATCCTTGACTAGAAGGAAGTCCTTCCACTCCTCTTCAAATACTCTGAATTTGATTCTAACGATCACTAATGACTAGAATGTTGAGACAAAGGAAGGTAGGAAATTTCTTCCATCCAAGATTGTGTCTTGGATCCTATCCCTAACTTCATGTAGCTCAGCTCATATTTCTTCTAGATTGCTCCCATTGTCTTGAGGAAGGGCTACTTGGTGCAGCTATTAGATAGGCTAGAAATCTCTCCAATATTTGTTTTCAGCCTCCAAATTTATGATCCTTTCATTTTCCTTCCTCAGCCTTTCTCTGATTGAAGCTATACCCTCTTGAATCTCCTCACATTCCATGTCATTTTTGTTTTGTCCCAAATTGTGTTCCACTATCTCATAATCCTAGGTTGCAAGCTCATCCAATGCCTTGTTGACCATTGGTATAGCAATATGAAACTTTCGGTGACCATCACTATTGTTCTTGAGTACTTTTGCCACGATTTTTTCCATTTTCCTTTAGTTATCCCCATCACCCTTTTCTATTAGTCCTTGGATGTCCTCAACCATTTAGGTAATTACAACCTCACCTCTTGGCATAAGCATTTTCCTTAACCATAGTGGCACGATGCATCTCCTTAAATTTAGATTTGGTTCAACTAACAAAGCATCACCAACAGCCTTGAGTGCTTGACTTATTGCCTCGATATCAATCGGTCCATCTTCTTCTCCACTAGCTACTACCATATCATCTCCTTGTTGGTTTTCTAGGAGCAGACAGTATGTGGTGCTATCACTGTAACCACTTGATGCTAAATCAGAGCTCATCTCTATCACTACCCCTTTATCATTTCAATTAACATCTTGGCTTCTAGCTTAAATTTTTTCTTTCCCTTAATGGTGCTAGATGTTGCCTCTTACTTGGAGGTTGCAGATGTTCTTTTCTTTTCTGTACCTCCAAAGCTCTCTTCTTACTTCTAACTACTTCTTGTTGTTGGCTACTTCCTTCACGCTTCTATCTAATTGAATCTATTGGGCCTTCTTTTTGCTTCATCTTCTCATAAGTAAGGGAAGTCCTTTGAATTTGTAGCTTCCTTAATCTTTCATTATACCATGATTTAGTATGCAAATCAACTACTCTTGTAAGTGCCTCCAAGAAAGGATCATGATAATCATACCAATCTACTAGATTCAACTCTGTTCTTTCTACTATATTATAATCATCTCTCAACATGTTTTCATCATCTTCTAGTTAATCATGAATATCAAGGCCTCTCCATTTGATATCTCTCATCATGTTCATTGAAAATATTTAGAAAGCTAGCTTTCTCACATGAAAGTCATCCTTGGTATTGGCCCAAAAGTCCTCTATAGTGGGAACATGCTTAAATACATTTTTGTGAGATACCTTGATAAGACTGTTAGGATTGAATCCTTGCTTTGCTCTTTACTATCCTAGATGATACCACTCCAATTCCTTCTCCATAGTTGTAAAGGCAATCCAATTGGGGCAACTATCATTGCCAATTCTGAATGAGAAGGTAATCCCTATCTTACGTTTGAGTCTCATTATTCTATCATAGTGCTCAAGTTTCCTAGCCAATTCCATCACGACCACCTAGTCTGGTGGGTATTTCGAAAACCTCTTGGGACAAACTATGCTTCCTGCAACTCTAATGTAGGTGAATTGTGGAAATTGGATGAACCAACTCCCATATTTCTTTATCTTTGCTTCTGCTTCTGATGAGAGTCCCCTAGTAGGTGTCCCTTCTAATACCCTTACCATCTTCATGCGAAAGCCATCACAAAACATTTTGTAATCTTTTTTGTTGTCAAAATGAATCTATGGATAACATTCATGCACCAAATATTTCCCCAGCTTATTGCCAACTTTTCCTAATGCCGTCAGTCCCAAACTTTTATATAATCTAGCAATTAGATAAAATAGATAGGATCCCATTTAGAATTTCATTTGGTTTTTTATGGTTCTAAGTTGCAACTCTAGATTCTCACTTATGAACCTAGCCCAATGAAATCTTCTTTTTCCTTTTTCAATTTCAATAAATAAGTACATCTGGTTTTCAAATTGTATACGTTGAGCTAGGCCCATGATCGAGTTGAGAAGCACAATGAGGTTGTCATATTCTGAGTTGAACTCTACCACCATGAGCCTCGACAATCTTATTACTCCTTTCTTTCCCTCATGTAGCCAATCCTATTTTAGATACATGAAATAATCTTTCAAGTTATCTTGAAATGATTTAGTTGCCTGATCCATCATCACCATTGTCATGCTCTTGTACTGGGAAATGTTAAATGCTTCTTCGATTGCCTGTCTACCAATGTTGGCCAACACCCTCTTCCCTTCATAAAAAATGACAAATTTTGCTGATCAGATCAAACCTGGATGTGCACTCTATAACCAATTCTAGACAAGTCAAGGTAGGAGGAAAAGTCGTTGTGTGTAAAATTCTGCTCCTACATATCTTCTTTGCTAAGGAGGATTGTCCTTCCTTTAGTTTGTCCTTTACCTGTGGCATATTTACTATTCTAACATTGGTATCGATTATTCACCTCATTTTTGAGAAGAAAGTTGTTTTGGGTATCTTATCCTCTTTTTCTTTCTTAGTATTTGTTCCATTAGGGTTCTTGCTTGCACTAACATCTACCATCCCAAACACTTATTTCTGCCCCTTCATTCTATGTTATATGGACTACCCTTATTGATCTCCAACATTCTTTCTATCGATGGATTCTACACTTATTTTTGACTTGCCAAATGCCCTATCACTACACTTATCAATCTCCAACCTTCAAACTAGGCATGGGACTAGCAGTTATTTCTACCTTGCCTTTGCCTTAGGATGGACTACACTTATATCCCTCTCTGCAATACCTAGGGTGGTCTAGCTTATCTTTGCCTCTTCAAATGTCTTATCATGGATTCTACCCTTGTCAATCTCCAAACTTCAACCTATGATGGGATGATGAAGTGGTGGATGATGAATGTAATAAGAATAAAGGGAAACAAAACTATACAAGAATGAAAGAGAGAAATCTTCTTAAGGACCCCTTTCAACTCTAAATGATTTGAAATTTCCTTTAGCAATAGCTAAGTCTTTTCTTTGAATCTAGGATCAGACCTTAGGAGATTCAAGCCCTCTTGCAAAAATTAGAATTTTAATCCTTTGAAATTGTCCACCATTTGCCCCAAAATCATACCTTTCTGATGTGTTTCCTCCTCCAAGGAAAATCACCCAAAATGAAGGTGCCTAAATATGATGGATCTTGTTGCCTTTGAATAGTGGAAATGATGCCAAGGATCATATCTTAAAATGAAGTAAATACTACACATAATAGTCCATAATGAGGCACCAAAACCCTAGATGCTTGCAAAACTGCCAATTAGAGAAATCTGCCTTAAGCAAGAAAAATTGCCAAGAGAAAGTGCAGATTTTCCCTAAAAAAAAATTTCCAAACATGGGGGAGAAGCTCCAAATTATCTTTAAAAATTGCCAACACAATGCCAATCTGCCCTAGCTAGAAAAATTCACCCAAAAAAAATGCGAATCTACCTTTGTAAAATCGCTCAAAAATTGCCTAAGCACCAAAGAGGAGGAGTTAGGAATGAGGAGAAAAGGGGAAAGAGCTTCCTCTTATAGCCCACTTTCTCATCCTTCCTAGCTAGCTGAATGGGACCCTTGGAGAGAAAAGAAACATTAATTAGAACACAAACTAGCACCCAATTAAATGCTTAGCCAAAAATTAACTTTTCCAAATTGAAATTTACCTCTTTCAATTGCCAATTAGACCAAAATTGCAAAACGAAAGTAAATAATGCCTTTGAATACTAAATGCTTCCGTTTAATGATGATTTATTAATTAATACATCTTTAAAAATTGGGTTTGGCAAGCCAAAAGCCATTTTTTTCAATATTAAATTACTAATTTCATTAACGACTTAAAAATTTCAAGGCAAATTTAATCCATTTAAAGCTAGTTTTTCTAATATAATCCAAATCGATTTTGCTAAGCCATTTTAATTTTTTTGACAAAAAAAAATCATCTCTAGAGTCTAAAATCAATTTTGTAATTTGATTTCATTATCATAAAATTAATTTTCTCACCAAAAAAAAATTCAAGATTTTCCAAAAAACTTAAATCTAACAAAATTTAATTTTTTTGTTAATATTATTTAAAAGACGGGTAAACACTTTGACTTAGAGCTATGAACTAGTGAGACCACAAACTGGGGATGTCATCCCCATTAGATTTGAACCTTGATGGCGAGGATAACAACTCAACAACTTAACCATCACAACACGCCACTATTGGCAAAATTTCATTTTTTTGAAAATTATTCAAATTTACACAATTATATCCAAAGTTTCAAAAAAATGTCTAAGTAAAAAATTTACAATTTTATCTTGCCAAGTGTTGCTCTTTGAAATTTTCTCATCCTAAGGATGAAATTGGTCATTCTAGAAAATAAAGTTGAAACCACGTGAAAGTAAATCTAACCCTCTCCCTCTGGGCTCGAAGGTGTCAAAGATGTAAAAAATAAATTCAAACTCAATTTTTTTTGGACACCCTCAATTTTTTTTGGAAAGGTGACTAAAGAAAGGGGGTCCCCAAAGTTTTGGAGTGATGGTGTTGCTCTTTGGAATTTATTCAGCCTAAGCATGAATTTGGTTGTTCTGAAAAATCAAGTTGAAATTGGGTGAAAATAAATCTAACCCTCTCCCTCTGGGCCCGAAGGTGTCCAAGATGTAAAAAATAAATTTCAAAACTCAAAATTTTTCGGACAACCTCAAAAAAAAATTTTAAGGTGACCAAGAAAAAGGGGTCCCCAAAGTTTTTGGAGCGACAGTGTGAAAACCTCACAACAACGGGTGACTCCACGGGTGAAATATTCCTGACCATTTCAAGAAACAAATAACTTAGAACAAAAAATCTCAGGATGGCCTATCCAAAAATTCACTTAATGATAGGTACTCAACAAGGGAAAGGATTCTCAAGTTGAACCTAAGCACTCTGACCATATGTTACTCATGTGTGTGGAAATGATTTATTTCTCGCTAAACAATAACTTGATAATTTCTTAGATCCATTAAACTTAGCTATTATAATATCCTTATTTCAAAAGCAACCTGATAGAGACTCGCTTCCAGTCAGGAGTCTATAGCCCCAAAAAAGTTATCACTATGGTACCACATTCATGGTTGTACATTTAGTGATTATTTTTATAGCACCGGTAGAGATGATTGCACACCCTTGAACCAAATTTTATCTTTAAATTCACTTTGATACTTCTTTTTCTCTTTTCCCATGATATTTTCTCTTTTTTCTTTTCTTTTCAATATTTTGTTTGGTTTGCAAGAAATGAAGCTTGCGAAGGTTTTGGAAGACCAGAGAGGCAGTAAAGAAGGTGTATGATTTTTTCTAAGTCCAATTTCACTTCAAAACATCAAGAACTTAGAGCAATTAAGTGTGAGTAGAATGTTGTAACCATGCTAGAGATAAGTCAAGAACCTCTATCGAGTCTAACCCAAATTTAGTACAAGTCCTACCATAGACCAACAACTAAATACATCCTTTAACCTCTGAACCTCATCAAATATATTCAAGAAATGAACAAGACAGACTTCTTTTTGTCACCAAGAATGTAAAATCTATGCTAAAAAAACCAAAATTCCTTTCCAACTAAGGGAACCTAAAAAAAAAATTCATGTCAAATGACTTGATGCAAATCAAGCTTGAGCTCCCTCACAAATTTAAAGTAAAAAACTGGAAGGAAACTACCCTGAACAACTGAAAGGGAAACTACTCTAACCCTTAGGCCAAGTGGTCCAAAGAAAACTCTAAACTAAGGAATGAAAAAAAACTAACTACTAACTGAAAGAAGACCTATTCTAACTATGTACAAAGGGCTCCGAACGGAGTCCTAGGATTGGAAATAATGCTTGAGGAATTGCCCATTGATAGGCAATGGGACATCCTCATGAATTAGTGTCTTAAGTCTAGATGCATTATCTCTGATAATCATGGATATTTGGAAAGGACCCTTCCATAGTTTTTCAAATTTATCATGTTGTCCTTTCTTTTCATGTTGTTTGTCCCAATATTAGATCGTGTTAGAGATCCTAAAGCCCCTATTTTTTGCTCTTCTATCAAACCAACTCTTAACTACCCCTTGATGTTTTGCAAATTTTTCTAGGGCTTTATCCCTTTTCTCATCTAGTTACATCAGTTGAGCCAGCCTAACTTGGACTAATCTTATAATTAGCAAGGATGACTAAATTTATTTCAACCATCTATTCAAAAATTATTCAATGTCCAACTAAAATGTTTGAATATTTCTTATGAAACATATACTAATAATATATAGTTTATATTAATGTTATTATTGCATCATTAGATAATGTAATAAGACAACTAACATAATTTCCAACTTAGCATGTCAAATTAGTTCTTCCAAAAAGAGAGAAGATGCATCCTCTTCATGAACAAATATTTGGTAAAGATTACACCTAAACACTGTGCCCTTTATATGTTCTACTACATTTTTTTTAAATAAAAATTTTAATTGATCAGAAATCCTAGATTATATTATTTTATATATTGCATTTCTACAATTGAACTCTTACTCTTTTTTGGTTTTCGATTGGGTCGATTTCTTCTTATTGGAAAAGAAGTTTGTATCAGTTTGTTTGAAAGAAATGCAAATAGTATGAAATGGTGAAAAATAATCAATAAGTATGTAAATCTATCTTATTTATAAGGTTTGAAATTTCATGTAACATACGTTGGTTTTGTAGGGCCATGGTTTAAATTTTTTGATGAATCTTTTCCCATTATAGAAGAAGAGGGTTTTCATGTTGGGTGGTATTTCTTTCTTTTTTATAGTCAATATTCTTGGTGTACTTTTGAAATATTTGATTTACTTAGATAATTCTAGGTTAGTTTTAAATTAATAAATACATTATAATTAGTATTTTGTTGTAAGTTGCATACCTCTAAAAATATTTTTAAAAGAGACTTTAAAATCTCAAAAAATCCCAATCATATCGTGTTCCAAAGAATCCAAATAGTCAAATGTGAATCCAATGAAAACTTGAATGCATTCAAATAAGTGAGTGATCAATCAAATTTCCTATCTTTGCAATAATGGTTTAGTAATCTCCATTTTGATCTCACTTTGGTATCAAAGCATGTATCCCTATTGAGCATATAAGGTGTAAAAAGCTAGAGAAGGAGAAATATTTTATTTACCACAAAGAGATTGAAGACAGATGCAATTCATCATCTCTAGAAAGCATTATTAGTTTTCTAACACAAGTTGTTACTATTTTTTTGATGAATACATTGAGATCCACACATTTTAATTCTAATGTTCTTTAATTTACCACAAACCAGGCATATATGCAAGAAGTTTTTTTAATTCATTTATAAAACAACTAGCTGATTGGCGTAAAACATAATCATTAGAAGGAAAGGCTTCACCATATCATTGTGTTTACCAAGTTATGGGAAATGTTTAAAGTCATTTGTGTTATAGTGATTTATAAAGGAAAATATGTAAATACAAAGATGTGTGAACTATTATGAAGTTGTGCTTAATGCAAAGCACACACCTATTGGTTCACCTATAGGAGTGTCCACTTTGGATGTGGGAAGGTAATATTAAAATGAAAAATTGCAACTCATATGGTGCACAGATAAGAGATTTTTGTTTGTTGTCCAAACATGGATTGAACTTTAGCCACATAGAGACCTTTCAACATTGTAATGGTACTATCTATTAAAATTGAGTTTATTCCTGGAAAAAAGGTGTTTTGGTAAGGCATTTATGTCAAAAATTTAATGAATTTGGTCGATTACCCCTTGGAGAAAAACGCCCACCTACCTACCTAATAGCATTCAACTTGGTAAGTGAGTTTGAATTTGAAATAAGAGGAAAACTATTTTTTGTTGAAAGACAAAAATGAATGAATCTGATTCATTCAATTTGTTGAAGAGAGTAAAGAAAAGAAGAAGAAGAGTAGTGCAAAGAAAAACACAGAGAAAAAGAAGTAGATCAACATATCAGAGTAGATGAAGAAGGTAAAGAAATTTTAGAAGACAGAAGTAAGTTTTAGCATGTGTTGAATCCTTGTTTTTTTTTTGGTTTCAGAGGGTATCCCTATGATCCAAGCCTAGCGAGATCCCTTTACGGGGCAAGCTTGGAGCGAGACTAATCCCTTTGGACATGGGATAACCAACACTTCCCCCAAGTGTCAGTAGTGGGGTAATGATAGGTAGGAGAATTGAGCCCGAGACCATGGGGATCACCAAAAAACCCTAGACCAACTCACCTAACCCATGTGGGCATGTTGAATCCTTTTGTTAGTCTATAAATACATATTGTTTTTTGAAGTAGTGATTGCTCTAGGCATTTTTGTATGTAACCATTAGTATTGTAAGTCTAAAGTTTTTTAGAGTTTTCTAGTTGAAGCCCAATGCCCCCAAATTTTGTAATAGTTTTGACTTAGTTGAATAGAAAACAAGCAAGCAAGAAAGTATACATACTTGGCTCATTGTTGTCTCCCTTCTATTTTACATTACATATTTTGCATTTGAGTTATCCATATTTGCAAGTTTTGAAGTTATCTCCTATGAGTTTTAATGATAGAAATGTCAAGATTGTAAGTCTATTAAATAGATCACTCCATTTAGTCTTAACCAAATTCTCTCTTCTACTCCTACCAAGTTCAGGCAATATCATTTGTTGACCAAGTTAACTTAGTAATCACTCAGCTAGCTCCACCTTTTCTTTGGTGATTGAGCTAACTAGACACCCTCCTGTGTTGAGTTACTCTCAATGCCAAGCTACTTGATAGTTGTTGAGTTCACTCATCACCTATTGCTTGTTACTCAATAGCCTTTGTGTGTTGAGAAAACTTTCACTTGACACCTTCTTGTGTTGAGGAAATTTTTGAGTTGGTGATTTTATCTTTCACATGGTATCAGAGCTTTGAGGTCCCACATCCATAGAGAATTAGGAAATTTCTTTTTCTAGGATATTTGATATGGAAGGAGATGTAGGATATATATGATAGAAACCACTATCCTTTAATGGACAAAATTATGATAGGTAGGCAAAGAAGATTAAAACCACAATGATTGCAAATGATGTCTAGGAGTTTGTAATCAATGAGTTTAATGATGTTACAGTCTTAGTAGTTTATGTTGCCCTAAGAAATCCATAGAAGGCTCAGTTGAAAGTGTCAAGGAGAAATGATGCAAATACATTAAGTTTTATTGAGACAACAATGACAGAGATAGTCTTTCCCAAGATTAGAACAACAAATTATGCAAAGGAAGCATGTGATATTTTTGAGGAAAACTTCAAGGGGACTAATAAGGTTAAAGTAGTGAAGCTATAGATGATCAAAGGAGAGTTTAAGAACCTTCAAATGAGGGACAATGATCCTATTGCTAAGTTTAGCTCATGAATCTCCACTTTGATGAACCAACTCAAATCAAAAGGAGAAGATTATGAAGACTAGAGGATTATGGAAAAGATATTGAGGAGTTTACCTTAGAAATATGACAATCTTGTGATGACAATATATGAAGAAATGGACCTCACCGCATTGACCATGGATGAGTTGATGGGAAATCTTCAAACTCATAAGCACCGGATCAATAGATCACTGATAACTTCCCAAGAATAGTCTTTCAATGCTAGAGAAAATTCAAGAGGCAATGAGAGTGGAAGAAATGGCTCTAGTAGAGGCTTGCGAAGTAGAGGTTGTGGAAGGAATGGTCAAACGAATGCTGGGGAGAAATTTTAGGATGATCAAGCAACCAAGAGGGAGCAAGCACCTCTCAAAATAGCTCTAGAGGAGGTAACAAGAATTACAACTCCAATAAGAGCAACATTGAATACTACTACTATCATAAGTATGGGCATTATACAAGTGAGGGTGATGAGTCAAAGTAGAATGCTAATGTGTCTGATGTGAATATGGGAAATCCAAACAATCCCATGGCTTTCATCATGTGCAACATTGGTGAAGAAGGCATCCCTGAGGTATAATAGCTAGACAACCATTTGTAGACGCTCAAAAATGGTTTGCATCTACGACCTCATCACTTCTTCATACTAACTTGTCCCATTTTCTCATTCTACTAACTTTGATCTTTTGGCCAGATTGACCATATTTCGTCATTTGTATCCCTTTCACATCAATTTCATATCAACTCAAAATCATATCAAATCAACTCGGAATCACCCCAAATCAACTCGGAATCACCCCAAATCAACTCGAAATCACTCGAAATCAGTCCTAATCAACCCAAAACATATCAAATATGCCAAATCAATCATCATTTATCCGCTCCTAGGCATTTTTGTGGCTTTCAGTGTCTTGGAAACCTATCAACTTATCAATCTTATCAATATGACCTTAGTTCTGTCATGGCTCTCAGTGCTAGTTCAAACTATCATTCATGTCATTCAATCTTTGACGTTGTTGAGGCTTTCACTGTTAGATCATGGCATCATCAACCATTTTAGTAACATTGACAATGTCTGTCGATGTTATTATGATCAAACCTTATCAATCAATTTCAATCCTGTAGCATTTACAATGTCGATTAAATGTTACATATCAACCAATTCATGTGTCCTTGGCATGTTATCAACTTCAATCAATCAATCTGATCATGGCTTTGATCTATTGGTCATCATCTTATTCGATCTATATCATCATAACATTTTCATCAAAGGATACTATCGAATTCATTTAATCAATTTGGCCAATCATCTGCTAATTTTCTGTATAGGATTAAATAACCCATAATTTAATCCCATTCTTTCTAATTATTCTTCCTAATTACCATCCTCAATTAATTAATTTTATTAGTTAATTGATTCATTATCTGCAAACCATGGAAATTCTTTATTTCCTAAGTTTCATTCTCCATCATTAATTCCATTTTCTACTAATTCTTATTTTGTGGAATAAGAGGATTTTTAATTCGAATATTCCATAAAATATTGCATCATCATGACACTTGGATATGACACCTCATGGATTCTCCTTCAACACTTGGCTAAGACTTGTCATAATCAAATATTCTTATCTCTTACGCATGTCCCTATTTGGCTTATTCGTCATAGATTCTTGGCTTTAAGTGGGTTGAGGTGTCTTATGACGCGTCATAGATTCTCTTCCACATTTAGCCAAGTTTGACTCTCATGTGTCATAGAATCTCACAATTGGAATATTTTGTCATATGTGTCATTAATTGTCAAAGGAATCTCTTGCCACATCGCATATCTATGGGTGACAAATCCAATGCCCTCACTCTAAGTGTTGATTATAAATTGGACACTCTTTCTCTCATTTTGGGTCTTTGTCTTCTTCAAGTCTTGGAAGCCTTTAGGTCCTAATTTATTTTAGATTTCTCATTCCATCTCTCACATTAAATCACACTTCAAGTATTCTCATGGCTTTATCCCTATCATAGGCTCTTTGCTTCAATCTTGTGTGAATTATAGGCAACTTTGGAGCTACAATCATTTGGAGAAGAAAGAAGGACATGGGAGCTACAAACAGAAAAGGGAGTTTTTAATTATGTTTGCTTTCTTTTGATTAGTTTGGCTTTCATGGTATACTAGTGGGTGCTAATGTATGATTATTGAGTTTTGTGATTTGCTCATAGTATGTTATGCATTTAACCCATTTTCTGGTCCTACACCATTGTAGAAACCACATGAGCTATAACAAAAGTTTATTCTTTTTCATTGATAAGAATATTTAGTCTAAAATTAAGATGGGAAATAATGCAACCATTCAAATAGTGGGAAAATGATCTATTATGGTCCACAACAAGCAAGGTGTGAAGAAGGAGATACATAATGTGTATTTTTCCCCCAATATGAAGCATAATTTGATGAGTGTTGGAAAACTCATTCAAATTGGCTACAAGGTACTTATGGAAAATGACAAGTGTGTCATTTGTGAGAAGGATGGGAGTAATATATTACTTGTAACATTCCAAATGACAAAGAACTAGATGTTTCCATTGAAGATAGAGACATGTTTCTCTTCCCAATTTAGTGTTCCACCTCACAAGTTTGTACGTACAATAGTACATAAGCAATTAGCTTGTAGGAGCATGATTGAAGAACCCTCCAAGCCTTGGCATGTTAGGTATGGACATATTTCTTTCTCTAGTTTAAATATTTTGTCCAAGTAAAGAATTGTAGATTGTTTCCCAAGCATAGTAAGAAACATAGGCTTCCCTTTAATTATGGAAATTCTAGAAGGCCTAGAGTGCCATTAGAATCAGTGCATTCAGATTTAGTAGGCCTTATGCAAATTACTTCCATTGGGGGTAGCACTTATTTTATGACATTTATGGATGATTTTAATTGTATGACATGGTTATATTTTTTGAAGAACAAATTTAAGGCATTTGACAAATTTTTTGAACTCAAAGCCCTGGCTGAAAAGGAATGATGACACTATGTAAAGGTCCTTAGATTAGATAGAGGAGGGGAGTATACCTCCAATATGTTTATAAATTTTTGTAGGAAGAATTTCATCAAGAAAGAGATAATAGCTAGCTATACACCATAGAAAAATGGAATGGTTGCGAAGAAGAACATGACCATTGTTGAAATGACATGAAGAATGATGAAAGTAAAGGGACTCCCAACTAAATTTTGAGAAAATAGACATAGTATAACACAATAGAAAACTCAGGAAATGAGCACTGATATCCCAACCTCAACCATTCAATTTATACCTGAATTAGTAATAAGTGTAGATAGCATTCTAGAGAAAAATTTGGTTGCATATTAATGGTTGTAGGTGAGAAAAATGGCTATAGCTAGAAGTGGAAGGCTATACATTTTTACATAAGTTTCTAGAGGCTTATCTTGTCCATGCTAATCAAGTTGGTGAGAAATTAATTTACTTTAACAAATTTTTGGGAGAAGTTGTAGCAACAACAATATATTTGATCAACAGGTACCATACAAAGTCAGTTTGTGTTCCAAGATTCCTCTTGAGTCATGATCAAGAAATAGATGGATAGTTGAACACTTGTGAGTGTTTAGATGTGTAGCATATCTAGTACATGTGCCTAAGGAACAAAGGAAAAAGCTAGATGGCAAAGGTGTGAAGTGTGACTCCATAGGGTATAGCTCGAAATCAAATTATTATAGGCTATATGATCCAATTGACAAGAAGATCATCATTTCAAGAGATGTGAAGTTTCTTGAAAATTAGTCATGGGAAGGCTTGGTAGATGAGTCCTCAAGCACTTCATATATGGTGCATACTATTGAAGAGGAAGAAGATGATGTTTGTGGTTAGAAAGATGATGGAGCAATAAACATTGACAATCGACAAAGGAAAAAAGGAAAGCAACCCTTAACATGCTAAGAAGTAGTTCCAAACACTTCAAGACAACCCTAAGCTAGCATGTGAAATAGTAGCGACATCAATACCTAGAGGCTAGTTCCCACTCTCATCTTCCTATTGTCAATAAAGACTAAAAGTCTAAGGAAGATATACCAAGAAGGAAGGTATGAGGAAGACTATCATGAGAGTGTAAATTTTTCATTATTTTCACATAGAGATGTAATTGATTTTGAGGAAGTTATGAATGAAGAAAAATGGTATAATACAATGGATGAAGAAATAGATGCTATTGAAAGAAATGAGACATGGGAGTTAACTAATTTGCCTCCCAAGAAATAAGTAATTGGAGTGAAATGAGTCTACAAGACCAAGTGCAATGCTGAAGAGAAAATAGTTAGGCATAAGGCACGTTTAGTGGTTAATAGGTACAATTAGCAATATGACAGAGATTATGATGAGACGTATGCCCTGGTTGCAAGAATGGAAACTATGTGTGCAGCCATAGCAATTGTAGCCCAAAACAAATGGAGGCTATATCAAATGCATTTGAAGTCTTCTTGAATGGCGTATTGAAAGAAGAGGTTTATGTGGAGCAGCTACTTGGTTATGAAGTTGCAGGTGAACAACACAAGGTGTATAGATTGAAGAGAGCTCTATACAGACTCAAGCAAGCTCTATAGGAATGATATAGTAGGATTGACTCATATTTGATGAGAAATGGCTTTAGCAAAAGAGATGGTGAGCTAACTCTCTACATCAAAACAACAAGTGGTAAAGTGCAATGGTGAGCATGTAGATGACTCAATCTTAAGTAGAAATGATACTTTCCTAATTGGTGAGTATAAAGAGGCCATGAAGAATGAATTTTAAATGATAGAAATAGGTCTCTTGAAGTAATTTCTAGGCATAGATGTAAAACAAATGCATGATGGAATCTTCATCTCTCAAGAAAAATATTGTTGATGCCAGTTTTGGTACCACTACATAACATATTAGCAATTAAATACTTCATATAGAATATAGAAGTCTCAATTCCTCTTTTGAAAAGTTAATACTCATGGGAACATGAGAATAACTCCAATGTTCCTTACAACTGTGGATACTAACTCAGTTTTATCAATGTGATTTTCTTGTAATCACGCAGGCGACCTTACACTGTTTTCTTGAGGATGATTTGGACTTTGGTGGAGGGAAGGTGATGGTGATTCGGTGTGAATTCTAGATGGTGTTGATGGGAAGGTGATGGTGAATGAGTGTGCTCTAATACTTGACTTACTTCTCTAAACTTTGACTACTCAAGTACATTCTATTCTACTCCTACTCCTATGAATGGAAAGATTAGAAAATGAATTGGGATCAAATCTAATGAAATTTTACCAATGGCTCCACCTCCACAAATGTAATGATTCAAGGAAAATGAACTCGTTTACCACACAAGGCATCCCAACAAGCTGCTAGGATGCTATTCAACTAGTTATTAATCCCTATCAAACATCCACTAATGCTACCATGCAACTATCCATCTATTTCACTCTTACTTAACAACTTGAAATGCAATCCACTTTAACAACTTGAAAAGATTTTTTATTCTAACTATTTGGAAGTAGAAACCATCAACAATACCAAAGGCTCTTAATCACCATGCAAGTCACAACAATGAGAAAGAAATGTTATTTTTTGGCATTATCTTTGCAATAATTTTCTCCTGCCATTAAAAATGAGAGAATATGGTCTTATATAGAGGTCAAAATGTACAACTGACACTTGAGATAAAGAGGCAAAATTGATAGTCCAGATTGAATCCTAGAAACCCTAATTAGGGTTGCCACCCGATCAGCCAATGAGAAGATGCCACCTCATCAATGGACCAATGCCAAAAGTGGAAAAGTAGCAACCAATGAGAAGGCTCCAAAATGGTGGCCAATCAAAATTACACACTTTTCCTATCTTAGAAGAAAGAGAAATTGCCACTTAGGCTTACATCAAATGATCTTCTAATATAAATCTCCCCTTTTCTTTCATTCTTTTAGCCAAGGAAATGAACCTAGCTAGCCTTTCATTGACTTCCTACATGGGAGTGGAAGGTGTAAACTTTATCTTGAGCTTAGCTGATTTCATCATGCTGCATGCTGCCTTTAGTGTCTTCTCATGGTCCTTCTCATACTCTTTTGCATATCCAATAAAGGCATTGACAGAGGAAAGGGTGCCCAAATGTTTCTTTTTGATAGTAACCTTTCCTAACTTATCCAATCTTGATCAAAGTCTTGTTTCATCGATATCATTTTCTTTGATTTTATTCAAAATCAAGTGCCAACCCAACGTCGCTCATCATGGTTGAAATGGAAGTGTCAACGCCGACGCTATGATGTGCAACTGCCTTATGTATCTCCTCAAGTGTTCTCAATCTAGTAGTCAAGGAAACAAACCAAGATTCAACAATACTCAATCCTCCTCCATCAACTAACTCTACCCTTTCCAAATATGTCTCTAGTAGCCCAATGAATGCTTGTAGCCTTGGCATAGCCAAATCTTTGACTGGAAGGAAAATTTTCCACTCCTCTTCAAATACTTTGAATTTTTTTCTAATGGTCACTAATGTCAAGAATGTCAAGATAAAGTAAGGTAGTAAATTTTTCCCATCCTAGATTGTGTCATGCATCGAATCCGCAATTTCATGTAGCTTAGCTGGTATTTCTTCTAGGTTGCTCCCGCTATCTTGAGGAAGGGCTACTTGGTGCAACTATTGGATAGGCTCGCAATCTCTCCAATATTTTTTTTCAGCCTCCAACTTTATGATCCTTTCATTTTCCTTCCTTAGCCTTTCTCTTATTGAACCTATACCCTCTTGAATCTCCTCACATTCCATGTCATCTATGTTTCTTCCCAAGTTGTGCTCCACTATCTCATAATCCTAGGCTATAATCTCATACAATGCTTTGCTGACTGTTGGTATAGCAATTTGAACCTTTAGGTGTCCATCACTGTCATTCTTGAGTACTTTTGCCACCATTTTTACCATTTTCCTTTAGTTCTCACCATCACTTTTTTCTATTAGTCCTATGATGTCCTCAACCATTCAAGTAGTTGCAACCTCACCTCTTGGCATAAGTGTTTTCCTTAACCATAGTGGCATAGTGCATCTCCCCAAATTTAGATTTAGTTTGACTAACAAAGCATCAACAACAACCTTGGGTGCCTAACTTATTGCCTTGAGATCAATCGGTCCATCTTCTTCTCCACTAGCTACTGCCATATCATCTCCTTGTTGGTTTTCTAGGAGAAGAGAGTATTTAGTGCTATGACTATAACACTTTGACACTGAATTAGAGCTCATCTCTATCACTATCCCTTTATTATTTGAATTAACATCTTGGCTTCTAAACTAAATTTTTTCTTTCCCTTAATGGTGCTACATGTTGCCTCTTAGTTGGAGGTTGTGGATGTTCTTTTTTTATTCTCTACCTCCAAAGCTCTCTTTTTGCTTCTAATTGCTTCTTGTTGCTGGCTACTTCCTTCACCTTTCTATTTGATTGATTCTATTGGGCCTTCTTTTGGCTTAATTTCTCATAAGTAAGGGGAGTCCTTTGACTCTATAGTTTCCTTAATCTTTCATTATACCATGACTCAGTATGCAAATCAACTGCTCTTGTAACTGCCTCCAAGAAAGGATCCTAATGATAATCCCAATCTATTGGATTCAACTTTGTTCCTTCTATTGTATTATAATCTTCTCTCAACACTTTTTCATAATCTTCTAGTTAATTAGTAATATCAAGGCCTCTCCATTTGATATCTCTCATCATGTTTATCAACAATCTTGAGAAAATTGGCTTTTTCATATGAAAGTCATCCTTGGTATTGGCCAAAATTTCTTCTATAGTGGGAACATGCTTAAATACATTTCTATGAGACACCTTGATAAGACCGTTAGGATCAAATCCTTGCTTTTCTGTTTACCATCCTAGATGATACCACTCTAATTCCTTCTAAATAGCTGCAAAGGTAACCTGATTGGGGAAACTATCATTGCAAATTATAAATCAGAAGGTAATCCCTATCTTACCTATGAGTCTCATTATTCTATCAGAGTGCTCAAATTGCCTAGCCAATTCCATCAAAACTACCTTGTCGGGTAGGTATTTCAGAAGCCTCTTGGGACAAACTATGCTACTTGCTCCTCTAGTGTAGGTGAATTGTGGAAATTGGATGAACCAACTCCCATATTTCTTTATCTTTGCTTCTACTTCTAATGAGAGTTCCCTAGCAGGTGTCCCTTGTAATACCCTTACTGTCTTCATGACAAAGGCATCAAAAAACATTTTGTAATATTTTTTGTTTTTGAAATAAAGCTGTGGATAACATTCATGCCCAAAATGTTGCCCCAGCCTATTGCCAACTTCTCCTAAGGCCCTAAGTCTCAAACTTTTATACAATCTAGCAATTAGGTAAAACATATAGGATCGCATCTAGAATTGCTTTTGGTTTTGTATGGTTCTAAGATGCAACTCTAAATTCTCACTTATGACACTAGCCCAATAAAATCTTATTTTTCCTTTTTGAATTTCAATAAATAAGTACATCAAGTTTTTAAATTGCATACATCGAGCTAGGCCCATGATCTGGTTGAGAAGCACAATGAGGTTGTTGTATTCTAATTTGAAGTCTACCAACATGACCCTCGATGATTTGGTTACTCCTTTCTTTCCCTCATGTAGCCAATGCTATTTTAGATACATGAAATAAGCTTTCAGGTTATCTTGAAATGATTTGGTTTCTTGATCCATCATCACCACTATCATGCTCTTGTACTAGGAAATTTTAAATGCCTCTTCAATTGCATGTCTACCAATGTTGGCCAACACCCTCTTCCCTTAATTAAAAATGACAAATTTTGCTAAACAGATCAAACATAGATGTGCACTCTATAACCAATTCTAGACAAGTCAAGGAGGGAGGAAGAGCTGCCACATTACAATTCAGCTCCTACATATCCTTTTTGCCAAGGAAGATTGTCCTTCCTTTAGCCTGTCCTTTACCTGAAGCATATTTACTATTCTGACATTGGTATTGATTATTCACCTCATTTTTGAGAAGAAAGTTGTTTTGGGCATCTTATCCTCTTTTTCTTTCTTATTATTTGTTCCCTTAGGGTTCTTTCTTGCACTAACATCTTACATCCCAAACACTTATTTATGCCCCTTCATTCTATGTTATATGGACTACCCTTATTGATCTCCAACGTTCTTTCTATCGATGCATTCTACACTTATTTTAGCCTCACCAAATGCCCTATCACTACACTAATCAATCTCCAACCTTCCAACTAGGGAAGGGACTAACGATTATTTATACCTTGCCTTTGCCTTAGGATGGACTACACTTATATCTACCTATCCAATACCTAGGGTGGTCTAGCTTATCTCTACCTCTTCAAATGTCTTACCATGGATTCTACCCTTATCAATCTCCAAACTTCAACCTATGATGGTATGATGAAGTGGTGAATGATGAATGCAAGAAGAACCAAGGGAAACAAAAATAGACAAGAACGAAAGAGAGAAATCTGCTTAAGGACCCCTTTCAACTCTAAATGATTTGAAATTAACTTTACCAATAATTGGGTCTTCTTTTTGAATCTAGGATCAAACCTTAGGAGATTCATGCCCTCTTCCAAAAATTAGAATTTTAATCCTTTGAAATTTTCCACCATTTGTCCCAAAATCATACCTTAATGATGTGTTCCCTCCTCCAAGGAAAATCACCCAAAATGAAGGTGCCTAAATATGATGGATCTTTCTACGTTTAAATAGTAGAAATGATGCCAAGGATCATATCTAAAAATGAAGTAAATACTGCCCATAATAGTCCATAATGAGGTGCCAAAACCCTAGATGCTTGAAAAATCGCCAAGTAGAGAAATCTACCTTAAGAAAGAAAAATTACCAAGAGAAAGTGCAGATTTGTCCTAAAAAAAAATCCCCAAAGATGGGGGAGAAGCTCCAAATTATCTTTAAAAATTTCCAACACAATGCCAATCTACCCTAGCTAGAAAAATTCACCCAAATAATATGCCAATCTATCTTTGCAAAATCGCTCAAAAATTGCCTAAACACAGAACAGGAGGTGTGAGGAGTGAGGAGAAAAGGGGAAAGAGCTTCCTCTTATACCCCACTTGCTCATCCTTCCTAGCTAGCTGAATGGGACCCTAGGAGCAAAAAGAAACATTAATTAGAACACAAACTAGCCCCCATTTAAATGCTTAGCCAAAAATTGAATTTGCCATTATGAAATTTACTTTTTTCAATTGCCAATTAGACGAAAATTGAAAATCGAAAGTAAATAATGCCTTTGAATAATAAATGTTTCCATGTAATGAAGATTTAGTAATTAATATATCATTAAAAATTGGGTTTGGCAAGCCAAAACCAATTTTTTTCAATATTACATTACTAATTTCATTAAAGACTGAAAAATTTCAAGGCAATTTTAATCCATTTAAAGCTAGTTTTTGTAATATAATCCAAATCGACTTTGCTAAGCCATTTTAATTTTTTTGACAAAAATAAATCATCTCTAGATTCTAAAATCAATTTTACAATTTGATTTCATTATCACAAAAAAAAATTTCTCACCAAAAAAAATTCAAGATTTTCCAAAAAACTTAAATCTAACAAAATTTCATTTTTTTGTTATTATTATTGTTTAAAAGAGGGGTAAATGCTTTGACCTAGAGCTATGAACTAGTGAGGCTACAAATGGGGGACCTCATCCCCATTAGATTTGAACCTTGATGGCAAGGATAACAACTCAACAACTTAACCATCTCAACATGCCACTATTGGCAAAATTTCATTTTTTTGAAAATTATTCAAATTTACACAATTATATCTAAAGTTTCAAAAAAATGTCTAACTAAAAAATTTACAATGTTATCCTACCAAGTGTTTCTCTTTGAAATTTGCTCAGCATAAGAATGAAATTGGTCATCCTAGAAAATCAAGTTGAAACCATGTGAAAGTAAATCTAGCCCTCTCCCTCTGGGCCCGAAGGTGTCCAAGATGTAAAAAATAAATTCAAAACACTTTTTTTTTTTGAAAACCTCTAAATTTTTTGCCAACTTGACTGAATAAAGGGGGTCCCCAAATTTTTGGGGTGATGGTGTTGCTCTTTGAAATTTATTTGGCCTAAGGATGAAATTGGTTGTTCTGGAAAATCAAGTTGAAACCGGGTAAAAATAAATCTAACCCTCTCCCTCTAGGCCCGAAGGTGTCCAATATGTAAAAAATAAATTTCAAAAATCAAATTTTTTTTTCAAGGTGACAAAAAAAAGGGGGTCCCAAAAGTTTTTGGAGTGATGGTGTGAAAACATCACAACATCTAGCAACTCCACGGGTGAAATTTTCTTGAACATTTCAAGAAACAAATAACTTAGAACAAAAAATCTCAGGATGGCCTATCCAAAAATTCACTTAAGGACCAGTACTCAATAAGGGAAAGGACTCTCAAGTTGAACCTAAGCACTCTGACCATATGTTACTCACGTGTGTGGAATTGATTTATTCCCCACTCAACAATAACTTGATAATTTCTTAGATCCATTAAACTTAGCTATCATAATATCCTCACTTCAAAATCAACCTAGATAGAGCCCCGCTGTCAGTCAGGAGTCTATATCCCCAACGAAGTTATTGCTATGGTACCACAATCATCGTTCTACCTTTAGTGATTAGTTTTATAGCACTGGTAGAGATGATTGCACACCCTTGAACAAAATTTTATCTTTATTTTCACTTTGATACTACTTTTTCTCTTTTTCCATGATATTTTCTCTTTTTTCCTTTTCTTTTCAACATTTTGTTTCATTTGCAAGCAATGAATCTTGCAAAGGTTTTGGAAGACCACAGTGGCACTAAAGAAGGTGTATGATTTTTGCTAAGTCCAATTTCACTTCAAAACATCAAGAACTCAGAGCAATTAAGTGTGAGTAGAATGTTGTAACCATGCCAGAGATAAATCAAGAACCTCTATTTAGTCTAACCCAAATTTAGTACAATTCCTACCATAGACCAACAACTAAACACATCCTTTAACCTTTAAACCTCATCAAATATATTCAAGAAATGAACAAGATAGACATCTTTTTGTCACCAAGAATGTAAAATCTACACACCTCGCCCATGAGTGATAACATGGACCCCCTTTGCAATTGCAAAGCTCAAAAAACCAAAATTGCTTTCTAGGTAAGGGAAGCTAAAGAAAAATTTCAAGTCAAATGACTTGATGCAAATCAAGCTTGAGATCCCTCACAAACCTAAACTAAACAACTGGAAGGAAACTACCCTGAACAACTTAAAGGGAAACTACTCTAACCCTTTGGCCAAGTGGTCCAAAGAAAACTCTATTCTAAAGAATGAAAAACAACTAACTACTAATTGAAAGTAGACCTATTCTAACTATGTAGAAAGCGCTCCGAACATAGTCCTAGGATTGGAAATAATGCTTGAGGAATTTCCCATTGATAGGCAATGGGACATCCTCACGAATGAGTGTCTTAAGTCTAGATGCATTACCTCCAATAATCTTGGATATGTGGAAAGGACCCTTCCATAGTTTTTCAATTTTTGTCATGTTTTCCTTTTTTATCATGTTCTTTTTTCCGAATATAAGATCAAGTTAAATATCCTAAAGCCCTTATTTGTGCTCTTCTATGAAACCAACGCTTAACTATTGCTTGATGTTTTGCAAATTTTTATAGGGCTTCGTCCCTTTTCTCATCTAGTTGCATCAATTAAGCCAACCTAACTTGGACTCTATCTTCATTCTCATCATAGTATTCCTATATGAACCTTAAAGTTGGAATTTTCAATTGAATTAGGAATATAAGATCTTGTCGATAAACCAAATGATAAGGAGTGATTCCTATGGACTCTTTAACTTTTGTTCCGCCTACCCATAAGGCCTATCTTAGTTGAGTGTGCCAGTCTCTTCGGTTCTCATCTAGAAGTTTTCCAATTATAGTCAAAAGGTTCTTATTTGTGGATTCGGTTAGGCCATTTCCTTGGGGATAGTAATTTGATGAAAATTTTAATATGATCTAGTGGTCAAATGCCCAAGTATGAAATTTAAAAGAAGTGAAAGCAGAACTATGATCACATACAAAAGTAGAAGGACGCCCAAACTTGGTAGTGATATTTTCCTCTGAGAATTTAATGATAGTATTGACAATGAAATTCTTGAAAGCTTGAGCTTCTGACCACCAAGCATAGTAGTTAGTTGCCATTGGAATATACCTGTGTTGTGCTAAGGAATGTGGATTGACATGACCAATGAAGTCAAGTCCCCACATTACGAAAGGTCTCACCTCAATAATTGGTTGCAAAGACATTACTAGATTCCTTTCTATCTTTGTTGGAGTTTGGAAAACATGAAAAGTCTTTACATGCTATTGAGTGTCTTTGAACAAAGTTGTCTAGTAGCATCCAGCTCTTAGTATCTAATGTGTTGTAACCAAATCTGATACATGTCCTATTCCCCATTTTTCATGAAAATGTTCCAAAATATTTCTGGCTTCTTCTTTTACAATGTATCTCAAATATATCCCAGTCTACCATCTGGTAAGGCTTGATTATCAAGTGGTGACACCACATTTCCATTGTTTGGGCCTGTGTTCCAAGTCCTCTTCTGGTTAGACTAATTGATGTACCCTTGGTCTTGTGACTAGTTGTTACCTTGATAGTTATTGTTTTGATAGTTCCTTTGATAACCACCACCTTGGTTATTTCTTTGGTCATCTCAGTCCTAATAGTTCCTTTGGTATCCTCCTTCTTGATGATTTCTATGATACCCTCCTTGATTCTAATAAATACTTCCTTGATTATTTCTATGGGAACTTTGGAGTTGATTGTTCTAATTCCTCAAATAAGTGACTTCTACAGACAACTTCTTGACTTGATCGATCTATTCCTTCATTTTAAGCTTTCTTCTTGAGTCCTTGTGGATGAAGTTGCACCTTGTAGATAAACTAGCATTGATGGCGGTGCTTGAGACAATGGAGAGCCCAAATGTACCACCAACTAATTTGCAGGTGCTCGATATGCAAGCTATGGAACTAGACTATTTGGATCCCCTAGCACTTGGGGGTTCCATTCCTTGTTGGCCCAACTGCTTCCTTATTTCAATTGCTTTGGTGTATGCCAGATGTCTAATCAATATAACACCCTTTTAGGTGTAGGATTGGGCATCCCTTACCACCAAAGTACTATGCTGATTTTCATTAAATGTCAAACTAGGAGCATGAACTTGAGATGATGTCTGCAAAGTATATGCTCTAGTTTTCAATAAAAGTCATTACTAATTTGAATACAATAACTGTTAAGAAAATATAATTTATCCAAAGGAAAGATGACTATCAAATACTTAGAAGGAAATTCTAATTATTTAGCCATATATCTAATCACCTACTGTTGCAGGAACAGTGACCGGTTTTATTTCCACAAGTTGCAGGAACAACAGTGATAACTCTAACTTAGAAAATTGAGTCTAAATTCTACTTACTAAAGCAAAACTCCACCTTTTACGTGGGCCCCCACAGAAGAATGAAGGAAAGAAAAACTTAGATAATAGTGTAGAAACTCAGCAAAGGCATGTATTCATCAAATATGCAGTATTACAATAACTTAGGAAAAATAGTAAGATGTCTATCAACTCTTTCTGTCTATTCACTACTTAACCTCATAGATACAGATGACATCTTATTTATAGAGAAGAAGAACAAACTCCTAAAACTATGCCTTCCTCATGAAGGAAAGTCAGTTACAACTTTAAGACTGTAAACATGCAATTGGAAAGACATTAATTCTCCCTTAAATTCTCCACAAATATAGAGATCATAGAAAATGCTAGATTTGCTCATTTATTTGTCTTCAAATAGCTTTTTAGGAATCCAGGTATCGTGCTTTGCATGTTTAACTGATTGCCTTTATGCTTACTTCCTTGCTCAGCTACTTTATCAGGTCCTGCTTGGTTATTCATTAAAATAGGTCCCCTCTGACTTTGCAACCAAGTCTTCTAGTTGCAATGGTGTCATAACGCTCCTCCTTAATGTCATCAATGCTTTAGCATTATTCCTTCGTAGTTTGTTTAACTCCACTCTTCTTGTATCCTACGATCAACATTTAATACACACAAGAATTCCCACAAACATTTTATTTTCATTTATTAGTTTATAAAGAAAATGCATTAATTATTCAACTAACAGTTTTTGCAATCTCTTCACCTGCAGGAAGATCTACCCACATCAAACATTCATGAAGAAATATTTTTACCACAAAATGAACCCCTTTTTAAATATAATTCCGATTATCATTTTATGCCCTATATCCATACTTTATACATCAGAAGTTCAAAGCATTTATACTAAAGGATGATAAAGTTCAGCATGTTATAGACAAATGTTCACAAAAAGGGCTAATAAAACTTCTATTTCTTCATGTCATCATTTCCCCCCCCAACCGTCCTGAGGTTGGTCCCTTCAGCGTCTATAAGTTTTTGATCCTTATCCATAGTTTGAGGTCATTGGCGATTTTCTCTCCTGATTCATGAGCTCTATAATTAAAATATCCATGATTTTGTTTCAATCTTTCCCATTTATGTTCTTCATCAATCATGTTATATTCAACAAACAGATCATGTTTTCCAAGCATAGGATGCAAAAGTATTGGTGGTTGGAAATGAAGAGGTACCCAATAATTTTTTTGATTTCTTCCCAACGTCTGATACCTAGGCATCCTGCTGATGGCTAATTCTAGATTTTGGGAAGAGTGCAACTCCTTGGTTTTCAGGTCTTCTGGCAATCAAATCCATCTTTGAAGAGAAGCTTGTATAGCATCAGGGGCATTTTCAAAACAATGCTGCTCCCAATCCAGAAATGCTTGTTCGTGAATGGGGTGGATTTTGGTAGCAACACTTCAATTATTGCTAACGAAAAGCCAATTGAAGAATACTCTATAAGTGTTCTGTATTTCTAGCCGAATGTACAATGGTTCAAACATTTCTTTTTCCCTGTAAGGAGCAACCTGGTTCTCTCGACTAATATAATTTTGCATCCATGACATAACGGCCCTAAACTGTACATCTCCCACATACAACAATTAATTCCAATATTTATCATTTGGTACAGAAAGATTATGAACATATAATTCATAGAGGAGATTCTTCAGAGTCATTGGAACTGAATTAAATGTTGCATAAAATTCTTGAGGAGTATGTAAAGAAGGGTTCAATCCCTGAGTGATTTGAGACAACTAAAAATTAATCATTTTCTCCTTTAGGAACATTGTATAAACTGGGGATGGGGACCTGCAATTTACAAGCTCTGGAATGAGCTCACTGATCTTTGTGACACATTGGTGCAGGATCTTAATTTCATTATCCTTTTCTTTAATTTTTTGTGCTTGTTCCCTGATAGTTCTGAGCATTTGTTTCTTCTCTAAATCCCAATTTGCTTTCTCCCATTGAAATTGTTGGTACAAATTAAAGCTGGTTGTTAATAGAGTGGAAATGTTCGACGATGTATGACGATGAACAATAGGTCTATAATCTTCAAGGCAGTGCTTAACATGATGGTGGTTAGCAGTGTTGTCATCCTGAGAATGTTGTTGTTCAACAAAATCATTATGTTGACAAGTAAGAGTGTTATCACCTTTTTCTAAAGGGGAAATGGTTGCAGGATAGGGTGCAATAGTCATTTGTTCTTGAAATTTTTCAACAATTTCCTAAACCATTTCTTGTGCAATAGATGGATATTCCTCTGGTGGTAGATTATCAGTTTCCTCCACTGGGTGTCCAACCTCAAGTACTATCTCTTCTGAGGACTCTGTGTCACTATCAAAATTAATAGGACTATTTGGTTTTGGGAAAATTTCCTCAGGATTATTTCTATGTTTAGGATTAGGTGCTATATGCTCTGGTGACTGTGCAGGTGTAGGTACTAGAGTTTCAATATCAATAGGTGGTGTAGGAGGCTTAGCAGGTGGCATAGGAGGTTCAGGTCTTATATTCACCCTAGACATTTTGGTGACTCACCATGGGGTAGAAATTGGTTTCTTGCCCTTATCAACAGATTTCCCTTTATTTGGGTTAAGTGTAGGTTCTTTTGATACTGGAGGTACTTCTTTTGAACCTTCCTCTGGGGCAGGTGTGTGTGATTTTCTCTTCCTAGGAGTTGATGCTTCTACAGTCAAAATTGTCCTCTTTGTAGTTTTAGGCGTAGAAGCAGAAGCCGAAGCTTCTTGAGCCGTTCTATATACTACTTTTTTGACTCCTACAATAGTTTTCTCTCTTGTCCCTACTCCTTGCCCTTTAGGTCCACCCCTTCTAGCTCCATCTGACCTTAACTTTACAAGATCATCCCATGTTCCCAAATGCTGCCTAGTCAACAATTTTTCAATTATAGCCCTAATCAAGCAATGGTGGGATACCGACTAGTTTTTTCCTTTCTATACATAGGTAGCTTGCCTTTTGATGATATTATAAAGGAATCTTGGAAGATTTACAGGATAATCCCCATGCCGCAAACCGCTCAGAATTTTGAAATGAATAGCATGCAAATAGGAATATCTTCCTTCACATGTAAAATATTTTATGATAAATTCAGTAGGGTGGATGAATTGCAGAGGGAGAGATAACCGTAATGTACCTTGCTTTTTGTTTTCCTCTAGCCAAGGATCTCTCAGTACTGAGAATTATTCTTTTTCTTGTCATGCATCCATGTCCTCTGTCCAACATTCTCCAATTGGGGGTAACCTAGAAACTTTTGCCACCACTTCTTCGATGAATTCTACCTGAATGCCCTTAATAGTTGCATATCCATCCCTCAATGTATTATGAAATTGGAGCACAATTTCTTGATCAAATTGCTTCAAACTGAGACAATAAGCCAGCCAACCTCATTGTTGAAATAAACTACATGTTGTTGGGTCTGCCAGTAAGACTCTATGATCTGCTGGTTCATGCCGTTGAGGTTCTCCACCTATATTTTTGAAAAAAAAATAAAAAAATGCTAATACAGGTGATTTCACTACAAGTGATTTTGAAAGTATGGGAAGTGATAGCTACAGGGGTTTCAACAAAGGGAAATTGCAATACTTCAATACTTTCCAAACATCACACCCTTTAGTGCTTCATGATGGCATTTTAATCATCAAACCATAATGGGAATAAAGATTGTGCTCAAAAACATACGCCATATTAATGAGGAGGTATGTGAAATCATGATTTAATATTATTTCACACATTTTGGAAGTACAAAGGGTTGCCAGCTCATTACTAAAATGAGCCTTCCCCGTACATCCTATATCCTAATTTAAGATTTTCTTGATTTTGCATTCATGATCAATTTCCCCTCCCCCCAACCTAGCAAAGACTAGGTCCCACCAGACCGTAAAGATTGCAAATTCTGAAAATTGAAATAACATGGTTTCATAAATAAACAATAAATGAAATAAATAAATGCAAAGGGGTCGAGTGTGACTGACCTGAGGTGTAATAGGAAGGATGAATCAAAAAGTGCCTTTTTAGAGAAAGAAAGTGAGATGGAATGATGATGGAAAGACAAGAAGATGGGATGGAATCAGGTGGAAAAGGAATGAATTTTTGCATGAGCGCAAATTTTATTATTATTATGAAGGCCTTGAAAATAAATTCAAGGGGCTGCAGGCATCTGGTTGGAAGCCTCAGATGAAGTGGCTGTAGGAAGAGATGTTTCTGCTGTTGTGAACTGTTGAAGAAATTCTTCCCTGGTTGCTAGTTTATGATATAATTTCAGGCGATGCCCATTAAGTAGGAGTTTGAATTTAACTAGATCAATTTTTGACAGTTGAATTGCTCCATTGTTAAAAATTGTAATGATTTCATAGGGACCAAGCCATCGACTTTGAAATTTGCCTTGGTGATGTTGATATCGTGAATCATACAGGAGTGCCCAATCACCAACAAAGAATTCTCTATCTTTAATGAATTTATCATGGCATTTCTTTCTTTGATTTTGAATTAATTCTGTGTTATGAAGAGCTAATTTTTTCCATTCATCCAACTCATTGAGATGCAGAATGCGATCCTGTTGTGCTGCAAGAAGGGTAATATCAAGTTCTAAAGCTATCTGTAGAGTTTTATATTCAAATTCAATAGGCATAACGGCTATCTTTCCATATAGGAGTTGGAAAGGCATAAACCATGTAGTGGATTTCCATGTACACCCATAAGGCTTTAAGAAGTTTTGCTACCCAATCTTTATGATGCAAAGATACTATTTTTGTGAGAATATGTTCCAGCTCTCTATTTGTTACTTCAACCTATCCATTGGTTTGTGGATGATACAAAGATGATTTTCCATGCTGAATTTTATATTCCTCCATGAGTGCTACTATCAGGTTAGATGTGAACTGAGGCCCTTGATCTGATTGTAATTCTCTTGTAACACCAAATCTAGTAAAGATACATTTTTACAGAAACTTTGCAACATTATTGTCACGAGGATGCTTCATGGGTTTTGCTTCAGCCCACTTAGTAACATAATCAGTACAAGCCAATATGTAAATTTTCCCTTCTGATGGTGGTTCAGTAGGGCCAAAAAAATCAATTCTCCATTTATCAAATGTTTCTACTACTATCTATGGCTACAGGGGCATTTCAGCTGTTTTGGTCGGTCTACCCATTCTTTGACATTTATCACAATTTTTTATATACTGAGCTGCATCTTTGTGAAGTGTAGGCCAATAATAACCTCTATTTAGAATCTTTAATGCAATTTTTTTGTTAGAAAAGTTTCCACCATAGGGCTCATCATGACAAGCACAAAGAACATCATATGTTTCATCTTCTCTAAGACACCATCATGTTACCTGATCTGGTCCAGTATAAAACATGAATCCTGAGATCCATGAGAAATTAAAACTCTTTTCTGCTAGCAATCATTTTTCTTTTGCAGAAAAATATGAAGGAGTTTTGCCAGTAGTTAGATAATTGGCAATATTAGCATACCAAGGATTGTGCATTGATAAAAAGAAGAGATGTTCATTAGGAAAGCTATCTTCTATGGTTGTAGGATCATCAGGTGTTTGAAGACGAGACAAGAAATCAGCCACAAAATTTTCTTTACCTAGCTCGTCAATAATGGTGATGTCAAATTCTTGCATAAGTAACAACCATCGAGCCAATCGTCCAGAGATTGCTGGCTTGTTCATCAGATATTTGATAGCAGAGTGATCTGTATGTACAAAGATTTGGTATCCTATAATATAATGTCTAAATTTTTTCAGAGCATAAATTACAGCAAGCAATTCTTTTTCTATCACTGTGTAGTTATACTCAGCTCCTTGAAGATTTTTGCTAATATAGTAAATTGCATGTTCTACTGAATCTATCTTTTGGCCAAGTATCGCTCCAATGGCATGATTTGAAGCGTCTACATGTATATGAAAAGGTAACTCCCAATTTGTTCCTTGAAGCATTGGTGTTGTTGAGAGGACTTCCTTAACCTGCAAGAAAGCTTTTGTACACTATGAATCCCATACAAACTATGCATCTTTTCGAAGCAATTTGTATAAGGGTGTTGCAATTTGACTGAAATCTTTGATAAAACATTGATAATATCTTGCATGTCCTAAAAAACTCCCGAATTCTTTCAATTTGGCTGGTACAGCTAATGTATATATGACTTCTATTTTTGTTGGATCTACTTCAATTCCTTTAGGATAAATAAAGTGTCCCAAGACCAGTCCTTGCATCATAATAAAGCACTTTTCACTATTTAAAGACAAATTGTAGTCTTTGCATCTTTGTAAAACCTTGTCCAAGTTTTCCTTGGCTTCTTCAAATGTTTGACCATATGTGGTGAAGTCATCCATATACACTCCTAAACAATCTGCAGATATGTTAGAAAAAATGCTAATAACAGCTCTTTGGAAGGTTGCAGGTGCATTGCACAGACCAAATGGTAGGACAAAATAAGAAAATGTTCCCCATGGACATGTGAATGTTGTCCTGTCCTAATCTTTTGGTGCTATCTAGATTTGATTGTAACCACTGAACCCATCTAAGAATGAAAAGTATTTCTTTCTTGCAAGATTGTCAAGCACTTGATCGACAATAGGTAATGGAAAATGATCCTTGTTGGTAGCCGAATTAAGTTCTCTATAATCTATGCAGACTCGCCATTTCCCTCCCTTTTTGGGAACAATTACTAATGGTGATACCCATTGGCTATCAGAAATAGGATATATGAAGCCAGCATTGAATAATTTTTGCAATTCATTTTTGACAATATCCCTTAATGCTAGATTTATCCTATGTTGAGGTTGTCTCATAGGTTTATAATCTGAACTAATATAAATTCTATGGGTATAGAGTGCAAGATCCAAACCTTTCATATCTATATACTCCCAAGCAAAAGCATCCTGATGCTTTTCTAACAACTGCAGGGTATCATGATGTTGTGCTTGAGATAAGGACTTGCTTATATTTAATTCTCTTCCTGGAATGATTGTTGTTTTGACTACTTTTTCAGCCATTGAAATTTGCACAATTGGTTGTGAATCTATCTCATGTGGAAGGAGTGAATGTACTTCATCAGATAAAGGCAGAATGCTTTTTAAGACATACTCTTGTGTAGAAGATGCTTCAGGTTGTGTTCCATACTCATTCAGTATAATAGAAGAAATGACATCATCTTCCTCTTTGATGTTTACAAATGAGTCCTGTGAGATCATATCATCAATTTTTGAATAGAATCTATGTCCATATTAGAGTCATCCATATTTGGCCAGTCAACTTGATAATCCTGCAACAAAAGCTAAGCAGGAGAATACAAGGTCAAATTTTTAGTGTTTGTTCCATCTGAAATAGTCATTTTCCCTGATCGGCATGCAATATAGGCATCTGTTGTTGCTTACAATGGTCGTCGTAAAATGATAGGGTAGCCTCCAGTACTTTTTTTTGGAGAGAGGACAACAAGATCAACTGGATACTCCCATGAATGTAATATGACAGTGACATCTTCTAGCATACCATCAGGAATGATGGTAGAACTATCTGCTAATTGCAAGATTGTTGGCGTCTGTCTAAGACCGATGATACTTAATTTGGGCACCACATCCTTGGTTATTACATTGATGGATGCTCCTAGGTCTATTAAGACATTCTATACTTGTACTCCTTGAATGGTGAGGGTTACTATTGGGCTACCAAGGCTTGCATACTAAGGCATTTTGCAGTTATCATGCATAAGATTAGAAAGTTGTCCAAGGACATGGATAGTCTTTGGGTCTTTCTTTTTCCTTCCTGGCTTTTTAACATAGGCTTCTTTGATGGCTTTTGAATATATAGGTACTTCCTTGATTGCATCAAGTAAGGGAATTTTTACCATCATTTGCTTGAGTTGCTCGAGAAAATCTAGTGCAGCTTGATTTTCACTTGGCAGTATTTGCTCTATTAACTTGCTAAGAAATGGCGGCGTTTTGGTTGCAGGAGAAATAGTGGTGGTAGGTTCTTGAATTGACTCAACACTCGTATCATCTATTTCTATTATAATGGGCTATTGAGGTGAGGCAAGTGTTGTTCCAGATCTTAGATGAATATCATTTAGGGTAATGGAATAACTTTTTTGCTGGGTTGAAGGTTTTGCACTATTAGGGTTAGGTGCTGGTTGTGTAGGTAACTGTGGCTATTTTGGAGGGGTTGTATTGGCTACATGAGGCATTAAGGCTAGCTATTGAAGAGGTTGAGTCAAAGTCAGCTGTAGCTGATGCTGCTGCCACCCTTGGTTGGTCTATGGCCAACCTTTGTTAGGCTACTGCCAACCTTGGTAAGGCTATTTCCAACCTTGGTAAGGTTGCTGCCAATAATTATAATTACCATGCTGTTGTTGCCATTGACTATTACTACCATAATTATGGAGTGGGTCTTGAGGATTACCTGATCTTGGAGCCCATGACCTCCGTTGAGAAACATAAAAGACTTCCCCATCTTCATCAATTGCCTTGAACTCAGTAGGCACATACTATGATTCCATGCTAGCAATAGGCTTACATCGGCAGTTGCATTTCTTTTCTCTACAATGGGGGCAATATTCTGCCAACATGCTATCAAAATCTTCCTTCTTCCTACGTGTTTGCATGGTATCCAATTGTGTAGCAACATCATTAATGACGTCTTTCTTGAAATCTGACAAGAGGTTTGACAATTCTATATTAGATACTCCTATCCCAGGAGTCTTTTGGAGTAAATCCCTCAAACCTCATCATTTCTTTGTTGTTGCTCTTGAATAGTTTAATCAAATATTTCAAAATTCAGCCCATGTCTTCTGTGTAATGTCACCTCCAACCATTAAGTCTAAAGCTTTCATACTCCTATCATGTACTCCTTTCAAAAAGAGATGCTTTTGAGACTCCTCATTCAGCTGATGTTGTGTGTTGTGCTATAGGTTAAACATGAACCGGGAAACATAGTCCTCGAAAGTCTGATCCTCCTTTTGTGTCATTTTAAAAATGTCATCTCCTTTAAAATCATGGCCTCTGCAATATTCCATATATTTATTAAGGAACAGATTACTCATAGTTTGCCAATCTATCACAGCATTGGCACCTAAATTCATAAACCATCTCAAAGTGACTTCTTTGAGAGTTGATAGAAACAATTTCAGCTTATGGGCATCAGTTGTGTAGTCATAACTTTGAAAAAGGATGTCAAACTTAAAGAGAAAAGTTTTTGGATCTTTAGTAATAAGGCCATAAAATTTAGACAGGGTAGCTGAGGGTATATTTTTCAAATTTTGATTACCCTACTGAGGAGGAATTGGAAAGGGAAAGGTAGGTTGAGCTGCTACCATTTGTAGATATCCTAGTGGTGGCTGATAAATGACTAGAGCTAATGGAATATCTTGATATTCTGGCTCAGAAAAAATATTATTCAAATGAAAAGATTCTTCAGATGTGGTTGGTGATTGTACTTGTTCTGATACTTTTGCAAATACATTCTTCTTCTCTCTCTTATCTTTCTTCTCTTTCTTCAGAGTTAGGATAAAGAGGATCTTCCTGATTGAAGTTGGGAAGAAATCTTCCAAGGTGATCTCTTCTTCTATGCATGCAAAAATGCTGGAAATGAAATCGAATGACTCAATAGTAAATACTAGACTGACACCATCCCCAACAATAGCACCAAAAATATGTCTAATCAATATAACACCCTTTTAGTTGCAGGATTGAACATCCCTTACCACCAAAGTACTATGCTGATTTTCATTAAATGTCAATTCGGGAGCATGAACTTGAGATGATGTGTGCAAAGTATATGCTCTAGTTTTCACTAAAAGTCACTACTACTTTGAATGCAATAACTGTTAAGGAAATCTATTTTATCCAAAGGAAAGACGACTATCAAATACTTAGAAGGAAATTCTAGTTATTTAGCCATATATCTATGCACTTACTACTGCAGGAATAGTGACTGGTTTTGTTTCCAGTGGCTGCAAGAACAACAATTTTAACTCTACCTTAGAAAACTAAGTCTAACTTCTACTTACTAAAGTAAAACTCAACCTTCCGCATGGGCCCCCACGGAAGAATGAAGGAAAGAAAAACTCAGATAAAAGTGTAGAAACTCAGCAAAGGCATGTATTCATCAAATATGCAGTATTACAATAACTTAGGAAAAATAGTAAGATGTCATCAACTCTGTCTGTCTATTCACTACTTAACCTCATAGATATAGATGAGGTCTTATTTATAGATAAGAACAACAAACTCCTAAAAATATGACTTCCTCATGAAGGAAAGTCAGTTACAACTTTAAGACTGTAAACATGCAATTCGAAAGACATTAATTCTCCCTTAAATTCCCCGCAAATATAGAGATCATAGCAAATGCTAGATTTTCTCATTTATCTATCTTCAAACAGCTTTCTAGGAATCTAGGTATCGTGCTTTGCATGTTTAACTGATTGCTTTTATGCTTACTTCCTTGCTCGGCTACTTTATTAGGTCCTACTTGGTTATTCATTAAAATAGGTCCCCTTTGACTTTGCTATGAAGTCTTCTAGTTGCAACAATGTCATAATGCTACTCCTTAATGTCATCAATGCTTTAGCGTTATTCCTTCATAGTTTTTTTAACTCCGCTCTGCTTGTATCCTGCGATCAACATTTAATACACACAAGACTTCCTGCAAACATTTTATTTTCATTTATTAGTTTATAAAGAAAAGGCATTATTTATTCAACTAACAGTTTTTGCAATCTCTTCAGCTGCAGGAAGATCTACCCACATCAAATATTCATGAAGAAAGATTTTTACCACAAAATGAACCCATTTTTAAATATAATTCCGATTATCATTTTATGCCCTATATCCATACTTTATACATTAGAAGTTCAAAACATTTATACTAAAGGATGATAAAGTTTAGCATGTTATAGACAAATGTTCACAAAAAGGGCTAATAAAACTTCTATTTCTTCATGTCATCACTAGAGTCAATGTTGTGGGAGCAAGATTTTCCATCCTTGTGAACATGGTCAGATGGTTGTCTAAGGCACTATAATATACTTCCAATGCACTTGCCTCTGTCATTGTGTAAGGTAATCACAATCTTGTGTAAGCCTTATGGAAATGATCATTAAAGGAACTTATTGACTCCCTATCATGTCTCCTAATGTCCAAAAACATTCTATGTAACTCTAGTGGTGTGGTAAGCATGCCAAATTTCATAGTAAAGGCTTCTCTGAGCTGAACCCATCCCATTATAGATGATGCTAGCAAATTGAAAAACTAGTAATAAGGTTGTTCCCCCAATGAATAAGGAAAAATCATACATGCTACATCTTCATGTAGAATTCTTTTGTTGCAAAATGCATCTTCAAACACTTTGATATGCTCCTCTACTATACGATTAGGGTCATTAACGAAAAACTTGGAGTAGAATACCATTGAATTCTTCAGTAGATCATGGTATTGTTTGAATAAAATGGGCAAGGCATTATTTTGAATCCATGGTGGTTGAGCCATCATTTGTTATTTGACTTGAGCTTGAACTTGTTGGCAACTTAAGGGGCTAGCTAAATTTGATTTATCAGCTACCTAGTAGTTCCTTGATTTCTCATGAAATTCTAGCATAAGCAGACCCTCTTCCTAGTGTGGTATATTTCTCAGTATCCTCTGCCTCCTATGAGAAGGTGATGGTGAATGAGTGTGCTTTGATACTTAACTTACTTCTCTAACTTTCTTCTCTAAACTTTGATTACTCAACTTCTTTCTATTCTACTCCTACTCCTATGGATGGAAAGATTAGCAAATGAATGGGGATCAAATCTAATGAAAGTTTACCAATGGCTCTACCTCCAAAGATGCAATGGTTCAAGGAAAATGAACTTTTTTACCACACAAGGATTCCCAACAAGCTTCTAGGATGCTAGTGGTTTAGTTATTAATCCCTATCAAGCATCCACTAATGCTACCATGCAAATACCCATCTATTTCAATCTTACTTAACAACTTGAAATGCAATCCACTTTAACAACTTGAAAAGAAATTTTATTCTAACTATTTGGAATTAGAAACCATGCAACAATACCAAAGGCTCTTAATCACCATGCAAGTCACAACAATGAGAAAGAAAAGTGATTTTTTTGCATTATCTTTCCAACAAATTTCTCCTTCCATTAAAAATGAGAGCAAATGGCCTTATATAGAGGCCAAAATGTACAATCAAAAGTCAAGATAAAGAAGCAAAATAGACAATCTAAATTGAATCCTACAAATCTTAATTAGGGTTGCTACCCCATTAGCCAATTAGAAGATACCACCTCATTAATGGACCAATCAAAAAGTGGAAAAGTAGAAACCAATGAGAAGGCTCCACAATGGTAGCCAATCAGAATTAAACACTTGTCCTATTGTAGAAGAAAGAGAAATTGCCACTTGGGTTTACATGAAATGATCTTCTAATATAAATCTTCTCTTTTCTTTCATTCTTTTAGCTAAGGAAATGAACCAAGCTAGCCTTTTTTTGACTTCCTCCATGGGAGGGCAAGATGTATGCTTTATCTTGAGCTCAACTAATTTCATCATGCTACTTTCTCCTTGTAGTATCTTCTCATGGTCCTTCTCATACTCTTTTGCATATCCGATAAAGGCATTGAGGGAGGAAAGGGTGCCTAAATATTTCTTCTTGATAGCAACCTTTTCTAACTCATCCAATCTTCATAGAAGTCTTGTCTTATCAGTGTCCTCTTCTCGAATGTCTCCAAAATCAAGTGCCACCCAAACATTGCTCATCGTGGTTGAAATGGAAGTGTCAATGCCTAGGTTGTGATGTGCAACTTCCTTTTGTATCTCCTCGAGTGTTCTCAATCTAGTAGTCAAGGCAACAAACCAAGACTCAACTATACTGAAACCTCCTCCATCAACTAACTTGGCCCTTTCCAAATATGTCTCAGGTAGCCCAATGAATTCCTGTAGCCTAGGAATAGCTGAATCCTTGACTGGAAGGAAATCCTTCCACTCCTCTACAAATACTCTAAATTTTTTTCTAATGATCACCAATGACTAGAATGCCGAGAAAAACTAAGGCATGAAATTTTACCCATCCTAGATCATGTCATGGATCCAGTCCCTAACTCCATGTAGCTAAGTTGATATTTCTTCTAGGTTACTCCCACTGTCTTGAAGAAGGGCTTCTTGGAGCAACTATTGGATAGGCTGGAAATCTCAACAATATTTTTTCTTAGCTTCCAACTTTATGATCCTTTCATTTGCCTTCCTCAACCATTCTTTGATTGAAGCTATACCCTCCTGAATCTCCTCACAATCCATGTCATATGTGTTTCTTCAAAAGTTGTGTTCCACTATCTCATATTCTTTGGCCACAATCTCATCCAATGCCTTGTCAACTATTGGTATAGCTATTTAAACCTTTCAGTGACCATCACTGTCATTCCTAATTACTTTTGCCACCATTTTTTCTATTTTCCTTTGGTTCTCATCATCACCCTTTTCTATTAGTCCTTGGATGTCCTCAAATATTCATGTGGTTAATACCTCACCTCTTGGCATCATCATTTTCCTTAATCATAGTGGTGGGGTGCATCTCCCCAAATCTGGATTTGGTTTGACTAACAAAGCATCACCAACAACCTCGGGTGCCTAACTTATTGCCTCAATATAAATTGATCCATCTTCTTCTCTACTAGTTACTACCATATCATCTCCTTGTTGGTTTTATAGGAGAGGAGAGTATTTAGTGCTATAACTGTAACCACCTCACTCTGAATCAAAGCTCACTTCTATCATGGCTCCTTTTTCACTTGAATTAACCTCTTGGCTTCTAGCCTCAATTATGCTTTCCCTTGATGGTGTTACATGTTGTCTCTTAGTTAGAGTTTTTGGATGTTCTTTGCTTTTATCTACCTCCAAAGCTCTCTTCTTTCTTCTAACTACTTCATGTTGCCAACTACTTCCTTCCCCTTTCTCTCTGACTAATTCTATTGGGCCTTCTTTTGGCTTCATCTTCTCATAAGTAAGGGGAGTCCTTTGACTATGTAGCTTCCTTAATCTTTCATCATACCATGACTCAGTATGCAAATCAACTACTTATGTAACTGCCTCCAAGGAAGGATCTTGATGATCATCCCAATCTACTGGATTCAAGTTTGTTCCTTCTACTATATTATAATCTTCTCTCAACACATTTTGATCATCTTCTAGTTGATTAGGAATATTGAGGCCTCTCAATTTGATATCTCTCATCATGTATACTAACAATCTTGAGAAAGCTAGCTTTCCTACATGAAACTCATCCTTGGCATTGGCCCAAAAGTCCTCTATAGTGGAAACATGCTTAAATACATTTCCATGAGATACCTTGATAAGACCATTAAGATTGAATCCTTTCCTTGATCTGTACCAGATGATACCACTCCAATTCCTTCTCTGCAGCTGCAAAGGTGACCCGATTGGGGCAACTATCGTTGTCAATTTTGAATGAGAAGTTAATCCCTATGTTACTTTTAAGTCTCATTATTCTATCATAGTGTTAAAGTTTCCTAGCCAATTCAATCAAAACTACCTTGTCGGGTAGGTATCTTAGAAGCCTCTTAGGACAAATTGTGCTTCCTACTACTCTAATTTAGGTGAACTATGGAAATTGGATGAACCAACTCCCATATTTCTTTATCTTTGCTTCTACTTCCAATGAGAGTCTCCTAGCAGGTGTTCATTGTAATAACCTTACTATCTTCATGGGAAAGGCATCACGAAATTTTTTAAAATATTTTTTATTGTGCAAATTAATTTGTGGATAGAATTCATGCACCAAATGTTGCCCCAACTCATTTTTGACTTCTCCTAAGGCCCTAGGTCCCAGATTTTTATATAATTTAGCAATTAGGCAAAATAGATAGGATCCCATATAGAATTTCTTTTGGTTTTGTATGGTTCTAAGTTGCAACTCTAGATTCTCCCTTATGATCCTAGCCTAATCAAATCTCTTTTTTCCTTTTCCAATTTCAATAAAGAGGTACATCCAATTTTTGAATTGCATACCTTGAGCTAGGCCCATGATCCAGTTGAGAAGCATAATGAGGTCATCGTATTTTGATTTGAAGTCCACCACTATGAGCCTCAATGATTTGGTTACTCCTTTCTTTCCCTCGTGTAGCCAATCCTATTATAGATGCATGAAATAAGTTTCTGGGTTATCCTAAAATTTCTTGGCTACCTCATCCATCATCACAATTGTCATGCTCTTGTATTGGGGAATGTTAAATGCTTCTTCGATTGCCTATCTACCAATGTTGGCTAACATCCTCTTGCCTTCATAAAACATGATGGATTTTCTAATCAGATCAAACCTAGATGTGCACTCTATAACAATTTCTAGACAAGGTCATGTAGGAGGAAAAGTTGTTGCGTGTACAATTTTGCTCCTGCATATCTTCTTTTCCAAGGGGGATTGTCCTTCCTTTAGTCTATCCTTTACCTATTGCATATTTACTGTTTTGACATTGGTATCGGTTATTCACCTCATTTTTGAAATGAATTTTTTTTTGGGCATCATATCCTCTTTATCTTTCTTGGGATTTGTTCCCTTAGGGTTCTTGCTTGTACTAACATCTACCATCCTAAACACTTATTTCTACCCCTTCATTCTACTTGATATGGACTACCCTTATCGATCTCAAACCTTCTTTATATCGATGGATTCTACACTTATTTCTGCCTCACCAAATTCTATAATACTACACTTATCAATCTCCAATCTTCAACCTAGGGGTGAGACTACCAGGTATTTTTTCCTTGCCTTTACCTTAGGATGGACTACACTTATATCTCCCTCTCCAATACCTAGGGTGGTCTAGGTTATTTCTATCTCTTCAAATGTCCTATCATGGATTCTACCATTATCAATCTCCAAGCTTCAACCTATGATGAGATGATGAAGTGGTGCATGATGAATGGAAGAAGATCCAAGGGAAAGAAAACTAGACAAGAACGAAAGAGAGAAATCTTCTTAAGGACCCCTTTCAACTCTAAATGATTTGAAATTACCTATACCAGTAGTTGGGTCTTCTTTTAAATTTAGGATTAGACCTTAGGAGATTCAAGCCCGCTTGCAAAAATTAGAATTTCAATCCTTTGAAATTGTCCACCATTTGCCCCAAAATTAGACCTTTATTATGTGTTTCCTCCTCTAAGGAAAATTGCCCAAAAAGAAGGTGCCCAAATATGATGGATCTTGCTGCCTTTGAATACTGGAAATGATTCCAAGGATCAGATCTAAAAATGAAGTAAATATTGCCCATAATAGTCCATAATGAGGTGCCAAAACCCTAGATGTTTGCAAAATTTTCAACTAGAGAAATTTTCCTTTGGCAAGAAAAATTGCCAAGAAAAAGTGCAGATCTGCCCTAAAAAAAAATTGCCAAACATGAAGAACTAGCTCTAAATTATCTTTAAAGATTGCCAACACAATGTGAATCTACCCTAGCTGGAAAAATTTTCCCAAAGAAAATGTGAATCTACCTTTGGAAAATTTCTCAAAGAAGAAAATATCTGCTCTTAGTCAAAAATTGCCTAAGCACCAAAGAGGATGAGTGAGGAATGCGGAGAAAAGGGGAAAGAGCTTCCTCTTATACCCCACTTGTTCATCCTTCCTAGCTGGCTAATTGGGACCTTGGGAGCAAAAATAAACATTAATTAGAACACAAATTGGCCCCCAGTTAAATGCTTAGCCAAAAATTAATTTTGCCAACATGAAATTTACATTTTTTAATTGCCAATTAGACCAAAATTACTAAAGGAAAGTAAATAATGCCTTTGAATACTAAATGTTTCCATTTAATGATGATTCAATAATTAATATATCATTAAAAATCAGGTTTGGCAATCCAAAAGCCATTTTTTTCAATATTAGATTTACTAATTTCATTAAAGACTTAAATATTGCAAGGCAAATTTAATCCATTTAATGCTAGTTTTTGCAATATAATCCAAATGGATTTTCCTAAGCCATTTTATTTTTTTGACAAAAATAAAGCATCTCCAGAGTCTAAAATTGATTTTACAATTTGATTTTATTATCACAAAATTAATTTTCTCACTAAAACAGAATTCAAGATTTTCCAAAAAACTTAAGTCTAAAAAAATTTCTTTTTTTTAAAAATTATTCAAATTAAAAAAATTATATCCAAGTTTTCAAAAAAATGTCTAAGTACAAAATTTACAATCTTATCCTACCAAGTATTGCTTTTTGAAATTTGTTCGGCCTAAGGATGAAATTGGTCATTCAGGAAAATCAAGTTGAAACTGGGTGAAAATAAATCCAACCCTCTACCTCTAGGCCCAAAGGTATCCAAGATGTAAAAAAATAAATTCAAATTTCAAAATTTTTTGGACAACCTCAAAAAATTTTGCCAAGGTGACCAAAAGAAAGGGGTCTCCAAAGTTTTGAGGTGACGGTGTGAAAACCTCACAACAAATATATAAGGCAGATCTTGGAGAGATTCAAAATGCAGAATAGTAAGGTATCCCCAATACCAACAACAATAGGTCTGGAGTTGAACAAGGAAAATTGTAGAAAAAGTGTGAATCCAACATTACACAAGACTATGATTGGAAGTTTGATGTATTTGACTGTAACTCAGCTAGACATGATGCATGCAGTAAGTTTGATTTCTAGATTTATGGAAACACCAAAAGATTCTCATTGGCAAGCAAGAAAGAGGATCCCAAGGTATGTGAATGGTACCAAGGGACTTGGTATTTTGTACACTACAAAAAATGATTTCAAGGATGTTGGTTACATAGATAGTGATTGATCTAGAACCTTAAATGATAGAAAGAGCATTTGTTGATTCATGTTCCATATGGGATTGGGTACAATTTCATTGGCATCCAAGAAGAAACCTATTGTTGCTCAATCTACAATAGAGGCTAAATACATAGGATTGAATTTTGTATCATGTCAAGCTATTTGGTTAAGAATGATCTTGACAGATATAAATGAAAAGCAAGAGGATGGAACCATAAATTTTTGTGACAACATCTACTCAATTGCATTGTCTAAGAAGCAAGAGGAATAGAACAGGGTAGACAAACCCAAAATTCCCCACCTAACCAAAAGAAGAGAAAAATAGACAATAAAGGAAATAAAAAAAGAGAGAGAGTAGAAGCAAAACCTAAATTAACTATGTACAAGGTAGGCTTTTGAAAGGAAAACTAAGGGCAAGAATAATATTTGAGGAATTATCCATTGATAGGAAATAGGACTTCCTTTCCTATTAGAGACTTTATCTTGAATGAAATATCTCCCACTATTTCAGAAATATGATAAGGACCTTTCCACAGATTGTCAAACTTGTCTTGTGCACCTTTCTTTCTATGTGCATTATGCCAATGAAGTACCAAATATGAAATTTGTAACTCTTTGAGCTTTGCCATTTTGTCAAACAATCTCTCGAAAACTCCTTAATTTTTAAAAATTTTTTTGAATGATTCATCTCTATTATCCTCTAAGTATAACAATTAAGCCAATCATGTCTACACTCTTTCTTCATCTTCCATATATTCTTGCATGAATCATAATACTAGAATCATCTATTGGACAGGAAAAATTGGATCCTATCCATAGACCAATTAATTTGGAGATGCCCCTTAAGAAATCTTTATTCTAATTCTAGCTACCCAAAGTGTGAATCTTAGTTATGTATGAAAATCTCTAGGATTATTGTCTAATAACTTCTTCATTGCACTCAATAGATTCTTGTTTGTTGATTCTGACAATCCATTCCCTTGCGGGTAGTGGATTGATGAAAACATTAGTATAATCCGATAGTCAAATGCCCAATTTGAAAACATCAAGGATCTAAAGGAAGGTTCATTATAATATACAAATGCATTAGGAAATCCAAACCTAGTAATGATATTTTATTCAAGGAGTTTAATAACAGCCTTTGTTGTGTTATTTTTGAGTGATTGAGCCTTAGTCTAGCTAGTGCAATAATCTATAGTAGTCAAGATGTATTGATGATGTCCCCAAGAATGTGGATTGATGAGGCCAATCAAATCTAACCCCCATTTGGGAAACAATTTTACTTCAATAATAGGTTGTAACAACATACGGAGATTTTTTTCACATTTTTTAGGTAACTAACATATGTGACAGGTCTTCATATGTTCATAAGTATGTTTAAACAACATTGGTCTATAATAACGTACCCTTGATATTTGATGAGCTATAGCCAAATCACTTCCATGACTGGTTCCATAATTACTATGAAAATATTCAATGATGTGTCCAACCTCCTCCTTTCCAACACACCTTAAATAGATCCCATCATGGTTCTTACTATATATCACAAATCCTTGAAGGAGGAATTGTTGAATTTTAATTCTCAATAATCACTTTTGTATAGAATTCAAGTGTTCTGGAGACTTACAATTTAGTTGGTGGTAAACAATTTTATCATACTACTCATCTAGTTGTATCTCTTCTAACACATATACTTTTTGTGCTAACCTAGGACTAGTTGTAGATAAAGTTTGAGCTAGACCCTATCCGCATACTAGCTTCATTGGTTGTATCTCCATGTCATATTCTTGAATGATTTCCATCCACTTTCCTCTTCTTTCTTCCTACTTATTCTACATTAGCAAAGGCTTCATTTTGGCATCAGGACCTATTGCATATACCCTTCTTCTTAAAATGTAATGTTGAAATTTCATTATTGCCTTTACCAAAGCATAAGCTTATTTCTTAGTATTTGGGTTTCCCAATTTTGTGTCTTTCAATGGTGAACTCATGAATACAATAGGATGTTTATCTTTATCATCTATCTTCTGGATGGGGATAGTTGCATAGGTGTGTTCAGAGGAAGAGGAATATATATAAAAATGGCTTGGTGCAATCCAGACTAAAAAAAAAAGGAGCATCCACGATTGCTTTCTTAATTCCCTCAAATGCCTTTTTCGTTTTAGGTGTCCAATCTATCTTTTCTCCTTTCTTTAACATGTCATTCAATGGACTTACTATCTCCACAAATCTAGTTATGAACTTCCTTATGAAGTTAATGTTCCTAAATAATGACTTTAATTATTTCTAACTCAATGTACCAAGGATATCAATTGAGATTGATATTGCCTCAATGCACCAAGGATTGATTGCGATTCTTTATTTTAATATTACATGTCCTAAAAAAATTCCCTCAGTAAAAAAAAATGTATTTCTTTGAATTGAAGGAAATTCCATATTTTTTACATCTTTGGAAGCTCCTTTCCAAATCATTGATGTCCTGCATTGAGAGAATACTGTGAGATCATCCATGTCTATGATGATGCATTTCCTTAGCAGGTCTCTAAAAGAATAATCCATGATGGGATTTGAAAATTTTCTCCTACTATGATAAAACCAAAAGGCATTCTTTTATTAGAAAATGTACCCCATTTAGTTGTTAATTTAGTCTTTAGTCTATCTTCTTCTTCTAGCATCACTTGATTAAATATAGAATAACCATCTAAAATGACATGATTTGAGAACCATTGATGGCTTGTATCACTTTATCTAACAATGGCACTATATAATTATCTTTCTCTAAAGCTCTATTAAGATTTCTAAAATCAACACACAACCTTATCTCCCCATTCTTATTTCTGATAGGATCAAGGTTAGTGACCCATCAAACTGAGAATATAATTTTTTCTAACAATAACTTCTTTACTTCTTAGTGTATTAGTGGTTCTAATAATGAATTTATTGGTCTTTCCCTCTATCTAAATGGCTTACTATTTGGTTTTAGTGGAATAGAATATGTGTGATGAGAGACATATCATATGTCTTCAAATCATCATATCCCAAATCAATTTTCAAAGACTTTTGAGCTTGTTAGAAAATTGAGGATATGCATATCATCTTCAACCACTTGAAAATTTGTGGTATTTTAAGGAACTAATGACACTGGAAGTTAGCTCAACTATGAATTTCTTCACACAATCCATGCCAAATGGTTCTAGTGAACTTGTAGATTAAGCTAAAGAGTTTTCTATAGGATTTCGTATTTGACTTAACCTTTTAATATTGAAAGCTTCAAATCTTTCAATTATTTCACAAACATATTGTGATAATGACTCAATCTTTTATCATGGCATGTATATTTCTTGTGTAATTGTCCAACCACTATGTCTAAATCTCTTCATACATGTAGGACTTTGGCACATGAGAAATGATTCATACTCAACCACATTGTTAGTACATGGGAATTACCATGTATGTGTTGCCAAATAAGTTTCTCCAATACTGTCGATGAGTTCAACACAGGCTCCACTACCTTTCTTTGATTTGGATCCATTGAAGGATAAGGTCCATACTTGATCATTTTCATATTCTATGGATGGTTTTTCATTTGACTCCTTGAATTATTTATGTTGTTCTTCTTTACCTATTTCACCTTCTTGAATTTTGTCATATTATTCTTGTCTTGTATTATATTCTTTGATTCTTTCATGTTGTGGCTGTAAAATTCCCATATGGGATGAGTTCAAAATGGCCTCATTTTTTTCTATCCATGCTTGTTGATCCATTTTGGATACTTGTTTAATTTTTTATTTGCACATGGTGCATGACATCTCATAATGAAAAGCATTATGTATTCTACACTATTTTGGTAATAGTATGTTTTGAATGGAAGCATCTTTTCCTAATTCAACTTCTTTCCTAATTCTTTTTAGGAAAAACTTTCTAACATTCTCAAACATTCCTTCATTTGATGATGGTTCTGAATAATCCATAATCGGTACCTTAGTGAATCTTGGAGCCACATCAGAACATGCCCCTTCATTATAATATTGCAACATTAGAATCTCTCCTATTTTTGTAACATATGATCGAAAATTGGTTTCCATGAACAAGATCTCATTATGTTTTCCATACTGGAGCCTTTGAGTTCTCTCTATCCTTATTTGACTAAGAATTCCCTTCTATGGAAGCCATATGTGTGACAAGTCTATTACAATGTAGTCATGTAATTTCCTTTCCAAATCCCTACTCAAAAGCATGCCATATCCCTCAATAATATCCACAGCCAATATATCAATACAACTTTGAACTCATGGATTAGATGCTAATTACATTCAAATATTATTTAACTCTCCCATGACTAGGACTTATATTTTATCCAACTCGGTAACCTTCATATGAGTCTAAAGTGAAACCAATCCAAACCTTCTACATATGTCCAAAGGCATTCCATTTCTTAATGCAGTAGAATAAATTAAATAATAATGTAACATTTTTACAAAAGTTCCAACTGATACTTGGAAAGGTGTAGGTTCCTCCTTCCCTTGATAAAAAAATATTATCTTATGAACTTTTGAATCAAATGCCTCATTTTAATATACATAAGTTCTTCCATTTTGTGTTGTCATAGAAATTTCCACTATAGAAGAATTATTTCTAATCATTTCTTGAGGTGGACTATTTTGGGAGCTTTCTCAATTAAATGCAACCTTCAAATTAGCCAAAGACTTTTCTATCATTCCACTGAAACATGAAGGATTTTGAGGAAGCTCATATGCATATGGCAATACATCTTCCACTACATTGGTGTTATGTGCAAAATTGGATTGTTCAATATTGGATAACCCCCTTGGAAGATGTGATACATTTTGAGAAATAATATTCATAAAGGCATCATTTAAACTTACTAACAATATATATTTTTATTTCTTTAAATTTATATCAATTCATATAATAGAAGACTCACTATGATTTTCTTGAATTCCTCTAGTACAAATTAACTCCACCTCTTCAATTCCTCTCTAGGTGGACTTCCTTTCCATTTTTTTCTTGAATTTTCATTTGGCCTTTGTTCTCCTAGTTGTGTTGAAGATTGAAGATATTCTTCCCCTTCTCACCTTGTCAAGAAATCATCATGGACAACTAGCCTTTTTCTCCCTGAGAATTTGTTGATTGATGATACTCAGATGTGTCTGCAATGGTATCAATTTGGAGAAATTGATGATGTCAATGGCTCATGGTTGCTATAATTCCTTTGAGATATCAATATCAAATTATTACTAGATGTTTGTTGGAAATATTTCACTTCACTTGTTCCTTCCACTAAGACATTATTTTTTAGAGGAGGGAATAAAAATTCATCCTTATCTAGTGATTCATTTGGGGACACCATTGGAGGTTGATTGTTCTAGTGGAACTTGTTAATGTGGAATCTCCACTAGACCATTTGTTGAAGTAGATGGGAAATTATAATTAGCTTTTATTGGAATCAAATCCTGAGAATTAGGAGGATGAAACTTAAAATCATAAAGAACTAATGCATGGTCATATCTTGGTGTAGACACTATCTCATATCCCATAGGAGGAGGATTCTTAGATGTGGTAGTATTCCTCACTTCTCCCTTGAAAATATTAGCTAATATTTAAAATTCCTGACACCATAATTCAGAATGTTGATTTGTTTCATGTAGTCTACACTATCTAGATAGTGCAACTTCTCCTATGAAAACTTCAATAGCTAGTAGATTCTCAGAAGATGGAGGATTGTCCATTGGTGAAGGTATGCCTCCTTTATTTCTATTGTTATTCCATGATCTTCTTTGATGCCCATGGTTCTTTTTAGGATATCCAAAATTATTCTCTTGATTACCTTGGTTAATTCTTCTATATCCTTGATTACCTTAATGAAATACTTGATTGTATCCTTGATTACTATTGCAATGTGGAGGGTGATTCTCTTGATAACCTTAGTTGGTACCTTGATATGACTTATAATTCCTTAGTTAATTTTACAACTGATTATTATAATTTCTAAGGTATGTGACCTTAGAAGATAACTTTTTCACTTGTTAAATCAAATCTTTCAACTCATCTTTTTCCTCTGGAGTACTTGTTGAAGTTTTCATGTTCTAAAGATAAATTGGTTGTGTTGACATTTCTAGTGATATACATGCTCCAGGATGCAACACCAACTAGTTCTAATGGTTAGGGATTGGATAAGTAGTTAGAGTATAATTTGAAACTCCTTGATTTAACATACTTCTATTTCAAAAAATAGTTGGGTGCTCAATTCATAGTTGCAAGTTATTACAAACTAACTTTCTCAACCTCAACATATGATTGAATAAAAGTTGTCAAAGCTAGATGAGTTTTTTGAACAATCATAGATGTGAAACAATCCATGGCTGCATAGTAGATAGGTTTTGTTACATCACCTCCTATGTGATAAGGGTCACAAAATCTTGAATGATCACTTTGAAACTAGTTCTTGAAAGAAATGGTTGGCTTATATTCTTGTCTCATTTTCTCAATGAACTACTTATACAATTCAACTCTGAAATCCTAAGGAATGCATCCTTCAATTTTTTTGATATTTTTATAACATTCAAAGGTAGGTTGATAAACCAATAGAATGTTGGAGTTGAGGAAAGCCAACTCCGAAGATGCCCAAGATCACCTGCATGCAAAAATCTGTCAAAGAGAAGCCAAGAAGAGGAAGAGCATGGAGCAAGGGAAAAACCCTAAATGGACATGAGAGACAATATGTGCAAACACATGAGAAAATGTATTTACAATATGCACAATGTTATAATGTGATATGTTATACAATGAGAGAGAGGTCGCTTATAAAGACCTCAAGGAAGCTTGTGGAACAAGCTGAAAGGTGGTAGAAGATAAGGATGACAACTCAGCACATATCCACAAAAGGTGGAACATGCTAGAAGGGAACAAACTCCCATGTTTTCAACAACTAACCACTACATGCATTAAATACTAAATATTAAATAAATGCATTAACCTAAGTAAGCTTAAGTAATAGAATAAATAATTAATAAATTAATTATTTACTCTAACACCCCCCCTTAAGTGCACCTTAGGGAAATGCTTTAAGCTCACAAAACTAAGATGAATGCAGAATGGGTCCTGGAAATGAGGCCATGTTAGGTAACCATGAACAATGCAAAAAATGCAACCTCTAAAAGTGGGGAAAGAGAGAAAACCACGTGGAAAAAACCCTCCCCCAAAAAGAGGTAAGAACCTAGTGAAGAACTGAAGAAATCTCCAACTAGGGAAATGTCCCCTAAAACAAGAACAAGGAGAGATCATGAAGAAGCATCATTGAAGCATGAAGAAGCCACAAATCTGCCAAACTTCTGATCAAAAGAACCTCCATGGAAGAAGAAGGCATGAACCAAGCATGTCTATATGGTAGAAGATCCATCTCATCGAAATGCATAGGTAGCTAGCCACTGCAATCGCCTTGTATATAGGATCAACCACTGAATACATAGTTCACACTATCGAACCATCAAACCACGAATGCATTAGAACAATAATATAACCCCCCGTTAATTCAAATAGGGTGTGATGACAGGCAACTGAGAAAGTGGGCCAAAGTCTCCTATAGACAAACCAAGAATGAGGAGGGAGGAAAAGAGGTACAGACACCTATAAAGGCACGGTCAAACTGACTCTGCATGGGGCTAATTTTGTGGAAGGGACACTCACTTGAAAAAGGGAGAAGGCCTAAAATAGCAAACAACTATCCCCCCATGGTGCTTTATGAAAAAAGTGCATGTACAACTAACTCAAAACAACGTCCATGATCCCCAGAATGCAAAAGTGGCACTTTATCTTAGTGCGATACATAAAAGTGCTTCAAAATGATAGCTACAATGATCAAAACTGAAAACAAGCTGATACAAAACAAAGTGCAGCCTAAAACAAAGGAAACCATGCTAGGAAAATGATCCTAGGGCCTAAAATACTTAAAATATCCATCATTTAGAAAAAAATGCCAAACCTATGATAGAAAGAGCATGGTCCAAAAAATAAAGAAAAGGACTACATTTTTGAAAAGGTGACAAAACCAGCTTCCCAAAAATATAAAGTTTTCAAAAAATAGGCATGGGATGCAAAAGATATGCATGCCGGAGTCAAAAATAGGACTTTGGACTTTAACTAAAAAAAAAGGTAATAAAAATGCATCAAAACCTAAAAATGCCTGCACCAATGTCTCCGTCTCAGAACCAGCTTTTCGGTGCTTCTTTCAAATCAGAAAAATACCTCCGTATGCTCAAGTTATGGCCAAAAAACAAGTAGCTCCAAAACAAAATTAGGAGAGGTGCAAAGGGAATGATGCAGCTGATGTCGTGCTGATGTCAGCAGTCTGCAGGATTAAAATTGATGACTTTTAGGATGTCTCAGCAAAAAAGAGTACCATGTGGAAGCCACGTGGCAGTGTCACATGGATAGCACATGGCAGAAAGCTGAGGTGGCAGGGCCACGTGGAAAAGTGCCATGTGGCAGCCTTGCCACATGTCAGACAGCGACAGGTGTTGACTTTGCAGAAAATACAGACGTGGCGATGACTGTATCGTTGATTGTAGTGCTAATGTGGGCAGGCAGAGAACACCGACGACAGTGGTGGAACCAGGCACAGTGGCCGCAGGGGCGGCGAAATGAAGTGGTGCTGCTGCGGTGGGTGGAGTGGGGGTGGCCAATCGGCGGCGACCAGGCCGGGGTTGCCCAGTGGCAGCTCAGTCGGCTACGGTGGCCAGTGAGAACTACACAGGTGGCTGCCCGGCAGTGCGCTGGTGGTGACACATTTTTATTTTTAAAAAAAAAAATTTGACCCTACTTCCGTACAGTCTATACGACAGCGACTTGGAGGCTTCAAAAAATCTTCAAAAATGCCCTATTTCCAAAAATGACAAGTTTTATATGAATCTTGATTACAAACAGCCTTCCAGATCCAATGGTGATGTCTGTTTGGGCTGAAAGTGCTCCAAAAATTTGTTGATCCCCTAATTTGAAGAAAAAATGCATAAACAAACTAGGGTTTGTGACTTCAAATCACGGCTTCAAAATTTCTTCAACGAAGCTGCAGCAGGAAGGCTTTGATACCATGTTGGAGTTGAGGAAAGCCAATTCCGAAGATGCCCAAGATCACTTGCATGTGAAAACCTATCAAAGAGAAGCCAAGAAGAGGAAGAGCATGGAGCAAGGGAAAAACTCTAAATTGACATGAGAGACAATATGTGCAAGCACAAGAGAAAATGTATTTACAATATGCACAATGTTATAATGTGATCTGTTATACAATGAGAGAGAGGTCACTTATAAAGACCTCAAGGAAGCTTGTAGAACAAGCTAGAAGGTGGTAGAAGATAAGGATGACAACTCATCACATATCCACAAAAGGCAGAACATGCTAGAAGGGAACAAACTCCCGTGTTGTCAACAACTAACAACTACATGCATTAAATACTAAATATTAAATAAATGCATTAACCTAAGTAAGCTTAAGTAATAGAATAAATAATTAATAAATTAATTATTTACACTAACATAGAATGCCTCCTCTCCCAATGAATAAGGGAGCAATCTGCAAGCAAGATCCTCTTCCTGCACATTTCTATTCTAGAGGACATCCTTAAAAATTTGAATGTACTCATCAGCAGTGCAATTGACATCATTCAAAAACAATTTAGATCAAGAGTGTTCAAAATGCTTTAGCATATTGTAGTAGGTAGAACATGTTGCAAGGGGTGATGCATTCTATGCATGACATTGTTGGGCCATTACTAGAACATGTTACTAGATAGTTTACAGGTGTAACAATATCTATAGGTATTTTGCACAAATAACTATTGAATTTGTGTATATTTTGGTGGAACTCCCCCCTAGGTCAATCCTTGTGCTTGATGTTTAGGTGGTATAGTTTGGAATATCTTTGTAAGATCAGCTACACATTGTGAATTCTAACTTGTAGATGCTTCTTGGTTACCTCACCTAGGCTTTGGATCTAAATTCAACTATTGCAGTTCATACACTCTAAGAATGAATCTCAAGGATCTTCAATGTACCTCAAGAAAGGGATTAATTAATATGCTCCAGTATGTAGAACTTATGTCAAATCTTTCAATTAAAGCCCTTTGTCTAGCACCAGCTCTTGTGGATGCATGTTTTATGATGCACCAAATAGTAGAACGAACTACTAAAGTATCTTATCCTCTCTTGAACAAAGTTCCTTGTATGTTAAGATTACTAGAAGATGATATGATGACTCTAAGGATCCATCAATGCTAGGGCTTGACTATGGGTAAGCTCGATGGTTGATTTGATTTTCTAATAGTCACAAGGAGCGTTTGATTTTTTTTGAACTCATTTCAAATCATACTAGATGTGAGAGCTATCTAAAGGATTTGGAATAAAGTACTTTTTGGGTTTTCATGAAATATGTAGAAATGAAATAAGATAGGGTTTAGGAATTTTATTCTAATCCTAAGGGTTTTGATGACAATAAATGGTACTTCAATGGACAAATTCCTCAATTTACCAAGCTCTACTTCGCCAAGTTATACTACAAATATGCATGAACTGGTGCAATCGTCAAGGGTTATGTAGAATATTTTCATACCACCCTATACACCATCATAAAGGACAATTTATATGAAAGAAAAAAGTTTAAAATGTGCATGAAATGGGTGCATGATAACTTTGCACAATGATTTACAATCACTAAAATGTCAAAAGTATGAAACAAAGGAATTCATCAATACACTACCATATTCTCTATGTTTCTTTTAAAAGGTATTTTCTCATTTTCCATCTTTACTAGTTCTTTCCTTGATTAATTATTAGGTGTTTAGTTGGAATATTTTATGACTTGTGATATCTATTATAGTTTTCTTTTAGCCTTTATCTAAATGGTTTGTACCACCTTTTCATTGAATTAATAAGAACATACTAGGCCTACTCATTCAACTTGAGGAAACACCTTCTTATGTACTGATTTGATGAATGCCTAGAAAGCGAAGATCCTTGCAAGACCCGTAACTCTTTTCTAACTATTATGGTTGTTCTCACCATAGAGGGTCATAAAGGAAATAAAAATCATGAGTTCTTTTAGTTACAAATTTAAAGATGTGAGCACCATGACAATTTTATTATTATTTAGATTAATTATAGGGAAGATTCTTCTAACAAGAGTTCTAATTTGTTCAAGAGAACTAATTACAGTGATTAGTGAGTCATAGATCAACCCTCTCCTCTACCCCTTGATGTAGAAAAATTGACTAAGCTAAAGCAATTGCCATGTTTTAAGTCTACTAAAAAATAAGTAGCCTGTGTATTAAGATCGAACAAGAAACTAAATATATTGTAGAGCCTTCAATGCCCATACAAAGCTTTCTAGAAGAAAAGGAGCTCAAATCCACCAACCAAAATGTAAGGTTTGAACACCTTAGAGAAGGTGATCTTTGAGAAAGCACACAAATGGTCAATGTGATAGACAAAAAACTTTAAGAACAAAAAATAACTTTGAAAAATAATTTTGAAAAGAAATTAAAATCATCATGAAATAGGCCAAGAACCCTGCATTGAAAATTGACTGAAGAACCTAGAATAGAGCCATGATGTCCTCATGAATAAAATTAACTATTTGTTTAACTTCTCATGACACTCATAGAGAAGATAATCCTCACTAAAAAGACTTTGCATCAATAGAACATAGGTTTTATGGCTCCTGGAATGCCCCTACATGAATGTTGAAAAAGAAATGGAAGCATCTAACTCATTGAATTCCATGATTCCCCTACCCTAATCAATGTAGCTACTAGCAATTCATGTTCAAAAAGTGTTCCCTTGGAAGAGCAGGGGATTGAACTTCTTTTAGTTATTTTATTCTAATGCATTTTATCTATTTTTTTTGGCTCTAAATGTCAATCGTGATTAAATATCATTGCAATCACTATTGGCCTAATCTAGGACTAATCTAATCAAAACACTTATGAAATGAATGTTTTCCCATTCTAACACTATTCTAGTCAAAAATAGTAAATTATTAAGAATCATTACAATATTTTAATAAAGTATATTATATATCAAATAAAAATGTGCAAAACATGGGCAACAAGTGCAGATAGAAAAAGCTGCGGGTATTTGTCTCGATAATTGAGTTGGCTCTTTAGTGGTGAAAAAAGTATTTGTATGTTTCAGCTGGACATACAACCCAACTTTCTAGCACAATATTGTTCTCATTAAAAATAATTATAAAATTTAAAAATTTCTTAGACATTTGTGCTGCATGCCAAAATTACAAGCAATTGCATGAGAAGAGAGAGAGAGAGAGAGAGAGAGAGAGAGAGAGAGAGAGAGAGAGAGAGAGAGAGAGAGAGAGAGAGAGAGAGAGAGAAGAAACAATGAAACACTCAAGCTGCATTGGAATTTTATTGTTACACTATCCTAAATACAAACTAAACATTAGAAGTAGCCAAAAATGCAAATTGTAAAAATAAAACTTTACATTTCAAAACAATGCTTGACAAATAGTGGATGTGATGTGGACACAACCCAAGCACAGAATGGACACAACTGGAAAGGGAAATTTTTATTAATTGTGAGAATATGCTAGTAGACTTAGTGCAGAGAAACAAACTCTGAAACATGCATTAGAATGCAGAGAAATAGAAAGCTCCAAAAGTTGCATTAGAAGTCGACACAAAATTAGAAGAATCCAAAAATGGTAACTGAACTTTCGGGAGGCATCACTTTTGAACCATAGCTCCGATTGATGAACCGTTTACATTTTTAGAAAGCTCTCGAAGTGCTCTATAGCCCTATGGACCAGCTTTGCTTGTCCCTCATACTTTGTCCCTATTCAAGGTCATTTAATGTCACTAACTTGACTTTGAAGCATTTGTAGGAGGTCTCTAAAAAACTGTGATAACTTTCAAACCGTGGGGCCTTTTGACCTGATTCTTTTTCTGGAGTGCTCTAAATTACAATTACATTCATCTGGCCAATTTACACCCTCTAATTTATGAAAATTATGGCTCAATTACCTAATTCTATTTTTTTGGCATTTACATGTATCCCAAGGTGTTCAAATACTCTAACCTAGAACAATGATAGTGGAACTATGAGAAATGGAACCTTTATTTGACCCAAATGGGTATCTAGAAATGAAAACACATGAAACAGAAACTAATCTAAGTACATTTTTTGAGTGACACGGGATTTCCCTTATACCTCTAGATGCTCCTGCATCAGACACTTAGGGTAGATTGAAAAGTGACCCTATAACTTTATGAATGGTAGGGGAAATCTCAAATGAGAATCCTCAGCTGTTGATATCCAAGTTGAGTCCTCTATCGGCCATATTTTCCACTTGACTAGATACTCTTCATACTGCCTATTTTTGGCACTCCTACCCACAAGACTATCCAAAATCTCCTCTATCTCCTCCTTCTTAGAAGTAGGAATTGGACATGGCTCTAACATTAGCTCCTCATCTACACCATCATCATGATACTCTATTAAGTCTGCAATGTTGAAAATAGGAGAAATGTGAATTCCATTTGGCAACTCTACTTCATATGCATTTCCTGAGTCATGTTTATTCAAAATTTTGCAGGGGCCAAATTTCTTCATCTTTAGCTTGTTGTAAGTACCAGCTGGAAATCTTTCTTGTCTTAAATGTACCATGACTACATCCCCTACTTGGAACTCCTTATGTCTTCTCCTTTAATCAGCCTTAGCTTTATACTTTTGGTTCATCCTTGTAATGTGTTCCTAGACCTCCTCATGTAGATGCTTGATATGTTCAACAAATTCTTTAGCTTCAACAGTTGTCATCTACCCTTTCTATATCTTCCTCAATTTTGGTGCAGTCCTTGGGCTACTTCCATATACAATTTGGAATGGTGATCTACCAGTACTCCTATTTATAGAGTTATTGTAGGAAAACTCTACTTGTGGTAGAATCAAATCCCACCCTTTGAGCTTATTCGCAACTAAACATCATGGAAAATTTCCTAGACTTCTATTTACCACTTCAATTTGTCCATTAGTCTACAGGTGATGTGTAGAACTGAACTTCGAGTCTATTCTCAACTTCTTCCACAATGTCCTCTAGAAATACCCCACAAATTTAGTATCTCTATCAAAAACTATACTCCTTGGGAGACCATGTAGTCTCACCACCTCTCTAAAAAAAAAGTCTGCAATATGGACAACACCATGAGTTTTGTGGCATGGAATGAAATGTGCCATTTTGGAGAACCTATCAACTGCCACAAATATTGATTCATTACCCCTTTGTGTCCTCGGCAATCCAAGAAAAAAAATCCATACTTATGTCCTCCCATGGCTTTGATGGAACAAGAAACGGCTGATATAGTCCAGTATTGTGACTAAATCCCTTGGCCACTTGACAAACCTAGCAATTTTGTACAAACTTCTTCAAATCCTGTGACATTTGAGACAAAAAATAATGTTCTTTGAGAATGGAAATGGTCTTATCTCGACCAAAATGACCTACCATCCCTCCACTGTGTTTCTACTTAATTAGATTTTACCTCATGGAACTCCTTGGAATGCACAATTGAATGCCCTTGAACAACATACCATCCTGAATCAAATAGTCTAGCCACTTGGTTCTATCTACAGCAACAGGCTCTTTAAAAGCTTTCCACACTTCAACAAAATTAGGATCCTCAGGGTACAGATTCTTGAGTTCATCAAACTGAACTACTTCAACCTACGTTACTATAAGCAACAACTAACTCCTACTTAGTGCATCTGCAACCCTGTTAGATTTTCCACTTCTATGCTTCAACACAAATGTATAGCTCTGCAAGAATTCTACCCACTTCATATGCCTCTGATTCAATTTACCTTATCTATTGAGGTACTGTAATGCCTGATGATTAGTATACAAAATAGATTCCTTTGGCAATAAATAATGCCTCCATTTCTTTAAGGCCTGAACTATTGCATAGAACTCTTGATCATAAATAGAATACCTCTTTTTTGCATCATTCAATTTTTCTCTAAAATATGCAATAGGCTTACCTTCTTGGCTTAATACAGCCCCAATAGTGCTGCCGCTAGCATCACAATCCACCTGGAACACCTTTCTAAAATTAGGAAGTGCCAACACAAGTTTTTCTATTACCTTCTTCTTCAGCATTTCAAAACTTCTCGCAGTTGTCGCAATCTTTTTGAACTCTTTTCTATCCCCTCTTATTGTGTCAATCAGGGGTGCACATATGCCATTGAAATTCTTAATGAACTTCGTGTAAAAACTAACTAGACCATGAAATGATCTTACCTCAGTAGTAGACCTTGGATTAGGCCATTCCAAGATGGCTTTTACCTTCTCTGGGTCCATTTTGAGACCTTCTGGTGATATAACAAATTGAAAGTAGACTAACTCCCTTTTTGCAAAGATACATTTCTTCAGATTAATTAATAGTTTCTCTTTCCTTAACCTTTCAAGGACACTATGAATATGCAATAAATATTCTTCCAAAGTCTTGTTGAAAGTTAAAATATCATCCAAATAGACAATAACAAATTTTCCCAAGAACTTCTTAAGTACCTCATTCATAAGCCACATGAAGGTGCTTGGGGTGTTCATCAATCCAAAGGGCATGACTAACCACTCATAAAGACCTTCCTTGGTCTTGAAGGCTATTTTCCACTCATCTCCTTCTTGTATCCATATCTGATGATAGCCACTCTTGAGATCTATCTTTGTGAAGTACTGAGCTCCACTCAAGTAGTCCATAAGATCATCCATTCTTGGCAAAGGAAATCGATACTTGATGGTTATCCTATTTATAGCTCGTGAGTCTGTACACATCCTCCACTCTCCATCTTTTTTTGGTGCCAGTACTACAAGTACTACACATGGACTCAAGCTCTCTCGAATCAAACCCTTCCTTAATAACTCCTGAACCTGTCTATTTAGCTCCTCAGTTTCAGTAGGAGTCATCTTATGAGCAACCTTGTTAAGCAAACTAGCTCCTGGGATTAAATCTATCTGATGACTAATTTTCCTTACCAGTGGAAATCCTTCTGGAACATTATCAGAGATGATATCTCCAAACTCACCTAGTAAATTTGAAACTTCAAGTGGTATTTCACTACTACCTTGTTTATCTTTCCTAGGAATCAAAGCATAGCACATACGCTGATGTTTCATGCCATCTAAAAACTTCCTTCCATCAACAAGAAAAATCCTAGCACTAATACATACCTTTTCACCTTCCTTTTTCATGGCCTATCAAACTGCCATGGTCTACCCAACAATAGATGGAAAACATCCATTGGAATAACATCACACAGAACTTCATCATGGTAAGTCCCAATTTTGAACTTCACTAAACATTGTTCACATACCAAGACCTTATGATCATCTTTCACCCGAGTAATCTAATAGGGCTAGGGGTGTTTCTCCCTCTTGAGCTTCAGCTTAGAGACCATCTCCTCTGATACCAAGTCATCAGTGGTACCACCATCAATGATCACATCACAAAATTTATCCTCACACTTGCACCTGGTACGAAATAAACTCCTCCTTTGTCCTATTCAATCTCACCACTTAGTAGGACCCTTTCATTTACTAAAGTCTCTCCTCTTTTTGCATCCTCTAAATGTGATGACTATGCATCCTCATCCACATGAGCAACCCTACTTGGCCCTCAGCTCTCCTATCTATCCTTCCTTGTCATTGAGGGCATTCAAAGGAATGATGACCTTCTTCATTGCAATGGAAATAGGTACCATGAAAGCCTCCTCTTTGTTGTCCATGTCCTCTACCTCTTCCTCTCTGATTTCCAAAGTCTTCATCACGGGAGCGGTTGAAACCTTTGTTCCTCTGGCTCTTGCTAGTACCCACATCTTCATTTTTCTTTTGGGTTTCATTTCAGCCTCCAGATGACCTACCACTACCCCTTCCTCCTTGACCACAACCTCTTTTTCTCCCTTCAAACCTTTTATTTAGCTTCTCTTTAGCTCGTAGGGTAAACTGGTATGCCTCTTCAACACTGGTCATTCTTACCAGACTTAATTCCTCCTAGATGCTTCATCACAACCCACTAATATAATGAGCAACCTTCTCCTTATTTTCTTCTACATGCCCCACTCTAATCAGAAGTTGATAAAACTCCTCTGCATATTGCTGGACTGATTTTCCCACTTGCTTTAACCCATGCATCTTCTTAAACAAATCAAGCTCGTAGTCAACAGGAATGAACTGCTTCTTTAGTTTGTCCACCATGTGATCCCACCTTGTGATCTTCTCCTTTCCTCTTCTATTTCTTCCCAATTGAACCTCTTGCCACCAAATTTTGGCATGTCCTTTCAGTTTGGCCTTTGCAAACTTAACCCTATCTGGATCCCTGATATCCTCATACTCAAAGTACTTTTCTAGTTCATTGATCCAGTCGATCAACTCATCTGGTTTCAGAGTTCCTGAAAATACACCCACATCAAATGTAGGTCTTTTCTGAAACTTAGTAATGGCCCTAAAATGCCTCTCCTCTACCTAATTTAGAACTTCCTCATCAACTTCCCCTTCTAGTCCAATTTCTTCTTCTTCATTTTCGTCCTCACTTTCGTCACCTGTAGCAACATTTGTTCCCCTACAGAGCTCCTCCTGCAATGCTTGGACCTGCCATTGTAGGAGGAGCTCTAACCTCATCAGGATTAATAGCTCCAGCCCTTCCACCATGTTCTCTTCATGGAGGCATCTTCTTAACTCAAACCCACAACCACACAGTCCTTGTGCAAACTGCCTCACAGTTGGCACTCTATCTACACACTCAGGAAAACCAGCTCTGATACCACTTAATGGGGACACAACCACAGGACAAAATCGACACAAATGGAAAGAGAAATTTGTATTAACTATGAAAATATGCTAGTAAACTTAGTGTAGAGAAATAGACTCCAAAACATGCCCTATGGGCTTACAATAGCATAAATCTGGAGATAAATTCTTCTCCCAGTACCTTCTCTGAAACTCCACTCCGAACTATCCATTACAATGCCATAAATGTTTTTAAATAGGCCCTAAAGGGTTAAGGATTAGGAATACATTCTAGAAAGTGCTAGTTGGCATCCGCCAACAAAATAGAAGGCTCCAAAAGTTGCATTAGAAGTTGGCACAAAATTAGAAGAATCTAGAAATGGTAATCGAACTTCTAGGAGGCATAACTTTTGAACCATAGCTCTGATTGACAAACTGTTTACATTTTTGGAAAGCTCTCAAACCACTCTATAGCCCTATGGATGAGCTTTGCTTTTCTTCCATTTTTGGCCCCTATTTGAGGTCATTTAATGCCCCTAACCTGACTTTGAATCATTCTTAGGAGGTCTCCAGAAATTGAAAAACTGTGATAACTTTCAAACCGTGGGGCCTTTTCACCTTATTCTTTTTCTGGAATGCTCTAAATTACAATTAAATTCATTTGGCCAATTTACACCCTCTAATTTACAAAAATTATGGCTCAATTACCTACTCCTATTTTTTTGGCATTTACACATATCCCAAGGTGTTCAAATACTCTAACCTAGAACACTAATAGTGGAATTGTGAGAGTTGGAACCTTTATTTGACCCAAATGGGTATCCAAAAATGAAAAAACATGAAACAAAACCTAAGTCTAAGTACATTTTTTTGGGTGACATGGGATTGCCCTTATACCTCTAGATGCTCCTGCATCAGGATGCCAAGGCATAGGCAGTGGGTGCTGAGTGAGCTTGGCACATTAAGGAGCTGAGTGGAGTTTAATCAACAATAATGGATGCCAAGCTACTTGGTAGAAATGGGACCTGAGTGAACTGAGTCACCAAAAGAAGGTGGAGCTCGACAAACACAAAACACAACCAAAATTTTGACCAAGTACATTTGGTCAATGAAGGAACCGACTGACATAGTTTACTTGATAAGGAAGTTTGGTTAGAATATAAACTAAGTGAACTTATTAGGTACCTCAATATAACTCAGTAGGAACAATAAGACTTTTCACTAACTTTGTTGTTAGAAGGAGAGGTTAGTTAATGAGGAAACTGATCAACTTAGTAACAAACTAACTATCTAAACTTTTCCACCATTACAACAAGATGATAATAGATAAAATCTAACTTAAAAATTTTCAAATACTAATCACCATGCAATATATAATAGATAGAAGGGGGACAATAATGAGAATATGCCTACTTGCTTGCTTTCTATTCATAAACTAATTCAACTAAATAGGAATCGTAGAGCATATGGCTTCAACTAGAAACAAAATACTTCAACCTACAAATTCTAATTGAAATATAAACTTGTAGCACTTCAAGCCTACATAAACTAATGCCTAGAGAAATCACTACTTCATAGGAAAGGAAAAATGAACTTACAAAATGACAAGGAGATTCAACACATGGTGCTACATATTCTAAAAATGAACCTTCCTTCTATCCTATGAACTCAACTATGATTATTCATGTTCTCCTCAGCTTTGATCTGCTAATCTTCTCTCTACATAATATAATAAATTTGACATCATTTACTTTTACTTGTCTCAAAAACACTCCCTCTCATTTCAAATGTCAGACTCACAAACAAGGTTTAATGTTGTTAGGTGGGTAGGTGAGTGTTTAGATCAAGGGAAATTGACCATTTTAAACACTACCCCTTTGTCTTGAGCTAAACAAACAAGGATCACTCTTGATCTAAATCAACTATGCCCAAACTACTTCTTAGATGCACATTAGTTGTTATGCCCAAAGGCTTAGTGAAAATAACTACTAGCTATTGCTTAGACTTACAAAATTCCATTTTGATTTTTCCATTCTCCACCAACTCTCTAATGAAGTGATATAAGATTTCTATGTGCTTGCTTCTCCCATGGAAGACTAGATTCTTTGATAGTGCAATTTAGGAAATATTGTAACAAAAGATTATGGTTCCATCCTCTTGCTTTTCATTTAAATTTGTCAAAATTCTTCTTCACCAAATAGCTTGACATGCTACTACATTCACTACTATGTATTCATCCTCTACTATAGATTGAGAAACAATAGGGTTTTTCTAGGATGCCCATGAAATTGCACCCGATCCCATATGGAGCATGTATCTAAAAGTGCTCTTCTTATCATCTAGGCTTCCAACCCAATCACTATTGTATAACCAACCAAATTGAAATCATTATCTATAGTATATAAAATCCCAAATCCCTTGGTACCATTCACATACCATAGGATCTTATTTATGTCTTTCCAATGGGAATCCTTTGGCATTTCCATAAATCTAGAAATCAAACTTACTACATGCACCATGTTAGGTCTGGTTGTTATCAAATAAATCAAGCTTCCAACCATAGTCTTGTATAATACTGGATTCACACTTTTTTTACAACCATCCTTCCTCAACTTCAAACCTACTACTATTGGTGTTGGGCATAACTTACTATTCTACTTTTGCATCTTTCCAAGATCTGATTTGCATACCATTCTTGAGAGATGAAGATCCCATCGTACATTTGTTTTACTTCTATTCTTATAAAATACTTCAAGAGACCTAGGTCTTTCATTTCAAATTCATTCTTTTTGGCCTCTTTGAACTGACCAATTAGGAAATTATCATTTCTAGTGAATATTAAGTCATCTACATATAATACAACAATCAAAACTTTACCATTTTTTGCCTTGATGTAGACTGTGGGTTCAACATCACTTTTTCTAAATCCATTTCTCATCAAGTATGAGTCAATTATGATGTACCATACTCGTGGAGTTGTCTTGAGCCCATATAGAGCTCTCTTCAATCTATTCACCTTGTGTTCTTCACCGAGGACTTCATAACTAGGTGGCTACTCCACATACACTTCTTCTTTCAATACACCATTAAAGAAGGAAAACTTCACATCCATTTGATATACTTTCCATTTGTGTTGGGCTGCAATTTCTATGACAAAATGTATAGTTTCCATTGTTGAGACTAGGGCATACGTCTCATCATAATCTCTACCATGTTGCTACTTGTATCCCTTGACCACTCAAAGTGCCTTATGCCTATTTATATTTCCTCCAGCATTGTACTTGGCCTTATAAACCCATTTAACTCCAATTACTTGCTTCTTGGGAGGAAAAGTAATTAACTCCCACGACTCATTTCTTTCAATAACATCTATTTTTTCATCCATGACATTCCACCATTTATCCTCCTTCATGGCTTCTTCAAATTAGATTGGATCACTATGAGAAAATAATGCAAAATTGACACTCTCATCAAAATCTTCGTCATACATTTCTTCTCGGTATATCTCCCTTAGAATCTTAGTCTTTCTTGGCAACAAGAAGGCAAGTGTGGGTAATGAATTTTTAGTATTGTTGTTGCTACTATTTTACATGCTAGCTCAGAGGTGTCTTCAACTACTAGGACCTAAAACTTGGCATGTTAGAAGTTCCTTTCCCTTTTTCCTTTGTCTACTATTATCTATGTTTTCTACTTTGTCATCTTACTGGTCACCTATTTCATCTCCTTCTTCAATGGTTGGCACCTTACTTGAAGTGCTTGAAGATTCATCTACCAAGCCACCCCATGATTGATTTTCAGAAAACTCCACATCTCTTGAAATGATGATATTCTTGGTGATTGGATCATAGAACCTATAAGCCTTTGATTATGAATTGTAACCAGTTAAGATACACTTCACGCCTTTATCATCTAGCTTTGGTATTTGTTTCCTTAAACACTTCAAACATCACACTCTCAAGTGATCAATTATCAATCAATTTCTTGACCATGCCTTGAGAGGAATCTTTTCATGAAGTCACTTTGTAGGATACTTGTTTATCAAATATACTGCTATTGCTACAACTTCTCCCCAATATTCAATCGAGAGTCCCTTTTCTTTCATCATACCAACTTCCATCTCAACAATGGTTTTGTTTTTCCTCTTAGCCACTCCATTTTGTTGTGGAGTATAAATGGTTATAAGATTCTTATTTATGCCATTATTCTTACAAAAAAAAATAAAAAAATTGCAAGTATACTCCCCTCCTCTCTTTGACCTAAGATCTTTCATATAGTATCCACATTCTTTTATAGCCAAGGCTTTAAATTCAACAAATTTATCAAATGCTTTTGATTTTCCTTTCAAAAAGTACACTTATGTACTATGACTAAAATTATGTATGAATGTCATTAAATATGTCCTCCCCCTAGTAGAAGTGTTTTTTATAGGGCCAACTAAATCAGAATGCACCAATTTTAATGGTGCCTTTTCCCTTCTAGAATTACCATAATTAATGGGAAGCCTATGCTGCTTACCCAAAATAAAAGCTTCATACTTGTCACATGAATCTATAATGCTTGGAAACCATCTACCATTCTTTTCTTGGCCAAAAAATTTAAACCAACAAAGCTGATATGTCCATACTTGAGATGCCATAGTTTGGAGGGGTCTTCAATCAAACTTTTTAGAGCTGATTGCTGATGTACTATTTTAAATGCATGCCTGCAAGGTGTAAAACTGACTTGAGAAGAAAAGCATGTCTCTATATTCAAGGGGAACATCCAATTCTTTGACATTTAGACTACTACAACTATTCTTTTACTTCCATCCTTTTCATGAATGACACACTTGTCATTTTCCATCACTACCTTTTAACCATTATGTGAGTTGTCCAACATTCATCAAATTATGCTTCTTACCTAGGGAAAAGAATATATTTTATATCTCCTTCTTCTCACCTTTCTTGGTGCAGACCATAATAGATCCTTTGCTCACTATGGGAATGGTTCCATTATTTCCATTCTTAATTTCAGACTTGAAATTTCTATAAATGAAAAAAAAAAAACTTTCATTGCCACTCATGTGGTTCCTACAACTATTGGCCAAGTGCCATATGTCAGACTTTCCTTCTTCAGCAATGTTAGAGATGATAAAGGTTGTGAGATTTTTTGCATTTCCCATGTTCACATCAACCACATTTTCATTTTGTCTTGACTGATCACCCTGCTTCATCCAAAATTCATTTGCATAATGCCCAAACTTATGATAGTAGAAGCATTCTACATTTCTCTTGTTGGGGTTGTAATCCTTCTTACCTCCTCTAGATTTTTTTTCAAAGGTGCTTACTCCCTCTTAGTTGCTTGCTCATCCTAAGTTTTTTCCACCAACATTCCCTTGACCATTTCTTCCACGACCTCTACTTCTTTAGCCTCTACTAGTGCGACTTCTTTCTCTCCACCTACCTCTTGAATTTTCTTGAGCCTTAAAATATTTCTCTTGGGAAGATGTAGTTGACCTATTAATCTAGTGCTCATGGGTTTGAAGAGTTGCCATCAACTCATCAATGGTCAATGTTGGGAGGTAATTTTCTTTGTAAATGCTCATAACAAGGTTGTCAAATTTCTGAGATAAACTCCGCAATATCTTCTCTACTATTCTTTGGTCTTCATACTCTTCTCCATTTGAGTTGATTTGATTTGATTTATCAAAGTAGAGATTCTCAAGTTCAATTTTGAAATAGGTTCATTGAGCTTCATTTGAAGGTTCTCAAACTCCCTTCTAACCATCTATAGCTTCACTACTCTAACCTTATTGGTCCCCTTGAAGTTTGTCTCAAGATTGTCCCAAGCTTCCTTTGAATAGTTTCCTACTAGAATAGTGGGAAAAGCAGTAACTGTCATTGCTTCCTTAATCAAACTTAATGCATTTGCATCCTTTTTTCTTGAATATTCCAACTGAGTCTTTTGTGGGTTTATGAGGGCAACATACTATGCTGGGTCATTCACATCATTCAGGACATTGATCAAAAACTCCCACAAATCATTTGCAAGGATAATGGTTTTCATTTTCTTTTCCCATGTATCATAGTTTTGTCCAATACAAAATGGTGGCTAATGCCATATCTTTCTTGCATCCCATGCCATTTTGAATACACAGAAAAAAATGCCCAAACTCACAACGATTTTGGGCATCAAAGAACTGATACCATGTGAAAATATAACTTCACAACTTAAAAAACAAATAGCTTGGCAAACATTGAATGCCAAGGGATAGGTAGTGGGTGTTGAGTGAGCTCAACACATTAAGGATCTGAGTAGATTTTTCTTGATAGTAGTGGATGATGAATTTCTCCAAAATAATGGGACCTAAGTAAACACAGTCACCAAAAGAAGGTGGAGCTCGACAAGCACAACACACAACCAACATTGTGACCAAGTGCACTCGATAGATGAAGGAACCAAGTGACATAGTTTACTTGGTAAGGAAGGTTGATTATAATATAAACCAAGTGAACTCAGTAGGCACCTTCATAAAACATATTAGGAACAACAAGACTTTCACTAACTAAGTTGTGAGAACGAGTGGTCGGTTAATGAGGGAACCAAGCAAGATAGTAATAGACTAATTGTCTGAGCTTTTCCACCATTAAAATATAGAGATTATAATGAAGAACATGCCATGCCATGCCTTGATCAATTCCTTGACCATGCCTCAAGAGGAATCTTGTCGTGAAGTCACTTTGTAGGAAACTTGTTTATCAAATATACTGCTATTGCTACAACTTCTCCCTAATATTCAATCAAGAGTCCCTTTTCTTTCATCATACCCCTCTCCATCTCAACAATGGTCCTGTTTTTCCTCTCAGCCATTCCATTTTGTTGTGGAGTATAACTGGATGCAAGCTCCTTAATTATGCTATTGCTCCTACAAAAACTAACAAATAAATTGGAAGTATATTCCCCTCCTCTCTTTGACGTAAGATCTTTCATATAGTATCCACATTCTTTTTCAGCCAGGGCTTTAAATTCAACAAATTTATCAAATGCTTTTTATTTTCCTTTCAAAAAGTACACCCATGTACTATGACTAAAATCATCTATGAATTTCATAAAATATGTCCTCCCCCTAGTAGAAGTATTTTTTTATAGGGCCAACTAAATCAGAATGCACCAATTTTAATGGTGCCTTTGCCCTTCTAGAATTACCATAATTAATGGGAAGCCTATGTTTTTTACCCAAAATAAAAGCTTCATACTTGTCACATGAATCTACAATTCTTGGAAACCATCTACCATTTTTTTCTTGGCCAAACAATTTAAACCAACAAAGCCGATATGTCAATACTTGAGATGCCATAGTTTTGAGGGGTCTTCAATCAAGCTTCTTAGAGCTGATTGCAGATGTACTATTGTACATGGATGCTTGGGAGGTGCAACACTAACTTGAGAAGAGAAGCATGTTTCTATCTTCGAGGGGAACATCCATTTCTTTGACATTTAGACTACTACAACTATTCTTTTACTTCCATCCTTTTCATGAATGACACACTTGTCATTTTCCATCACTACCTTGTAACCATTTTGTGAGTTGTCCAACACTCATAAAATTATGCTTCTTACCTAGGGAAAAGCATATATTTTATATGTCCTTCTTCTCACCTTGCTTTGTGTAGACCATAAGAGATCCTTTGCTCACTATGGGAATGGTTCCATTATTTCCCATCTTAATTTCAGACTTGAAATATTTATCAATGAAAGAAAATAAACTTTCATTACCACTCATGTGGTTCCTACAACTGTTGGCCAAGTACCATATGCCAGCCTTTCCTTCTTCACCAATGTTACACATGATAAAGGTTGTCGGATTTTTTTCATTTCCCATGTTCACATCAACAACATTTGCATTTTTTCTTGATTGATCACCCTGCTTCTTCAAAAATTCATTTGCATAATGCCCAAAATTATGATAGTAGAAACATTCTACATTTCTCTTGTTGGAGTTGTAATCCTTCTTACCTCCTCTAGATTTTTTTTGAGAGGTGCTTACTCCCTCTTGGTTGCTTTTTCATCTTGAGCTTTCTGCACCAACATTCTTTTGACCATTTCTTCCATGACCTCTACTTCTTTAGCCTCTACCAGTGCCATTGGTTCCTCTTCACCTACCTCTTGAATTCTCTTGAGCTTTAAAATATTTCTCTTGGGAAGATGTAGTTGACCCGTTAATCTAGTGCTCATGGGTTTGAAGAGTTCCCATCAACTCATCAATGGTCAATTTTGTAAGGTGATTTTCTTTGTCAATGCTCATAACAAGGTTGTCATATTTCTGAGGTAAACTCCTTAATATCTTCTTTACTATCCTTTGGTCTTCATACTCTTCTCCATTTATCAAAGTAGAGATTCTCAAGTTCAATTTTGCAATAGGTTCATTGACCTTCATTTGAAGGTTTGCAAATTCCCTTCTAATCATCTATAGCTTCACTACTCTAACCTTATCAGTCCCCTTGAAGTCTATCTCAAGATTGTCCCAAGCTTGCTTTGAATAGTTTCGTACTAAAATATTGGGAAAAATAGTAACTGTCATTGCTTCCTTAATCAAACTAAATGCATTTGCATCCTTTTTTTGTTAATCTTTCAACTAAGTCTTTTGTGGGTTTATGAGGGCAACATAATATGCTGGGTCATTCATATCATTTAGGGCATTGATAACCAACTCCCACAAATCATTAGCAACTATAATGGTTCTCATTTTCTTTTCCCATGTATCATAGTTATGTCCAATAAAAAATGGTGGCTGTTAGCATGTCTTTCTTGCATCTCATCCCATTTTGAATAGCTAGAAAATAAATGCCCAAACTCACAAGGATGTTGGGCGTCAAAGCATTGATACCATGTGAAAATATAACTTCACAACTTTAAAAAAAATAGCTTGGCAAATAGTGGATGCCAAGGGATAGGCAGTGGGTGTTGAGTGAGCTTGACACATTGAGGAGCCACGTGGATTTTTCTCAATATTAGTGGATGATGAATTTCTCAAAAATAATGGGACAAGAGTGAACTCAGTCACCAAAAGAAGGTGGAGCTCGACAAAAACAACACACAATCAACATTGTGACCAAGTGCACTCAATAGATGTAGGAACCAAGTGGCACAGTTTACTCAGTAAGGAAGCTCGATTATAATATAAACCGAGTGAACTCGATAGGCACCTTCATATAACATAGTAGGAACATCAAGACTTTGACTAACCAAGTTGTCAGAAGGAGTGGTCGGTTAATGAGGGAACCAAGCAAGATAGTAATAGACTAATTGTCTGATCTTTTCCTTCATTAAAATATAGATATGATAATAAAGAGCATGCAACTCAGAACTTTTGAAATACTAATCAACATGCAATACAAAATATATAGAAGGTAGAAAATAAAGATAATATACCTACTTTCTTCTTTCTATTTATAAACTAACTCAATAGAGTAAAAAATTTTGAGCATAGGGATTCAACTAGAAAGAAAGTACTTTAACCTACAACTTCTACTTGAAATATAAACTTGCAGCACTACAAGACTTCATATAATAACAATTGGAGCAATCACTTCTTCAGAGGACAAAAAAATTGAACTTACAAAATGACATTGAAATTCAATACATGTTGTTGCATATTCTAAATCTGAAGCTTCTTGCTATCCTCTACTTTGATTATTACTTTCTCCTCTACTTCGATCTATTGATCTTTTGTCTGCATAATAGAATGAATGAGACAACTTTTTTTTCTACCTATCTCAAAGTCTTTCCCTCTCATTTCAAATTTAAAACTCACCTACCATGTTTAATGTTGTCAGGTAGGTAGGTGGGCATTTCGGTCAAGGGAAACTAACTATTTCCAACACAAACTAATGTTGTATAAACAAAATTACTCAAATAGATGACATGTAATAATGCAAACTGATTTGGCATGAGTAGAACTATTAAAAAACATTATTAGTAATCATATAAAGGTCTGTTAGAAGTGTTCAAAGAACATGTATCCACAATGTAATTGAGAAACTCTGGAACTGAGATATCTTGTTATGGTAATTGCAGACTATTTTCAAATAAATTTTGTGTTAATATTCAAATGGATTGAAACAAAATTTAAAAGAGCCATTTCCTATGCAGATATACATTACTCCTTCTAATTTTGCAAGTACTATCATACGAAACTAATTGATCAAAATAAATAAATCATATCTAGAAGTGTGACCAAAGTCTAATAAAAGAAACCTTATCCACAGGTTTAGTTGTGTGTAAAAAAAAACCTAAACTTTAAAAAGTGGTCACTTCAAAATCAAATACTATTATCTACTATTAATGAATTTTCATGGAACTGAAATGAAACCATAGTTACAAAGCCTCACTCCTAGTCACCTTAATTATCTAATCACTTATCAATATAAGGACTTGAAGAACCATTTACTAACCTTTATGATGTAGCCACTTTTAATTTCTATGAAACCCTAAAGTATCTATTGTCTTCTACATTGACATTTAATGCTACGTGTCTGTTATATTAGTATACTGTCTAACTCAATGCCAAATCTTCATTTCCTTTCCATCCCTATAAAAATACATAATAACAAATGTTTATTTCCATTAGGATTGCATAAATGTTATGGGGAAAGAAATTTAAACCAATAAAATTATTCGTTCCTTAACTTCTTTGATCAAAACAAAAACCACTAACCATACACATTCAGTGGAACACCACTATCCTCCATTAGAACTGTATAGTTGACTAATATTCAAAAGATAAAAAATATTATGGATTTTTTTGAAAATTTCAACATTTGACATTCATGATCTGAATAGTTTGTAATCAAAATTTTTTTTTTTTTGGAAAAATCACCATGTTTTCATGAATTTGGAAAAAGAAAATTGAGTTTATTTCATCTTTGGTACTTTTTTTTGGATATAGATTAGCCTATTCCATTTTCGTGTAAGATCTTGTATGTGCATAGAAATGATACTCACAAGATACATGAGTTCTGACAAGGTGAAGGGTTTCCAATGGAAGAGAAAGGGCTATGATGGATCCCTATTGAGGGAGTTTACATTGGACCACTTAGGTGACATACATGTCAATGTACACAAAGAAGATAATATAGCCTTAAAACATGTATCCAATTTAGTTTTTCTATTCAATGGTGTCATTCAAATATTAAATACGGTAGGTTTTCCCCTAGAACCAAATGTCCACCTACCACCTAGATGGTCTACAATAGTTAGAAAAAATAAATGCGGGTAGGTGAGTTTTCAAACTTGGAAAAGAGGGGGAAAACATTTTCAAGGGAGAAAAAAGGAATGAATTAGTTTGATTCAATTAGTTGAAGGAGTTGAAGAGTTACAGAGTAGAGAAGTGTAAATATATAGAGCAAACAAGGAAATCAATCAGTAGATACTATCCTCAAAGTTCAGGAGATAGAAGGAAGTTTGTTCTCATGTCTATAGTTGCATATGTTTTCTCTTGTCATTTTGTAAGTTTGTTGTTTATTGGATTTTTCCCTGTGAATCAGTGATTGCTCCAAGAATTGTTGTATGTAGCCATTAGAGCTATAAATTTAAATTTTAAAGTTTTAGGTTTTACCAGTTTGAAGATTTTATGGTTTTCTAGTTCAAGCTGAATGCTCCCAGATTTTGTAATAGTTTATCATATTTGAATATCAACCAAGAAAGTAGGCACACATATCTTTGTTGTTCTTCTCTTATTCATTATTGCATGTTTTGCATTTGAGAAGTTCTTTGTTGAAAGCTTCATACTTTGGCTCTCTCCATTTTAATGGTAGTTTTTTATACTACCCACTTAGTCTATTCTTTGACCAAACTCTCTTCTTACTGTTGTTGTTGAGTTTAGTTGGAATCCTCTATTACCAAGCTCCACCCTAAAGTGGTGACTGAGCTCACTCAGCATCGACATTGCTGAGCTCACTTAGCACGCACTTGTTGTGTTTCCCTTGTGCCAAGTTCACTTGGATTCCTCTTGTGCCAAGCTAACTTGACACCTTTTGCCTGTCACTTGAAATCCATTGGTGCCAAGAAAAATTGGCACTTGGCTCCTTCATGTACCAAATTTTTCTTTAGGGTTGTGATTTTATTTTTTTCACATGGTATCAGAGCTTTGAGGCCCCACATCCATAGTGAGTTAGGGAATTTGTTTTATGGGATATTTGACATGGCATGATATGTAGGAAAGATATGGTAGCAACCACTATGCTTCAATGGACAAAATTATGATATATTGGCAAAGAAGATGAAAACCATAATGGTTGCAAATGATTTGTGGGAGTTTGTGATTAATGGGTTCAATGATGTGATAGACCCAACTCAGTATGCTACCCTCACAAATCCACAAAAGACTTAGTTGAAAGGGTCAAAGGGAAAGGAGGATAAGGTATTAAGTCTGATTGAGGCAACAATAAATGAGACATTTTTTCCAAAGATTGTAGTAGTAAATTATGTAAAGGAAGCATAGGACATCCTTGAGATTAACCTCAAGGGGACTGATAAGGTCAGAGTAGTGAATCTATAGATGATCAGAAGAGAGTTGAAAACCTTCATATGGGGGAAAATGAACCTATTGCAGAGTTTAGCTCACAAATCTCCACTTTGATAAACTAGCTCAAATCAAATGGAGAAGACTATGATGAGTAGAGGATTTTAGAAAAGATATTGAGGAGTTTACCTCAGAGATATGACAATCTTGTCATGACTATAGGGAAAACAAAGGACCTAACCACATTGACCATGGATGAGCTGATGGCAACTCTTTAAAGCCATGAGCACCAAATAAACAGATCACTACATCCCAAAATAAATCTTTTAAGGCTTAAGATAATTCAAGAGGCAGGGGAAGAGGTAGAAATGGCTCCAATAGAGGCTCAAGAAGTAGAGGTCATGGAAGGAAAGGTCAAAAGAATGTTAGTGTAGAAAGCTTAGGACAAGCAAGCAACCAAGAGGGAGCAAGAACCTCTCAAAACAACTCTAGAGGAGGTAAGAAGAATTACAACTCCAATAAGAGTAATGTTGAATGCTATTAAAGTCATAAGTATTAGCATTATGCAAGTGAATACTGGAAGAAATCGAGTGATTAGTCAAAGAAAAATGCTAATGTGGTTGATGTAAATATGGGAACAAACAATCCCATAGCCTTCATCATGTGTAACATTGGTGAAGAAGGAAGCCCTAAGTTATGGTAGCTAGACAGTAGTTGTAGCAACCACATGAGTGGTAATGAAATTTTATTTTATTTCATTGATAATACTTTTAAGTCTAAAATTAAAATGGAAAATAATGGAACCATTCCCATAGTGGGCAAAGGATCTATTATGGTCCGCACCAAGCAAGGTGAGAAGAAGGAAATACAAAATGTGTATTTTGCCCTTAGTATGAAGCACAACTTGATGAGTGTTGGACAACTCATTCAAAATGGATACAAAGTGCTAATGAAAAATGACAAATGTGTCATTCATAAGAACGATGGGAGTAATAGATTACTTGCATTAGTGCAAATGACAAAGAACCAAATGTTCCCATTGAGGATAGAGATATGTGTGTCTTCTCAAGTTAGTGCTACACCTCCCAAGCATGCATGTACATTATTACATCAACAATCAACTCTTAGGAGCATGATTGAAGACCCCTCCAAGCTTTGGCATCTCAGGTATGGAAATCTTAGCTTTTCTAGTTTAAATTTGTTGTACAAGAAAAGGATGGTAGATTATTTGCCAAGCATTGTAAATTCATATGACAAGTGTGAGCCTTGCATATTGGGTAAGCAACATAGGCTTCCCTTTAATTTTGAAAATTCTAGAAGGGCTAGAGCACTATTAGAATTGGTGCATTCTAATTTGATAGGCCCTATGCAATCTACTTCTATTGGGGGGAGTACTTATTTTATGACATTCATAGATGATTTAAGTTGTAGCACATGGGTGTATTTTTTGAAGAACAAATCTAAATCATTTGACAAATTTGTTGAATTGAAAGCCTTGGCTAAAAAAGAATGTAGACACTATGTTAAGGTCCTTAGATCAAATAGAGAAGGGGAGTATATATCCAATATGTTTTTATTTTTTTATGAGAAGAGTGGCATCAAGAAAGAGCTTATAGCCAGATATACTCTACAACAAAATGGAGTGGTTGAGAGGAAGAACATGACCATTGTTGAAATGGCAAAAAGCATGATGAAAGCAAAAGGATTCCCAACCAAATATTGGGGAGAGGCTATAGCAACAACAATATACTTGATCAATAGGTGTCTTACAAAATCAATTCATGACAAGATACCTCTTGAGGAATGGTTAAGGAATAGATGGATAGTTGAGCAATTGAGGGTGTTCAAATGTGTGGCATATGCACATGTGCCTAGATAACAAAGGCAAAAGCTAGATGACAAAGGTGTGAAGTGCATCTTCACAGGGCACATCTCAAAATCAAAGGCTTATAAATTGTATTATCCAATTAACAATAAGATCATTATTTCAAGAGATGTGGAGTTTCTTGAAAATTAGTCATGGGATGGCTCGGTAGATGATTCCTCAAGTATTTTGAGTAAAGTGCATATTATTCCAGAGGAAGAAGATGACATTGGTGATCAGCAAGATGATGGAGTAGCAAACATACATTATAGAAAAAGGAAAAAAGCCAAGCAAACCTTAACATGTCAAGCAATAGCTCCAAGAACATTAAGACAAGCTCAAGCTAGTATGCAAAACAGTAGTAGCAGAAATACTAAAAAGTCAGATCACACTCTCACCTCCATATTGCAAAGAAAGACCAAAAGTCTAAGGGAGATATACCAAGATGAAAGGTATGAGGAAGGTTATGATGAAAGTGTAAATTTCAGTATATTTTTTCATAGTGACCCAATTTTATTTTGAGGAAGCTATGAATGAAGAGAAATGGTGTAATGCCATGGATGAGGAAATAGATGCTATTGAAAGGAATGAGACATGGGAGTTAACTAATTTTCCTCCCAAGAAACAAGTAATTGGAGTGAAATGGGTTTACATGACCAAGTACAATGCTGAGAGAAAAATAGATAGGCATAAGTCATGTTTAGTGCTCAAGGGGTACAACCAGTAGTATGGCAGAGATTATGATGAGACATATGCCCCAGTTGCAAGAATGGAAACTGTGTGGGCTATCATAGCAATTGCAGTCCAACACAAATGGAAGGTATATCAAATGGATGTGAAGTCTACCTTCCTAAATGGTGTACTAAAAGAGAAAGTTTATGTGGAGCAACCACCTAATTATGAAGTTGCATGTGAAGAACACAAGGTGTATAGATTGAAGAGAGCTCTATATGGGCTCAAGCAAGCTCCACGGGCATGGTACAATAGGATTTACTCATATTTGATGGTGAGCCCACTCTCTACATCAAGGAAGCAAATGATAATTTGTTGATTATTGTCTTTTATGCAGATGACTTAATTTTCACTAGAAATGACAATTTCATAATTGTTAAGTTCAAAGAGGCTATGAAAAATGAATTTGAAATGACAAACCTAGGTCTCTTGAAGTACTTTCTAGGCATACAAGTAAAACAAATACATGATGGAATTTTCATCTCACAAGAAAAGTATGCAAGGTAGATCTTGGAAAGATTCAAATTACAAAATAGTAAGGCAGCCCCAATACCAACAATAGTAGGTCTGAAGTTGAGCAAGGAAGATTGCAGAAAAAAGTGTGAAACCAACACTATACAAGAGTATGGTTGGAAGTTTAATGTATTTGACTGCAACTTAGCCAAACATAGTGCATGCATTAAGTTTGATTTCTAGATTTATGGAAACACCAAAAGATTCTCATTAGCAAGTAAGAAAGAGGATCCTAAGGTATGTGAATGGTATCAAGGGATTTGGAATTTTGTATATTGTTGAAAATGATTTGAAGTTGGTGGGTTATAGAGATAGTGATTGGGCTTGAAGTTAAATGATAGGAAGAGAATTTTCAAATACATGTTTCATATGGGATCGAGTGCAATTTCATGGGCATCTAAGAAGCAACTTATTGTTTCTCAATCTATATCAGAGGCTGAATACATAGCAGCAACATGTCAAGCTATTTGGTTAAGGAGGATCTTGACATATTTGAATGAAAGGCAAGAGGATGGAACCACAATTTATTGTGACAACATCTCACCAATTGCATTGTCCAAGAATCCAGTCTTCCATGGGAGAAGCAAGCATATAGAGATCATATATCACTTCATCAGAGAGTTGGTGGAGAATGGGGACATCAAAATGGAATTTTGCAAGTCTGAGCAGCAACTAGTAGACATTTTTACTAAGTCATTAGGCATTGGAAATTTTGTACACCTAAGAGAGTGTCTTGGTGTAGTTGACTTGTATGAGAAGTGATCCTTGTTTGTTTGGCTCGAGAAAAATGGGGAGTGTTGAAATATTATGTATGGTAGGTTTGTCCCTAGAGCCAAATGCCCACCTACCACCATGACAACCCAATCTCAGCCATGGTTTCATAGCCTCTCAAGCCCACAAAATACTTTTGGCAACAAAAGTTCCTTGGATCTAAATACACTCCCTCATTACTAGAAGGTTTTGAAAATAAATCCACTTCCAAGTTGGTCTATGGATAGGAAAACCATAAGAAATAAGAAAGTGAAGAATAATTTTTGAAGTTTCATTTCTAGAAAGAGCTTGAATCACTGATTTGGCACTCAAGGCCAACCCTTATTTGTGGGTAGATAAGAGTCCTAGACCACTGGAGTCCTTGGGTAAATAATATAATTCCTAGTTGACTCTTTGAAACCCATGTTTACCCCTAAGGGCCTAGGGAAAGTCCCTAAGGAAACACATAAGCTTTAGGTAGGAGGCTTTGGAAGGAACCCAACATGAAGAATAATAAACACAGGTAACAACAAGAATTTTATTTACAAATATAGAAATTACCATCAAGAAAAAAGTGGAATTTTAATCAAGTATAGAAGCTTATTATCTATCCAAGCAAGAAAAAGGTTCCAAAAGTCCATAAGACTTCCCTAAAAGGAAAATGGAATGCCTATAAATTGAAATATTTTTCCATGATGAATCTGTTAGTATTGATAAGAAAGGGGCTTGTGAGACTTACTAGTGGAATTGGAAACAAGGTGATATTGTATCAAGGAACTAGATAATAGCTTTCACATTTCCCTTGTCTTCAATAAGATTAAGGAAGGAACCATCGAGAAAGTTCCCATTTACAAGATGAGAAGGTGACTCAGGTAGGGAAATCACAAAAATATAACCAAACAAGATGGCATTAGTGAGTAAGTACGAAAACCCTTTCACAATAATTACAATGACTGCAAGAGCCAATGTGGTAAGTCTAGAGAATAGACCAAAAAATCCATAAATCTTGAAACTCTCTATAATGAATGGTTATACAAGAAGATTCCTCACCAAAAGAATTAGAATGGATAAATAAAAGTAAGGCCAAAGTTAAGGGCTTGAAACAAAGAGATAATTAAAAGCCAATCAATTTGGTAATAGGCTATACAAAAATCAATCTTGATGAAAAGAGCTTTCTACTTGGTATTCTAGGACCATTCCATACACTCCCAAACAACAATAATGTTGTTAAAGATATAATGGGATTTGATAAAATAAATATGCTTAGGGTGGAACAAAGAAGGTAGGATATGATAGATCTTGAGGTCTTACACCTTAGAAATGATCTTGTAGCATAGATTAAGCAAGGTGATAAGTCTCCAATAATAAATATCTTTAGGGTCTCATGTATTTGGATGAACTTTATATTTCCCCTATTGATAAGAGCTCCAAAGGATTTGGCCTGATAAGCCTCTACGTAAACTTTGTGCTAGGTAGGAACAACAAGGTCCCATAATGTCTTGAAGAATTTAAAGGGAAAGTGAGTACCTCTTGGTGATTTTACATCATGTTGGGTGATAATTTTTTCCCTCCTCTTCCTCAAAGTAAATGACACTCTCTCTCATGCTCAATGGGTGGGAGAACAAACCATAACCAACATATAGGAATTATATTTCAATTTTTCTCCTCTTTTAACTTCCTTCAGAATTTTAGAGGTACAACTCCCTCCTAGTAGATGTGCAACAACTTTTATTTTTGAACTCTACTCCAATGATGGTTCATGGTCTTAACTAGAGAATATGAGATGCTAATTCTAGATTTTACACAATCATAGAAAACCCAGGTGAGATTTAGGATTATAGCCTGATTACTACTATGACCTTTAAAATAAGGGAGTTCTGTTGTTGAATATATACTAACTTCTACTTCTAATCCTATATGCATATACTCTACCCACATGAAGATATATAGTTCAACCTCTAAATAGAAGAATGGACCATGTAGATGGAAATAGAATAAAATCAAAGTGGCTTTGAGTGCAACAAAAACCATCAAACTAATAAGCATTAAACTTAATGATTACCCCATTCCATTCACATCCCAATTTCCAAACATAGAATAAAAATACAAAAAGAACTAGGGGATAATAAAATTCAAGAAACTATATTAATACACATATTATCATAGTTATCATTCCCAATGATCATTGAAAATTGGCAACTCCCATTTTCAAGAACAAATGAATTGTCCATGAACAATAACTTTGTGTAAAATCTTTGATGCTAACTTAGTAGCCACAACTACAAGAGGATAGTTCAAGAAAAAAGTTCTTAATCCTTTATTGATTAATAAAATGTTAGATTTATAGGCCTTTTGTACTTGACCATAACAAAACATATGTTGTTTCAAAAGATAGAAATGGAATCCCCAATAGAAGGAATGACACATGTCACTCAATACATAAAATTGGTTAATTAAAGGGATTTGGAGCATCTTGGCTACCCTCTCTAGTTGTCTTGGCCATTTCATGATTTAGCTTGTGATGCTTCATTGCTACAATGATGGCCACAAGATCTTCTGTTTTTGGGTTTGACATATTTGTTGGACTAACTACCAATGTTCCACTTTAGGATTTGTGACATGGCTTAACTATCTCCTGTGTTCTATAAGTCTAGTCATTGTATCTGCCATTAACAGGTTGATCTTTTGGTGTAACGACAACTCTAGCTTGTAACAAGTGGTATCAAAGCTTGGTAATAGGTTTGAGTCTCCTTGGGTAACATTGAGGGAGGGATTGTTGGACTAACTACCAATGTTCCCTTTTGGGATTCATGACATGGTTTAATCACCTCCCATGTTCTATATGTATAGTGGTTGTATCGAGCATTGACAAGTCAATCTTTTGGTATGATGGTAACTCTAGCTTGTAACTATATTATCTGATCTGACCAACCAATAATAATGGTTCATGAATAATCCCTCCATAGTGTTAATCTTCTTTTGTAACTTTTTCAACACCTTATCCAATTTTTCATTGATAGCAGTTAGAGTGTGGATGTTTGAGCAGTAGAACTTTGTAGGATGCACTAGCTCATCGATGAATTCTTGATAGGTCATCTTCATATGATTTACATCTATGACTTCACCCCATTTTCTAACATGTTACTTTGTATATATCTCCTAAAGATAGACATAAATTGTATCTTCTATCTTCTTGACTGATTCATAGGTCTTCCTTAGCTGATTTTTAGTCTTTATCATGCTTTGTCTCTTGAATTCAAGAGACATCATCCAATACAATAAAGGCTTGTCCTCATATTTCAAAATGACCAACCTGTTAGCATTATCCTTCTTCATACATATAATTTCATAGAGTAGAGAGAAAAAATCCTTGTATTTCTCAGTATTTATCTTTATGGACCCCATATTGTAACACATAGTTCCTTTCAAATTGTCAATCTCTATGCATAGGGTGCCGAATTTATCAATTAAGGGAAGACCCCTTGTTTTCTATTCTTCTAACCATTCATGGCCTATCCACCAAAGTGCCTCTCTTCGTAGAGTTTAGCTAGCAGGTCCTTTTTCTCTTTAGCCAAAGGATCAAATGGCCAAGAATCATATCACTCTCCCACCTTACTAGCTAGTGAGGAAAATAACTTTCAAAAGCATTCTGACAATTCTTTATTTGTGGCTTTGAGATGATCTTTTGAAACCATGGCATCATCTAACTTCTCATACATTTCTTGGTTCATAATTTCCCACATTAGGTGCCTTGCATGGTGCCTTGGTGGCCCCATGTCATATTGTTGGACGATAAAATCCATTGGGCCTAAATTAGCTAAGTTTCCATATTTTATAGCTTAAATGATCTCCATGATGTAAGTTCATTTTTCTCCATCTTTACCAATGCTACCAATGTGGGAGCCTTCTTCATCTTCTTCAGACTTGGAGTCTACTTCACCGCCTTAGTAAATATATACTTCGGGGAAACACTTTCCTTAGTTCTCTTCCTTTCTTGCTCTATGGTGTTGTCCAACAAGGATTCGGATGTAAGCATTTTCAGAGAAGATTGGAGCGTTGTAGCATCAAAAGACTTCCTCACCACTGGAGGGGTACTTGTCTTCCTTGTTGAGAATGGAAAGATAATAGTTTTAGTCAAAGAAGTGGTGGCAGGGATATTACCTTGGGAGTCTAATGCTTGAAGTGTCTGCTGAGGTAGAGATCTTACATCTTGTCACTCACCTTGGTCGGTTTTATCGGATACATCTAATTTAATCACTGGGACACAACATTCCTTGTCCTGCACACTTTAAAATTCTACCTTCCTTCCCTTCCCTACTTATTTTCTTTCTCTTTCTCTGACTCTCAAGCCACGCCAATTACTAGAGTGGTCTACCTCCGCAAGTAGGTGTAATTTGAATATTCTTCTTCAGACGCTGATCTCCTCTACTTCCATCGAATATTTGAGATGGAACCATTGAATGGTGTTTGTAGAACCTATCGTGATTGCAAACCCAACGGAGAACCCAACGGAGAACTATAGACTCACTTTCTTTGAGCATTGGTCCATTTGACCCATTTTCATCACTTTTGATAACTCTAGAAGTTAACTTCTCTAAAGCACTGATAGTAGGTTCGAGTGGTGTGGTCGAATCTATCGTGGTGTTCTTAATCTAGTTCAAGTATGTGGAGGACTGCATATTCTTCCCATCATCCCTGAATCCTTCCACATTAATATGTATGCCATATAGATTTACTTAATTAATGGTCATCCTCGAGAAGAATATCTCCCATCTGTTAAACTTATCTACACAATTGGGCCCATAGTCCTCTAGGGTGGGAACATGCCTAAACAAAGTGCCCAACAATAGATTTTCTTTAATATATTCTACACGGTCTAACTTCAACCTAATTACTTCATGCCACTCAGGATTATAATTCTCTTCAAAATCCTTTAAAATATGTTTAGAATTTTATTGCGAAGCACATGAGTATAGTCCTACAACAATCAGATATGGGAGTCCATCCTTCTTCACATTTGAAAAGAGCTCATTCACTTCCTAGATCTGTTTGCATATCTATATTAACACAGTTTTGTCATGCGGATATCTAGGATTCTTCCAGGGGAAGCCATCATATCATGAGATTCTTATATAGGAGAAGGTCAGGAATTTGATAAAGAAGCTTCTCAAATGAGTCACCGCGACCACTCCCTCTCAGAAAATACGTAGTTCAGGAATTTGATAAAGAAGCTTCTCAAAATTTTAATTGTATACTTTAGCTGGTCATACAGCCCAGATTCCTAGCACAACGCTATTCTTATTAAAAACAGTTATAGAATGGAAAAATTGCTTAGACATCCGAGCTGCGTGCCAAAACTACAAGCAACTGCATGAGAAGAGAGAGAAGAAACAATGAAACACTCAACCTGTATTACAAGTTTCTTGTTACTCTATTCTAAGTACAAACTAAACATTAGAAGTAGCCCATCATGCAAACCGCTGTTGTATCAACAAAATTAGTGAAATAGATGACCTGTAATGATGCAAACTGCTGTGGCATGGGCAGAACTATTAAACAACATGATCAATAGTCATATAAAGGTCTGCTAGAAGTGATCGAAGATCATGTATCCATAATGTGCTCGAGAAACTTTGGAAGGTAGATTTCTCGTTAGGGTAATGGCAGACTGTTTTTCAAATAAATTGTCTCAATATTCGAATGGATTGATACATAAATACTGAAAAAATAAATTAGAAGAGTCATTTCCTGTTTGGATATACATTACTCCTCCTAAAGTTGTAAGTAGTGCTGTAGGCAAATCATTGATCAACAATAAATAAATCTTATCCAGAAGCGTGACCAAAGCCTAATCAAAGAAACCTTATCCACAGGTTTAGTTGAGTGTTAAAACAGTAACCTAAACTTTAAAATGTGGTCACTTCCAAATCAAATACCATTATGTACTGTTAACGAATTCTCATGCAACCCGAACGAAACCATAGCTGCAAAGCCTTACTCCTAATCCCCTTAATATATAATCATCTATCAATATAAGGACTTGAATCACCAGTTACTGACCTCTACGGCCCAGCCACATTCAATTTCCTTGAAACACTGAAGTATCCACCGTCTTCTCCGCTGACATTTAGCTACGCGACTGTTATATTAGTATACTCTCTAACGCATCCCCAAATCTTCATTTCCATTCCATCGCCGTAAAAGCACATAATCAAAGACGTTTATTTCCATTGGGATTGTATAAATGTTATGGGGAAAGAACTTTAAACAAAGATCGAAAAAATCCACTTACGAAGAAAAACTCATTAACTTCTTTGAATAAAACAAAAGCCTTCAATAAGACAGAAACCATTAATGATAGACCTTCAGTATAACATCCTGCAGGTGCGTAAAAATGGACACTCGCAAGATACAAGAGTTCTGACAAGTCAAGCGGTTTCCAATGGCAGAGAAAGGGCTACGATGGATCCCTATTGAGGGTGTTAACATTGCACCACTTCGGTGACATACACGTCAACGTGCCCGGGGAAGATAAGAAAACCCTAAAACTTGTATTCAATTTAGTTGTCTGCTAGAAGGTGTACAATATTATCGATTGTGGACTCGAGATTTTGATATGATCGCGAGTCTGATATCTCTTTTTCCATTTTAGGAAAGGATGTCGTTTTATTGGGAAATATATCATTCCATAACCCTCGTGGTGGTCCAAATGAGATCCGGTCATGTCAAGGATAGCTGGATATGAAACGTATCCCTCAAGGTCTCAATAACAATTATGTATTAGGTGAATTATAGTCTCTCGGTACAATTGCCTCAAACGTATACGTCTACAATATTAAAATAGTTAAGGCTGCCATCCATCTATCAGCATTTCCATGTTTGTTACTGCTTCACTTACGTAGGTAAACTATCATACACCTACTACATCTATTTTTTTTTTAAAATACAAATCATAGAATAAGGGCATCAATTTAGTGAAATACAATAATACTATTTATGAGAACAATTTTCTAATTTTCTCATAAATAATATAAGAAGACTTAATTTTTTGGATGAATAGTCCCTTTCAATTAGTATAGAATATAAAGTTAAATATCCATGCCCAAAAAAAGTTGGGGGATATTGGATCATCCAACACATGGCACCAAGGAGAAAAAACCTATCACATCAACTATTTATACAGAATAAAAAAATAGTAAGTGCCAAATTAGGAAACCACTTCTCATTAGTTGTAGAAGGCTTCCTAGAATAAAACGCAAGATCCTGAACAACAACCATACAAGATTATCCAGTGCCAAGGAGGAGAAATAGAGCAGGGACACCACCCATCTCCACCTCCACCTGTAGAATGTTGAAGGGTTGGGGCTCTCAAGGTAAGTGTGAGGAGGATAGAGGAGTTGTGGTGGTGGCATTGGCATCCTTATGGCAGACAAGTGTGATGAATAGAGGAAGTAGTCGATCACACCCAGTCCATCATACAAGAGGCATATCCCAAGTGACCATGGACTCTATGCTAATAGGTAAAATTTCTCTTTTGGTCTATAGAGTATTAAATATTTGGGCTATGTTATTGATAGTGAGGGTTTTCATGTTGATCCTGGAAAAAAAGTAATTAATGACTGACCTTCTTCATGGAATCTCACTAAGTTGCGTAGCTTCATGGGGTTGGCTAACTTTTATCATAGATTTGTGTTTGGGTTTTCACATTTTTCTTGGCCTCTAAATCAGTAATTGCAAGGAGGAATTCAAGAAAAATTGGAATGGATAGGTGCTCATCAACAAGCATTTGAGGAGTTAAAACATATGTTATGCTTTGTACCCATTTTATCTCTTCCTAATTTACAACAGTCTTTTGAAATACAGACTAATGCATCAAAATATGCCCTAGAAGTAGTCCTCATGCAACATGGACATCTAGTTTCCAACCATAGTGAAAAATTCTTTGATACAGTATGTAGATATCCCAACTATGATAATGAATTATATGTCATTGTTCAAGCTTACAATAAATGGAAGCATTATATTCTAGGCAAAGAAACTATCATCCATATAGATTACAAACCCCTTAAATTTTTGCAAACACAAGGAAAATTATAGAATGATAGATATCAAAGGTGATTATCCTATCTTCAAAAATTTCATCTCAACATTCATCATAAGAAGGGAAGGTCCAATAAGGTACCAAATTTATTGAGTAAACCCTCAATTATAGGAATAAATATTGTGTTACATTTGTGTGGGCACAAAATAGAAAATTGGATTTAACTATATGAACATGATAATGAATTTTTTGACGTATTTACTCATCAAGTAGGAGGTAAACATGAGAATTATTTTTATTTGAAAGATATGTTTTGTTACATTCGCAAAATCTATATACCTAAGGTAGAACATAAGAAGTTAATATGGGAAGCTCACTACAACAAGGTTGCTAGACATTTTGGAATAGGTAATGTTAGGATAAACCTCAGACAAAAATAATAGTTAGATGCAAATATAACTAGTACCAGAAAATAGTAGATAGCATAAAAGAGAACACAAGACACAAAGATTTAACGTGGCTCACCTAAACCCTATGCTATGTTCGCCAATACCAAGTCCAATGTTATGATTATCTAGTGATTACAACTTCATTACAATCTATAATCCCTTACATCTCAATGCCACTACAAGAAGCTACAATATCACCATTGATAATGAAATCCCTAACCCTAAGCTTTTTTATACAAGCTTTTGCCACTTCCAAAATTAGGTATAAAATAATAGAAAAATAGTAGCTGACGCCTTTTAGAATATAAAGGCATTTTTGGCTTTGAGAGTGTTGCCCCTAAAGACCCCCACAACGGTGTTGTCCCTTGATCCCACCCTGTTCTACAACAGGGAGCACACCTAGGGCACTACCCTAGGACCCCACAGGAGCATTGCCTCTTGACCCCATCTTGGTGGCATTGCCCCCAAATCCCCATAGAAATAATATGGGGAGAAAACCATGCCAAATAAACCTAAAATTCTTATAAGGCTCCACATCACAACAATCTTCCATTTGGAGACTGATCAAACTCCACAATAATAAACTCCCACTTGTAGACTAATCATAGTACTACTAAACCTATAGGTCCCACTAGAATATCAAACCACCCTAGACTCTTCTATTCTTTTATGTTGTTTAGTCTAGAAGACCAACTGAAGCTAAAGAGGAATTCATCTTCTCCCTTCTCACAACCTTTGTAAACATATCTGTTGGATTATCATTTGTATGTATCTTCTCTAGCTTTAACCATCCATTAACCAAAATTGATTGAATGAAATGGTACCACAACTATATGTGTTTTTTCTTTGAATGTAGAGCTAAATTCTTTGTATGACGAATGACACTTTTACAATTTGTAAACAAATAATTATCCTTCTAAGGGTGTCCCAATCCTTCCAAGAAGAGGTAAAGCCATATCATCTCCTTGGTTGCCTTTATTGTAGCAACATACTCTGCCTCTGTAGTGGATAAAGCATTAGCCTTCTGTAACCTAGAAACACAACTCACCATGGCCCCACCAACTAGTAAATACATAAAGTATAGTACTCCCCCTAGTATCAATATCACCTACCAAATCTGAGTCAACATAGCCCTGTATATCAATAGTAGATCCCCCAAAGTATAAACAATTACTAAATTTTCATCTCAAATATTTGAGAATTCATTTATCTGCATTCTAATGCTCAACCCTTAGATGACTCATATACCTGCTAACAACTCCCATGGCATGTGCAATATTTTTCCTAGTACATACCATAGCATACATCAAGATTCCTACAGTTGAAGCATAAGGTACCTTAGACATCTTGTCCTCCTCTTCTTGTTTCTTGTGACATATCTCCTTAGTCAAATTCAAATGACTAGGTAAAGGTGTGCTAATAGCTTTAGCACTCTCCATAGAGAAACATTGCAACACCTTCTTAATATAATCAACTTGAGATAATGTCAATTGCTTGTTCTTTCGATATCTAAAAATATTCATTCAAAGGATTTGTTTTGCTGCCCCCAAATCCTTCATGGAAAATGCATGTGCTAAATGGCATTTTAGCCCCTTAATGAAATCCATGATAGACCTAGCTACACACATATCATCAACATATAAACATATAATAATGTACTTTTCATCATCCAAAATCTTAAAATAAACACAATGATCTAAATGAACTTGGTATATCCATGCTCATGCATAATATTGTCAAATTTTAGATATCATTGCCGATGTGCTTGCTTCAAGCCATATAAACTTTTCTTCAATTTGCACACTAAGTTCTCATTACCTTTGACCTCAAATCCCTTTGGTTGTGCCATATATATCTCTTCATCTAAATCACCATGAAGGAAAGTTGTTTTAACATCAAGCTACTCCAAATGCAAATCTTCAATAGCCACAATACTTAAAATAGTGTGAATAGAAGTCATTTTAACAACATGAGAAATTATTTCATGAAAATTGATGCCCTTATTTTGTGCAAATCCTTTTAAAACTAACTTGGCTTTAAATCTTTTCTTACCTCCATCCTCTTCTTTTTACCTATAAACTCACGTATTCTATAAAACCTACTCATGAGAGATGGATTCATGTTGAATCACTACTCATGAAATATGGGTCATCGAGTTTGACTCAAAATCACACAATTAAATCCTGATATTCATATCACAATTTGACTAGCTGTGGAAATTATCTCCTACTTATCTATAAAACCTTTTTACCTGTAGGCAACTTGCATAAATCCCATGTCTTATTTTTTAGCAAAAAGTCCATTTTTTCTTTCATTGCAAACTCCCATTGAATCATAACATTCAACATCATCAAAACATTCATGTTGAGTAGCATCAATAAGTAAAATATAATACAAGGAAGGAGAATACAAAAGAAAAGCACCCTCTTCAAATTTTTTACTTACTACATTTGCCTCATTGTTCCCTTCTAATTTATCTCCTTCATTGTTCTTTTGAGTCCAACAATCTTTCCTCTTATGCCCTGATTTCTCACAGTACCAACAATCTCTTAGTCCTCTGGATTGAGACCTCTTCCCCTTTGAATTTCCTCTTGATTTTTCACAATTTCCAAAACTATTTCCTCTGTTAGCCATTCTACCTCTACTTTGTGCATTCTAAACACTTCGTGATGTAGATCCACTTGAAGTTTTCCTATGAGTTTACACATTCAAAATAATACCAATTGTATCATCATATTTAGGGTACTAGATCCAAAAAAAAATTACTCTCAACCATTACCAACCCATTCCAGCTTTCAAGCAAAGAACACAAAATTAAGAGAGCCCTATTTCTTCATCAAAATTGATATCCATAGAAGATAACTGACTAGTAATAGTATTAAAGGGTAAAAGTACAAAGCTATGTCACCTTTTAGGCTAACTTATCAGAAACAATGAATTTGAGTATTTTTATCCAAAAGTCTTTTTTTCCAAACATATGATCTAAATAAACTCATTTAGCTAAGTTATATATGGTCATGCACTTTTCCAAATGGAAATTTTTATTAAATGCATATTTTTATACTAGTTTGTATCCAATTACTAAAAAATTAGAATTATTTTAGAGAAGTGGCATTTCAATAAGTCTTACAATTTTTAATATCATTTTTTTAGTAATGTAGAAACACTATTTAATAGAGTTCAAAGTCAAGAACATTTATTTTGAGATAGCAAAAAAAAGATTAAATTATATCAAAAAAAATTAAAATTTATATAGTGTTCTAGAGGAGAGATTTTTGTTGTAGAATGTATAATTTTTCTTCTAGTTAGAGTAGATTTGTATTGAAAAATGTGGTGGGAGATGAAAACTATCAATTTAAGGTGAGTTGAAATTTGTGTCATTATTAGAGAGAAAATATAGGTCTAAAGATGATTTTAATTTTTGATTGTTCTAGCTATATGTGTTATCTATAACATAGTCTAAGATCAAACAAAAATACGTTTATTTCCATATAGTTTTGTGGTGGGAACTAGACCACTAATTTTCAGCATTTTTCAGTAGCTAAAAAATTATCTATAAAAAATATGAAAATATATCAATTCTTATTCCAAATAATTATTATAAATTATAATCCCAAATTTCCTCCATTTCTACATATTTAATTAGTTTACATCATTTTCCAATTCAAAATAATAATACCAGTTTTATGTCATTGAAGGTGAGCAGTTATACTTTTGTTAACCTTTTCCTTTACAAAAGGATGACATAGGTTTGTGTTTTTACCCTAAACTCATTTAAATGATCCACAATAGATCCATCTTCTATCATTTTCATATTAAGTAAATGCTTCATGAGAAATACCTTGTTTGAAGTGGAGGGCTTTTCATATAGTTTCGATAGGGTTTGCATCAACTCTTTTGTTATCTTCACTTTTGTAATATTAAATGCCACCGATGGTGCCAAGAATAATTGAATTCTTCCAAGTACCTTTCTATGTAAAAGATCCCAATTGTCATTTGTCATAGATCCATGATTCTTAGTTTTTTCTTCCAATAGCTTCCATAAATCCTTCTGATAAAGATAGTCATCCATTTGCATTTTTCATAATTGAAAGTTCTGCCCATTAAACTTGTCAACCCTTAGCTTACCCTCATTTGCCATCACTCCCACTCAACTATGAGACTCCCACTCAACCATGAGACCTTCTTGTAAAGGATCACTAAATAAAGCTAAAAAAATGACGACGGTCTAGCTAAAAAAAATGACAACTGTCTGGTTCTGATACCACTTGTGAGGATTAACCTTAGACAAAAATAATAGTTATATGCAAATATAACCAGTACTAGAAAATAGTAGATTGCATAAAAGAGAACACAAGATACCAAGATTTAATGTGGTTCACCCAATCCTTGGGCTATATCCATCAACAGCAAGGCCAATATTATTATTAGCCAGTGATTACAACCTAATTACAATCTGTAATCCCTTATAGCTCAATACCACTAGAAGAAGTTACAATATAGCCATTCATAACGAAGTCCCTAACCCTAAAATGTTTTATACAAGCTTTTGCTACTTACAAAATTAGGGCTAGAATAATAGAAAAATAGTAGCTAGCACCTTTTACAATATAAGAGAATTTTTGGCTTCAAGTTCACTACCGTAGGACCCTAAAGGGGCACTACCCCTTGACCCTGTCTTGGGGGCACTTCCCCCAAATCCCCATAGAAATAATATGGGGAGAAAATCATGCCAAATAAACCTCTGAGTGTAATTAGGCTCCACATCACAACAAGTAAAACTACTAGCATACTTCAAAGATAATTTTATTGGCCAAAACTGAAAAATGATATGGTTGTATATCTTCAAACATGTACAACATGTGCTATTGCAAACCCTGTAGATTGTAAGTATGCATTATATCTACCATTTCCCATTCTAGAAAAGCCTTGCCATTCAATTTCTATGGATTTCATGTCTAGCCTCCCTACCAATAGATGGACGAATGACTGTGTATATGTTATGATTAAGTAAAAATTGGTTCTAAATGACCCAAAATCTTATACAAAGTAATAAGAAGTTAAAAATAGTAAAAAGAAAAGAAGTCTTAAATGGGATACAAAATAGTCTAACACAAAGATCACCAACTAATAGGCCTCATAGATATCAAATAGAAACAAAAAATTAGGAGGCCAACCATAAAAAAAGCTGAAAACAATAGCAAAAGAAAAGTAGAAAACTAGCACTCGGATAGCTACATAGTCTTCAGTAGATCAGCAGCTTGATCCATCAAAATGTGCATGTATGGTAGCCTTCGTTTCCTCCATCCTATTCGCATCCCCAACCTTCTTGGAATGAGCCCTAGTGTGCTTACTTGGTCCTTGGTTCTTGACCATAATAGGTGATTCATGCCCTTTATTCTACGCAACCAGAGGACTGCTAACATTATCCACCAATTTTTTTATAATGTTACTATTATGATCAGCCATTTTCTTAATCATTTTCTCGATATTACCCATTCTAGCCTCATACTCTCCATCCTCTTTTGAAAATTAGTATTAACCTTCTTCAAGACTTATTAATTTCAACTATTGGGACATTTTTCATTAAATTTTTCACCTCTTCAACATTACTAATTACCTCTGAATGTTGGTCAATATGTTCACCTAAAGTGTGTTCCCCTCTGGTCGTGTTGCTGATCTGCTCCAAATCCTCAAAAATAGTCTGCATTTGTTCCTTTAGGTTCCCAACTTCCCTCAGAATGGTCCCAAGATTACCCAAAAGCCATTTTGTAACACCCATCTCCCCCTCTTCCATGTTATGATCTAGGGGTTGATCCTTTCCACCACAATCCTCATTTTGCAAAGCCATATTCTTAGAGAGTTTCAACCCCCATCTCTTGAGCCATCATCATTTTTATTTTCCTTTCCATTCTTTCAATAAGAAATTCATCATTTGAATGGACTAAAACCCTATCCTCATTCTGGCCCCTATTCCCCAAACCTTTCCCTCCACTTCCTTTCTTTTGAGAATCCCTCCTCCACCCCTCATCAAAATTGTTGTCTTGTTCAAAATCACTCCCCTTAGCTTTCTTATTCTTCTTCTAAGAACTGCATCCAATACCCCTATTAACACTCAAATTACCCACCTCCACTTCATCTTTAGTATTGATATCATAGCCTTTCTCTGAGATGCTACCCTTCGTATCATATTCAACCACCTGAGAACTATTCCAAGGCTTTTCTACCCTCTTTGATTTTAGTAAATTCATTATGAGTACAATTAAACCCACATGGCACACATGATCGACATCCAAGTCATTTTAAATTTCCTGAATGGAATTACCTAATTACTATCTAAGATAGAAGGGAAAATTAATCGTTATACTATGCCTAAAATTGTTAGCTAACATAAAATGATAACCATAAAGCTTTGTGAAACATCCATCGAAAGTAAGGTATTCAATGATCACAAACAACGAAAATCTCCAACGCCACAAGATAGAGGTAGGATTATAGTAAGATTTTTTGATTTTTACTAGTCGATTATGTTCTTTATCAAAGTCCACAAATTCTTCAATCACCCTATCTGAGAGCTTCCTGTCACGATAGAAATTGATGCCCTCCATATCCAACGCTATGGCTTTTGCAATAAAAACTTCTAACACCTCCATTCTTTGATTTCCAACAATAATAGACCCATCCCTCCAAGTCTTCATAAATTGCTATGTGATCGTAGGGTTATTCCCTTTAAGCTTTTCCATAAAGTCAGTGAAATTCCTATGCTTCAAAATTTCCCACACCTCCTTTTTTTGCTTCCACTCCTTATAGTTGGCTAGTTCAACTCTCTTCAATTTCCCTCCCATATTCTTCTCTCCAATGTTAATAAAATGGTCTCTCAGAAAAACCCTATGCAAAAGAACACCTGAGTTATATCATAGTCAAGAGGTAATTTAGTAATTGAAACCCACAATCTATGTGGCATAAAGCACTCCATTCTAGAAATCATTATCTGTCACTTCCCACATATGATCAAAGCATAAATGCTAATTTCTGACATGATCATCATTCTTGTGACATCTTTTCCTACTCCCCATTTTATCATAATTGATAAATAGGCATCCTTCAATAGGTAACATATCATTATTATTCCATATAATCTTTTTTTTACTCATACAAGCCACATTAGCTACCTAGTCAATAGCTCCATTTTCTTCCCTAAAGTTATGTTTAACTACCCATATTTCAAATGAATTAATTATGTTAATGGCCTCAAAGATAATATTACTAATAGTCCATGAAGGTTTAGTGGTTTTATTAAGGCCATTGATGATATTGAGAGAATCTCCTTCCACCCGAACCTTCCTCAAATCTAAATTCTTAGCAAAAATGAGACCACATAGGGTGGCACTAGCTTCAACAACATGATTAGATTGGCTACCAATAGGGATAGCCATACAGCTGAATTTCTCTCCATAAGGATCACTAATAACAACCCCACAACCAACAGTTCCTAGATTACCTTTGGAGGCCTCGTCAAAGTTTATCTTTTACTAATCCACACGTGGGCTATCCCATCTAGCATTATCCCCTAGATTAGGACCCTTCTAGTTCATACCCAAGCCACCAAGGTTCCAATTTTGAATCACCTTCTCTTCGCAATCATTGTGATGTTGTTGTTCTGTTCCATCGGTTTTGATATTCTCTTTCATTAGAGCTTTAATCTTATAGAACACTGCATCAAAATTAGATTAAACAACTCCAAACATCATTTCATTGCACTCCTTCCAAATACCCCAACAAAGATATGGGAGAATAAAATTCCACAATGTTAAAATCAAAGAAGTATTAGGGGGAGGCTTCCAACTAATGAAGAACATTTGGATAGTTGCTAGGAAAACCCAATCAATGTTCATAAGACCACACACCCTTTCCCATATCTTTTTAGTATAAGAACAATGTAAAGTTAAATGATTGTCTAACTCAGCATCATTCTTGGAAAGGTAACATCTATTAACAATATTGAACCCTTTCTTCATTAAATTATCAATAGTCAAGATCTTATCTTGCAAAACTTTCTAGAAGAAAATATAAATTTTAGGTGTCATACCATTCACTTAAGCCTTGGCCCAACAAGGTTCTAGATGCATATCAAAAGAGTTGATATAGATCAAAGAGAAAGAGAACATCCCACTAGGATCATGCTTCCATATCAATTCATCCTCCTTTGGACATAAAAAGATAGCATTTAAAAACTTATTAAGTTGAGCCATATTCTCATCCACCCTTTTGAGATCCAGCCAAGAATTATTCTCCCAATAATCCACAACAAAAGTTCCAAAGATATTCCTACATTGCTCCATATAAAGGTTGCACCTTTGATCAAAACAAAGAATATGATCCATGATCAAGATATCTTCACAAAAATGAACATTACTTCCATTTCTCACCTTCCATATGGCCCCTTTCTTAATGATGTGTTTACATTTCTGAGTGTTTTTCCAGATCATGGAACCCCCTTGCACCAAATCATTACTAAGAAATTGATTAAAAGTATGGTTATCCATGTTATATTTTTCATCCCAAATGTTCCTCCATTCCCCTTCCTCCTTGTACCATCTCTATAATAACTTGACCAACAAAAATTCATTCATAGTAGTTATTCTTTTCAATCCAAGTCCACCCTTATTGATAGGCATGCAAACTTTCTCCCAAGCGATCAAAAGTAATCTTTTCTTTATCTTCATACCGGTCCATAAGAAGAGCTTCTAAATTTTTTCAATAACTTGAGAAAACTTTCTAGGAATCTTGAACACACTCAAAGCATAAAGCGGAACACTCTATAGAATGGACTTTAAGAAAATAATCTTCCTAGCCTAATTGAGGAGGGAGTCTTTCCATCTAGCTAGTTTCATGTGAATTTTATCAATCAATGAACTCTAGAAGCTCTTAGGAGGGTGTAGAAAAAGAGGTAACCCCAAAAAACAGTGAGGCAAGGAACCAATCTCACAGCCCATAATCTTTTTAATTTTTTTCTACCTAGAAACATTAACATTTATAAAATAATCATGCTTTTGTTCCAATTAATAATTTTCCTTGAAGCTTGTCCATAATCCTGCAAGGGCCCTTTAATGTTTCTATCATTTCTAACCAAGGCCTCTCCCATTACAATGGAATTATCCAAAAAAATTTGGTGCAAACATATCAAAGCTTTAAAAGAAGGATTAAGGTCCACAAAGTCCCCCATATTCACCATTTTATCCACAAGTCTTCCCAAACATTCAGGCAACGAAATAAATAGGATGGACTGTGAAACCGGGTCCCTCTATCTTAAGCCTCTTGAAGCCCTGAAAAAAGGAACCATTAATAAGCACTAAAAAATCCTAAAGAAGGATTAAGGCTGACAAAGTCCCCCATATTAACCATTTTATCCACAAGTCTATGGAAACATTTAGCTAGTGGAATAAATAGGATGGATGAAAGTGGGTCCCTCTATCTTAAGCCTCTTAAAGCCCTAAAGAAAGTAGGAGAACCATTAAAAAGCACTAAAAAAGTGGTAGAGGAACCCATCTTAAGGACCAGATCCCTAAACTTCTTGTTAAAAACAAAAGCCTTGAGACCTTGCTGAAGAAAGGCCCAATCCACTATATCATATGCTTTGGAAAGGTCCAACTTAAGGAGAAACCCTTATTTCTTAAACACTGTGAGAGAATGAACTTTTCATGAACCGAGATAATGGAATCCAAAATCTATCTTCTAGGAACAAACCTATTTTGTTGTCTTGAAATAAAATTTGAAAGAAGAGGAAAAATAATGAGAGTCAACACTTTAGAAATAATCTTATAAAAACAATTGCATAGGCTAATTGATCAAACTGATCCATACTATCTGCTCCCACCTTCTGAGGAATAAGAGCAATGAAGGTTCCAATCAATTCCTTCAAAATTTTCCTAGAATAAAAAAAACTCCTTAACCCCATTACACACATCATTACCAATGATATTACAATACTTATGAAAGAACAAAAAAAGAAACTGATCTGGTCTAGGGGCTTTATCTCCCTCAAATGAGAAAATAGCCTTAGATATCTCATCATTAAAAGGAATGGAAGTAAGATATTTATTATGATCTTCAATGATACAATTTGGAATGCAATCAAGAAACAAATTTTGCTTAGCCACATCCAAATTGGGGTCACTTTGGAGGAGGTTACCAAAATACTCCACTACTTCCCTTTTGATAACCTCCCCATCCTTAGTAGTACCTTCTTCCATTTTGAGACACGAAATTCTATTTACCATCCTATGCTTCATGGTGGTCATGTGAAAAAACTTTGTATTCTAATCCCCTTCCTTTAAAAAGGTTTTTCTAGAACGTTGCCTCCAATGCATCTCCTCTTTGGTGATGATATCATGAATCTCAACAAACTTACCACCTTCTTCTTCCATAGAAATAACCTCATATCCATCAACCTAGATCCTGTCCTGAATCTCGTTGAACTCCTCCAAAATCTTCTTCTTATTCTCAAACATTTTTCCAAAAGTGTCTTTATTCCATTTCTTAATATTTTTCTTAACATTCTTCAGCTTAGAAGCAACTTTAAACATAGCAGTACCCTTTACAATGATACCCCACCACTCCTTTATGAGATTCTCCAAATTTGGGAGACTTTTTCAAACTAAAAGGAAAATTTCTATTATAATTAAGCAGGTCAGCCACAAGAAAAATAGGATAATGATCTGTACCCAACCGGACTTGAATAGTGAGAGAACATTTATATCTGAAGAACTAGTCATTACTTATAATAGCTCTGTCCAACCTAACCTGAATGAATTCATTTATAGTTCTTCTATTAGTCCAAGTATATTCAATCCCATGCAGGTCTAGATCATGAAGAAGATGGTTGTCTATGAAATTCATCAAACCTAATCTATTTTCTAGATTAGTCTAGTTGCCTCCCACTTTTTCAACTTCTTTCAAAAGGCTATTAAAATCCCCCATAATGACCCAATTCTCATCTGCAAAAAACTTTCTTTGATTAGTGATTTCTCCCCAAAGAGCCTTTTTGTCCCACTTAGTATCGAGAGCATAGAAATTAGTAAGAACCCAAGCAAAGACATCCTTTGAATTAGAAAATCTTATATTCATCATATTTCTATTCTAAGAAATAAGCTCTCCATGAATCCATTTATTATTTCAATAAACTACCATTCCTACTAAAGCCCCCTAGAATCATTTCCAATAACCCTACCTCCCCTAAAAAATGATAGTCCTTCCACTTTATCCTTTAGCATCTTAGCTTCTTGGATAATAGCAATATCCAGTCTACTATCCCTAATATTGTTTTTCAAAATGTCATGTTTATGAGGATTCTTTAATCCTCTAATATTTCATGAACTAAACTTCATCTTTTATGGAATTTTTTTGAATCAAGGATAGTTCTTTGACTAACATTAGAAATACTTATATTAGTCTCAGTAGCTCTTTTCTACATATTAGAGGGTTTGCCCATAGAGGAAGGAGATGACTCAATGTCTCCAATCTTGAGATTAGATTTAGCATCCCCTTTTTTACTATCTTTGCTAAGATAAGTACTAGACATATCTCCTTTCTTATTGCTCTTGGTTTTGATCATGCTAGCCTCCATCTCCTTTTTGTGGTTTGCTCCCCATTTCTTTTTTGATTTAGAAGGTTTAATGACTGGGATCTAGTCAGCACCAAAAGTCCCCTCCTCCCAAGTTTCCTCTTCCTCATGTGACACAGTTAAGATTTCCTCAACTACCCCTTTAACGAAATTTCTAACACTGTATCAGGAGCCAAGGCTACATGCAAACTCTAAACACCTATATCATCAATATTCTCACCAATATTAGGGTCCTTTTGGATCATCCGACCACCAATATCATCCCCCTTCTCAGGTTTACTCTCTACCCTTTCATGGGTTTGATCACGATCATTACTATTCAACATATTTTCCTAAACCTCATCTCCAATACTCATCTCTTTAACTCAAATACCCATCTCTTTAACCTTTTCCAAACCCAAACTAGGTTGGGAAGCTTTACCACCCAAAGTGTCCCCTCTATTCTCACTTCTATTATGATCCTTCAGTTCTTTTCTCATCCTAACTTTCTTAACCTTTTGAGTAGCCTCCTTAAAGAATGGGCATTGTTTCACGTAGTGTCCATATTTCTTACGATGAAAATAGGTGAAGGGTATAAATTCATACTCAATATGTTGAATCCAAATACCCAACTTAGATTTAAGTGAAACAGATTCAGGCATATCCATGCCTTTGTAAATGCCAACCCATATTCTAGCATAGTTCATCCTTCTCCTTGAGAAATTAATAGGATCCATAGTAAACAGCTCACCAAAAGTATTTGCAATACCCTGAAACACGTCCTCCACCCAAAACTCCAAAGGGAGTCTAGTCAATCTAATCTAAACCAGTGCTTGGATACTAGAAGCATCTAGAGAGTATAAGTTTGGAGTCCACTTCTATAGAACCAAAGCATGCCTCCCCATTACCCATGGGCTACAATAAAATATATCTTGTTTATCTTCTTCATAGGAAAATGGTAAAGGAAAAGTACCCTTTTTCCCATGAATTTGTATATGTTGTAGTAGATAGATTTTCAAAATAGCAATATTGGTAGACTATAGAAATGAAATTTCTATAGAAGACACCACAAAAATCTTCTTTGAGCATGTTTGGGCTCATTTTGGTTTACCAAGCAACATTATTTCAGACAGGGATATTAGGTGTGAAAGTAAATTTTGGTTTTCATTATGGGCAATGATGGACACAAAACTAATAAAGTCCACTACATTCCATCCTCATATAGATGGTCAAATTGAGGTTTTCAACAGATTGATCATTCAAGTATTGCATATGTATAACTCAAAAAATCCTTGTACATAGAATGAAAGTCTTCCCTATGTACAACATAGCTACTATAGGGAAATTCATGGTTCAACTGGCCATAACCCCTTTGAAGTTTGTCTTGGATATTAGCCATTGACACAAATAAATATTTATATTTCAACTATGCAGCCTGATTTGATAGCATGCTTGGATAAGGAGAAGGAAAATCAACAAAGTTCATTGATAGTATTCACCATTTACAAAAATAGGTTCATGAAATTTTGCAGCAAACCACTAAGAAGTATAAACAAAGGCATGATGAGCACTGAACTCTGCACAATTTTCAGATTAGGGATAAGGTATGATTGCATTTCTAGAAGGATAGATTGCAAGGACCTCACAAAAAGATGTGTCCCCTTTATTATGGTTCATACAAGATTATCAAACAAATTTGTGAAAATCCATTTGAACTTAATTTGCTACCATTCTTATGTATTCACCTAGTCTTCAATGTTGAACTTTTGAAGCCTTACTTTCCTCCATTACTATACATTATAGATTTTGTTGAGAAGATCATTCATACATAATTAAATCCACTACTAGCTAGTCCACTCCAAACTAATCAAGTTATGGAGAAGCCTATGAAGAACTTGAAGAACTAGACTATTCATCTATATCATGTGGTGTAACTAGACCAATTTTCTCATTAGGGGAAGTGGCTTGCACATGAACAAATTGAGATTCATTTTCTACACCTATTGTAGAGTGTGAATTCAATGGGTCTCATTTCATATCAATCAGGGAGGAATGATCAAAATATGGTCCATGGTGATCTAGAGGAGAATGGTAGAACTAGAAAAGGGAAAATATCTAAATTTGAATTGTTGGTATTTTCTATGTTTTAGTAATTTACATTTTCAAAAGCCTTGAAGGCATTTCTGGGCCCTAAAGGCTTCCAACAAGCTCAAATATTAAAATTTGGAGATAGATAATTAGATTACCCTTCCAATGGTGTAAGTGGTGTATGTTTTCAATCTATGTGCTGAAAGTTATGACTTATATAGGTAGACTTAAAATTTAAAATAAATTTTATATATTTTTCATAGTTTTAACATTTTATGTTGTAATAAACAATATGTGGATTGTTAATTTCATTTCAAAGGGATGTTGGTGGCCCTTCAAATTCATCATACCTTGTACAAGCTCAAATGTTGAATGAAATGAACTACATTTTGGCTTCCATAATATGTTGCCTCAAAATCATTTTATTTGCATTAGAATTAACAATACTGTAGGTATCACACCATGTGTTGCAATCCAGAATCATAATTTGGATCAATATATTACAAGCTAGAAGGCAACATTAAGAAACTGTAACTATGTTTGCTGAGTTATGCTCTCACTGTTGGGAGAAGAAAATGAATTTCAAGTGTAAGATTGTTATTAATATAGAGTCTCAATCAATGAAGATGGAAATGGAATTCAAAGTAATTGATAAAAATGGAGAGAAACTCTATGTTTATCAAAGGAAACCATGGGTTCAAAGACAAGGTATTCCTCAAGCCCCTCTACAAAATTTTGGCAATTTTAATAATCAATGGAGAACTCCTAATTTTTCAAACACAAACAATTGGAATCATTCTTGGCCTCCTCACTCTTAACCTATGTGGAATAACAAATAGTTGGAAAAACCTCCACTTAACCAATGATGAAAACCAAATTGGAAAGCCCCTCCACAAAAAAAACCTTGGCAATAACTTAATCAAAACTTGTAAAAAAAATCCAATTAGTGGCAAGCCCCATAGAATAATTGGCAAAAACCATCTTAGTGGTGGCCTAATTAGAAATATAATGCCTTGCAACAACCTTAGTAGAAAGATTTAATGCCACCTCCTCTTGCAACCAATAATCATCCACCCAAACAAACTCAGTTACCTACTCACCCAATGCAAAATTTGAATAATGTTACTACTCAAAAGAAAGAATATTCCTTCAGTGATGCTCAACAATAAACCTATTCAATCAATAATATACAACTTAGGTCTAGAACTACTCTTCAAAATCCTAAAGGACCAATAATAATAGAGGTTACTTCTAAGGATGTTTTGAATGAGGAATCCCTTATTGTTCCATTATAGCCTCTTGTAGCTATGTCAACACCATATGCACAAAGAATTACTCAAACATCAAGTCCTCCTAAAAATCTTATTCTAGGAGAATTGTTCATTGAATTGAAATAAATGACATTCAAAATACCATTTCTAGATACCCTCTGCAAAATTCCAATATATACCAAATCTATTAAAGAAGCCTATATAAAATAGCCTAGTAGAAAGGAAAGGATCACCAAATTGTCCATGTCATGGGACAACTATCTGAACTTATGTTGAAAAAATTAGTAGTCCCAAAATACTATGATCAAGGGACTCTATTACCCTGATCTATAGAGTCTATTTTTCATGTTGAACAAATCAATAGTTCTAAAATACTCTGATCTAGGGAGTCCCAAAATACTTTGATCAATGGAGTATAAGTGCAGAATGCTTTGATAGACTTATGTGCATATATTAATATTATGACTAGGAAGTAACATTACTTTAATACCATTGGTATTCAAGAAACCCTACCATACTTCAGAATATTGATAGTTCCATAGTTAAGCCTGGTGGAATGACAGAAGATGTTATAGTTGCTTTGGATTCTTAGTAGTATCCAGTGGATTTAGTTATTTTCTCAACAGAAAAAACTTTAGGAGGCTATCATACTATCCTAGAATGTCCTTGGTTATCTACAAGAGATGCTTGTATTTCTTGATGATTAGGAAAAATTACCATATCAAATGGATCCACTATTAAGAAGTTGCCTTTATACTCTCCTACTAAACAACTATTTGAAGATGACCAAATTGGCTGGCCTAATTTAGGAGATGATAAACCGGAGGTAAACTTGGTAAGTAAGCTTGTGATGATTGAAATAAATCCCTTTATGATTTTTTAGAATGATGATGATATTCTTGTATCCATTCTATTCAATTAAGATAGTGAAGACACCACTCTATGTATAGAACATAATTATTCATTGCATATAATTTGACCTCCTAATGATACACCCAACTTTCTTGTAGCTAATAGTTACCTTCATACCTTATTACTTAATGAAATTATGTTTTCTAACTTTAATGAGTTAGCTATGGTTGAGAAAGTCACCAGAATTGAAGTTAGTCTAGGAAAGGAGATCCATATTAGTAAAAATCTTTCTCCTAACAATTTGAAAAGTATAGTTAAGCTACTAGAGGATAATCCAAAAATATTTTCTTAGGATTACACAAACATGAAAGTATTAAACCCAAACCTCTCCACTCATAAAATTTATGTTAAGCTAGAATGTAAGCTTGTCAAACAATGTCAATGAAGAGTCAATCTTGTGTTATATGATATTATAAAAATTGAATTACAAAAACTTTTGAATTGTAGATCCATCTATCCTATTTTTGATATTAAGTGGATCTCACCTTTTCTAATTTTCTTTGAAAAGGTGGGTAAATGGTAAGTATGTGTGGATTTCAAAGAACTTAATACAACAACTAAAACTATCATTTTTCATTGCCTTCCATTGATCAATTTCTTAATAACATTTCCAAGAAAAAGTTTTTTATTTCTTAGATGGATTCAATGAGTATAACTAGATACAAATAGCACTAGAAAATTTGGACAAGGAAATTTTCACCTATCCATGGAAACATTAAATCTTATTTAGTGTTACCTTTAGACTGTGTAATACTCGTACTACCTTTCAATGAGTAGAAATAAGTATTTTCTCTTATACTTTTTCCTATTATATGGAAATCTATATGGATAAATTTTACTAGTTATGGCTCTTTCTTTAATGAAGTTCAATCCAATTTGGATAGAGTGTTTAAATGATGTCAAGAAAACAACCTTTCATTAAATGGTGAGAGGTTTTACATGATGATGGAGGAAGGCATTGATGTAGGTCACTTTCTTCAAAGGGCATTCAAGTTGATCCTCAGAAGATAGAAGTAATTAGCACTCTACTGACACTAGCAAAGAAAAAGGATGTCAGAATCTTCCTAGGTCATGTTGGTTACTAGAGAAGATTCATCAAAGACTTCAATAAAACAACATCTGCACTATATGATTTTTTAAAGAAATATTCTCAATTCTTTACGAATTCAAAATGTGATAAATCCTTTCAAGACTTTAAAGATGTATTGACTAAGGTACCTATACTCAGAGGTTATAAGTGGAACATTGCATTTCATATTCATACTAATGCTTATGATTAAGCCATATGAGTTATCTTAGGCTAAAAAGAAGGGATTATTGAACATTTTATTTATTAAATCAGTACAAATATACAAGGAGCATAACTCAACTACATTTTCACATAAAAGAAATTGTTAGGTGTGATTTAAGTTGTCAACAAGTTCAGGCATTATATCACTGGATATGAAATATTTGTGGACACTAACCATGCCGCAATCAAGTACGTCATAGATAAGATAGCTATTTTAGAAAGATTAGCATCCTGGTTATTGCTTATGCACAATTTTTACATTAAATTAATAGACAAACAAGGAAAGGATAATGTTGTGGTAGATTTCCTTTCAACACTATAGGTCCCTAATGATTTGACAATTATGTATGATAATTTTTGAGATGAGAACTTTTTCTCTCTAAAAGCTTATAATCCATGACATGCACATATTTCCATTTATCTCACTATAGGGAGAACTCTAGCTTATTTCTCTCCTAGGGATAAAAGACTCCCAGCTGAAAAAAAAAAAAAAAAAAAACATGTTTTCTTTGATCATTAGTTGTATGTTTTACACTGGACCTAATCAGGTTATGCATACATGCCTCATTGAGGATGAAACTTATGATAAATGTGGAGAGTATTCTGCGTCTTAAAGAACAAAATTCAAGATCCTAACAACTAGATACTATTGACCAACTCTATACAAGGATGCAACAAAATACACAAATAAGTGTGATAGATTCCAAAGTATGGGATGATTAACAAAATTAGATGAAATTCCCCTACAACCATAAGTAGTTGTTACACCATTTTCTAAATGAGAAATAATTTTTGTTGTCCCAATAAATCCTCCATAAAAAGATAAGTCTTATATTCTATTTTACACTAATTATGTCACCAAATTGGCAGAGACAAAGCCTTTAAAAAATGTAAGGGATAGTAATGTTCCAAAATTCTTATATGAAATCATCATTAAAATATTTGGAGTCCCTAGAGAATTGGTGAGTGATCAAGGATCACAATTTACCTCCAATCTCATTTCTACAGTCATGACTCGTTAAACCATTCAACATGGTAATTCGTCTACTTACCATCCACAAGATAATGGACATGCTTAGATAACGAAGAGGAAATTGGAAGCCATTTTGACAAAATATTGTTCAAATACACAAGAAATATTGGACAACCACAAATCCTAGAGATACAACATGGAAGATGACAACATGATTTAATTCTTTTGGACTACTCTATGGTAAAAGAACCATGATACCTATTGAGTTTGAACACAAAACACTCCACACTACCATAGACCACAATATAGATCTCCATGATGCTCAACAAGAACACATCCTATAGTTGAATGGACTTAATTTGTTTTGGAGATGTACATTGCACAATATAGAGTTGATTCAGATATAATGTAAGAAATGACATGATAAATTTATTAAAGAGAAACTATATAGTGTGGGTGATTGGGTAGTCCTTTATGATTCAAGGTATCAACACAATCTAGGAAAATTTCAAACTAGATGGTTATGACCATATGAAATTGAAGTACTATATGATAATGGAGCAATACAACTGGTTGTAATTGACCATGTTCAATTCAAAATTTTGGCTAATAGTCATTAGCTCAAAATTTATAATAAAACATAGTCTAGAGAGGACTTCTTACAGTAGATCACATTTGTATATTCTCTTACAATAATTGTGTTGGTATGTTTTTCATTGCACCGAAAGATCATGTTTCCAATGAACATCAGAAGCAATAGATTTACACAAATCCACAAGAGGTGGTTAACCCATGCCATGAACCCCAAAGGAGGTGCTACCCACCAAGTCACCAATTTCCCTATCAACGCTGACTAAGGTTTCCACTCCGATGGAATGAAGGACACCTCCAAAGATTCAAACTTGTAACCCAAGGCTCTGATACCAATTGTTGGTATGTTTTTCATTGAACCAAAAGACTAAGCTATTAATGAACATCAAAATTAGTAGACTTGCCTAGATCCATAAGAGGTAGTTAAGACATGTCACAAACCCTGATGGAGGTGTTGACCACCAAGTCAACAAATCGAACCTAATTCTTCCAATAAACCTTCCTCGCCAATTTTGTTTTGATCAAAGTTCATAATAAATCATCATTTTATCCATAATAATTCTATCTTACCTTCTTTCTATCTCACCCATCCATCTCACTTTTCTACTTGTGCAAGCAAGTATGCAATAATGTAATTTTTCAACACATCAAACAAGTCCATACTATTAATTTTAATTTTCCATCCTTATTTATTTCCTTAAATTCATGAATATACATTTCTATTTTGTTATATTCTTTTCTCACATTGAATGGTGGGACCCATGCTTTATTTCAAGTGTGGCACGTGGAGGGAGATTATGTGTGTACATTTTTTAGTTTGCATATAAATTTCATAATTATTTTATAAGAAGTATATTGTACTTTGAGAAATTATGTGAAGATATTCCATATCATTCCCTTTAAATTTATCAAGCTGATGTGACACTTTCCTTCTATTCGGAAAGTATACACATAACTTGCATTTATGGGAGTTTGAGAAAAAAGGTAAATGTTTAATGTTTTTATGACATGTTATTTTTCTAAAAGAGTTAAAACCATTTCTTCTTCATTGTCTTTGAATGCATATACTTTGAAAATCTTGGATTTGTCTCTTTATCCTACATTTGTCTTCTAAAGTGTGTGGAAGTTTGCATTTTGGCATTTTAGAGGTATACCAATGTGGTGTGGTTTGATATGGCATGAACCCATAGTTCATTAGCTATTTGAAACTCATGGCTGGCTCTAGTATTTTCAAAATCTCACTGCTTCGGATGATGAAGTTGCTTTCTAGTTTATGAAGTCATTAAGCATTGGAGTAGCTATGGTAAAAGGGCTCAAGGTCAAATACAATTATGAGATAGTCTCAGAATTCTCAAGGTTTCAATTAGAAGGGGAAGTTTTTGAATAAGATACAGACCTACAAATGATAAGGACCTAATTCACCTTGCACATGGATAAACTATTAAAGTGGATAGGAAGCAAGGGACAAGGATGCTTTCTATACAAGAACCCTATGATCAATGTGCCCTTTATATTATGAAGTAGATTATGTGCAAAGGAAAGTATTGGTGCTTGTACAATTTTCATTTAGAACTTTCCAATTTTTTAAGGCATTACAATAAACCTATCAACCATCCACATTTCTTGTTCAGTTCATTGAAGAAATAAGTTATATATATAGGAAGGTAAGCCTAACCAATTTTTCCATCATTATTTGATTAAATTGATAATAGAGAGGGCATCAAGAAAAATTTCTACCATCTTTTGGGATGATTTTTTGTTGATGAACCCCCACCTAGGTGGAAAAAGAAGAAAATAGTGGAAAAATCACCATCCATCCCTAAAAAGGAAAAAGGAAAAGAAAGATATGTTTAAGGAAACCACACTTCACCTCAATTCAAGGATAGTGTGCAAACTAGGTCTTCTCCACATAGGGTTGAATGTGACATAGTCCAAGAATAAGAAGAGCTTAATCTAGGTCACACACAAGAGCTAGGGGATGGTCATGATAATGTTGTTCCTCCTTCACCTTCTATTGAGAAAAAGATAGTTCAAAACGAGACTTCTACAACTCATGCTAAAGGAGGATCTTCAAAGAAATGGAAGAAGGTGTCTACAACTCCTGTGGAAACACCTATGAGGAGGAATGGGAGGATTTCTAGTAATTTTGTTCCCACAGACACCATTGTTGATAATATTTCTCAAACAAATACCCCTAAAATGGATGAAGGAATTCCTAACGATGAGTTCAATTAGAGGAGTGAAGGAAAGATTCAAGAAATCTAGTTCAAAATTATAGCCATTACCAAGAAGATGTTGTTTAAATTGGAGTTGACACTAGTGATAGTGATTCAAGGCATGATAATTTTATGGTCTGAAAGAAAGGTAAGCACTCTCAATTTGTATATGAATTAGAGAATGATGATTTTTTGATGACTAGAGATGAACCTGTAGAACCTATTATAAAAATGATCCTCAAGACCTAGATGAAAATTTTCTTCATGTCAATATAAATATTTTTGAGCAAGTTCTTAAGCAAATGACTAGTGAAGGATTATAAACTTTATTTTAGGCTACAAAAAAAATAGAAGAAGGCTCTTCTTCACAATAGCTACCTAATAAAAAAACATGAAAGAAGAATTATGGTATAGAAGGAAAAAGGAAGCATCTATGCCCCCACCTGACCTAGCTACACCATTAGTAGCAGGAATGAGTTTATACCAACAATTTTTAATAGAGAAAGTTATGTGGTTAGAGGAAAATAAGGGGATATAGTGAGTTAGCAATAATCAAAAGAGAGGATTATTGGATTAGGAAGACAAGATTATCACTTGACTAATTTGATTCCTGAACTTCTCCACTAAGGACTACCAACTCAAGTCTACACATTGTTCCTAAGGGAGCAGAAATCTAACTATCAAATGACTCAGATTGTGCAAGGTTCTAATTCTTTCCTCAACACTTATCATGGATTTTATCATTCCTTCCAACAGCCTCCTCCAATGATTAAGAATTCTTGTATGAACTATATATGCATAATTTAACTATTCTTAATGATAAAAAAATGGAATCCTTTGATGTGTGTGGGAGATATGCAATCAAGAACATTTTTTTCCTGGATTTCAATAATTAAATCACAAGAGAAAATTAGGATAAATTATATAGGAAAACAAAAAACCAAAACCATTGTACTTGACACCTAAGGAAAAGGATCCATAGACATATTATGATGAATTTTTGAAAGTTGTAATTTCTAAGAAAGGGGAGAAACACATAAAACCTCTAAGGGAGGCTACCTTTTTAGAATTTAGTGAATGCAAGTGAATTAGTTACATGAAGCAGAGAGGTAAATCATTCAAAGATGGATAATAATTCCCCTTGAATTTCAAGTTAAGCATATACACTCTCCCAAGAATTCAATTATCGAAAGAAATTGTGTACCATTGTATGTTTTGCAAGGACAAACTAGAGGTGTTTTTTGGATTCTACTTAGGTTCAAACCTCCTCTATTAATGCATCCAATGATAGGAATTGATGAGGATGTCAATAAACACAACATGGTTGCTAACGTAAAAACCTAGGAAAAACTTAAATATTATAAAGGTTATTAGCAGAGTTGGTGGAATGGAGGAACTGGATCAAAAATTTTAGAAGATTTTAGGCTAAAGGAAAGGGTCAAGAATTACATTTTGTATGGAGGACTGACCAACTTCCAAATTAGGGGGAATGGTGGGCTGAAGGAATCGTATAAGTCTATGAATTTTTATTGCATTTAGGAGATATTTCATGTTTAAGTTTAAAGACTTAGTACAATAATGTTTTGTATAAACATATAACTACCTTGCTTTTTCTATAAGATACATGGCACTATATTGTTGGTGTAAATAAGTATTTACTTATTAAAATTTACTTAAGTTTACTTAGGTTAATGCATTATTTTATTATTTATTTAGGTGAGACACTTAGGTGTTTGTGTACTTTCATGAGTTGTCATGTTGACAACATAGAAGTGCGCAACTCCAATTTAACACATGGCATCTACAACACTAGATTTTGTACCATTCACTGAGTTGTCATGTAGAAAACATCGTTATTCACGCTCTCATTTTAGCACATTTTTTCTACAACATTAATTTGCATGCTACATTGTTGTAGGCTTATTCTCTCATTATCACACTTACTCTCGTGCTTAATGGTGGATGACCCATATCTGGTGGACATGTGCCCAGTTGTATGACTTATCATGTTGCTAACTTCTATGCACTCTAGAAGCTTTCCTAAGGTCTTTATATATAGGCACTCCTAGTGTACTTTCATATTGAATATTGAATGAATATATCATCATTCTAATCATACTCTCTTTGGTCTACTGTTGTGCTTGTGTTTGAGTTCCTTGGTCTTGGGTGAATTCTGCCCTAAGGAAAATTCTTATGTGGTATCAAAGCATGAGGAAATTCTCTACACAAAGCCATTCAAGACCATTCATGCTTCAACAACTTAACCTAAATCTAGAGAATCTATAGAAATTAGGTGCATCTAGAGCCAAATCGGACCTTGCCATTGTGTTTAGAACGTTAATTCAGTCAAGAACAACTATAAATTTGCCTATGTTGGGCTAAAGTTGATCGTGAGGCAAATTTATTTTTACAAATTGGCACCTGAAGGAACAATTTGCAAGTTTAAGTATGATCATTTAATCGATTTGTGCATTTATTTTCAAATCTAAATTTAATTTATTTTCTACATATTTTTTGATTTGTGGTTATTTTCAAAAAAATATTTGCCCAGTTGGGCTAGTAGAGAAATTTTTTTTGCAGAATCAAGCAGTCACACCCTGGCCCTGCAATTTGGAGGAATATTTGTTTACCTAAGCATATTCCAATTGGCAAGCTTCATCAACAATTTTCTAGTAGATTGTTGCGTAAATCGGTCATTCAAATCTATAGATATACTCACCAACAAGCATACTGAGAAATAACTCCACCAGTAGCTATTGCTTTTAACATAATGTTCCTTTTTACATAGCACTGAAAGTGCTTTCCCCATGCATATGAGATAAAACCTCATTCTTTGGTAGCATATAAACTTCTAGAACTACAAATAAAAGTCTATGGCGGTTTCATTTCTTTCCATCCACCAACTTGTAGACATGCAACACATAATAAAGAGTCCACGTGTATGCCAGTAGTGCGAACTTGATTGCCAATACCAAGCTACTATGATAGCAACATTCTACAAGTCCACATGATAGCTCCAACCCTCTCTATGCTGATAGGTCATCACCTTGACATACATACCAAGTCACACGTAGATGCTAGCTTGCCACGAATGTTGCCACCCATTCAGCTGACTACATGGACATCCACATCTATCTAACTTAGCACACATTTTCAGGCCAATCAGTAGTACCTGATCTCCATGTCAATAGCTAGCTGGACTGACACATTTGCAACCAATTAGCACCCATACCTGCATAGCCGACAGACACATTTTTTTCATACAGTTTCGTACACTTATGTATAGCTACCTAAGCTACTGATGTCATCATTACATTATGCTAACATCACCCAGGGGTAAAGTTTTCATTGACATCATCAAGTTCATTGGCCTAAATTTGACAATCATCTGACCATCATCTAGGGGAAAAATAGAATTGTTGTGATGGTCGTATGACCATCAAATTTAACCCCATCTTTTGTCTATGCAACCCCTATCTAGATTGATTTTTAATTTTGCAGTCCAACTTTGCGAGGCCATATCTCAGTCATCTGAACTCTAAATTAGGTGTGATTTTTTTGAAATTGCATAGAATTTTCTAAATTTTTGAGTTATGTAGCTCTTTTTTGGTTTTGGTGCATGGATTTGTTAGAATTTACATCTTTTGGTGACTGTACCTATCTAATCCTACATTTTGCAACTTCAAATGCTCTATACAGGCTCATCTGGACATGAAAACAGGTTCCATTTTGTTTGAAAGTGCATTATTTTTTGTCTACTTTTAGGATCTGCAATCAGATTAAAGGGTTGTTTGGACAAAAGTGTCACTTTCAAAATTATGTCCTTTTCTGCATTATAATGCTTTGATATATCTTCAAAAAATTTGTATATCTGAGATACATTGTAATGTTCTAGTTTTGAACTCCATGAGGTTGTAAAAGGAAAAATCAAAAGTCCTCTAAGGCCAAAATTGGTGAGTGGCCATTGTAATCGCACTACATATAAAGTGCCCAAAGCATCCTTTTTGGAAGGGTTTCTTGATTTAGTGAAAAGGGGGTTGCTCTTGGTGTTTTGTTTCTCTTTTTTGCAGTTTTCATTCATTATCTACATCATGGTAAATTTTGTGTTTCCAAAATTAAGTCCACATAACTATGCTACATGGTCCATTAAAATGCAGTGTCATTTAATGCATAAAGGAGTTTCTCAATGTGTAGATGGTACCCTTCCTAAACCAACAGGTGATCAAGTATCTACCAGTAAAATCATTGATTAGAAAGTGATGGATAGGAAAGCCTTAGGTGATATTTGTTTGCAGGTTGATGAAAAGATCATGTATCAGATTTAGAAGTCTCGTACATCCAAGGAAGCTTGGGATACCTTGAAAACCTATATATTAAGGTGTCTGAAGAAGATATTTTCAAAATTGAAGACCCTAAGTTATTTGACTCTATACAGGATTTCATCATTAACATCAATTAACTAAGGATGAAGCTTACTGAATGTGGGAGTTTAATTAAAGATGACAGATTAATCTATCTCATTCATAAAAACCTACCATCTAAGTACTCCACATTTGTTTCTACTTATAACACCTCAAAGACTACGTTAGGGCCTACTTATTAGAAAGTCTCTTTTGATGATTATGATGATCTATTGGATAAAGAAGAAAAGAATTTGAAATCAATGGGGATTCTCAATTCCCCAAAGTCTAAGGCATTGGTAGTGAATAATGAGGGTTCTCAACATTCAGCTTGTCAATCTTCAAATAAAGGAAAGGGCAAGAATAAGAAGTGGAAGAACAAATTAGAGGATGCAAAAAAGACAACACTACAATCAAATCAACAAGGAAAATCTTCAAATTTAAATAAGAAGGGAAATGATAATAAGGAGAAGAAAAAGTATTCTTATTGCAAGAAATTGGGTAATGATGAACATGAGTGTTATCATAAGAAGATTGATGAGTTGACCATCATCATGAAGAAACATAATGTTCCACTGCCTAATGCTTACAATAAGAAAGTATCTTCTTCATATTCAAAGGGAAAAGGGAAAGCACTCATGGAAAATTCAAATTCTTCAAAGGAATGGATTCTTGACTTAGGTGCCTCATTTCATATGGGCTCTTCAAAAGGGTATTTTTCTTCATTGAAGCAATCAAAGGTACTACACATATTTGTGGGAGATGATACAAAAATGGAAGTTGAAGGGAAAGGAAATGTGGAGATGGAAAATGGAGAGTTCAAAGATGTTCTCTATGTTCCAAACCTATGTTCTAATCTCCTCTTGATTTACCAAATCACTCACATTGGAAATGGTCATAAAGTTTAGTACCTTCTTGACTTATTAAAAGTGCATAACCTAAAATATTATTATGTGGTTGCAGTGGGGGATTTTTATCATGAAAAAAGGTAGTATTCTTTCTCCCACTTTGTGCCCTTGAGTCTTGTTCACAAGCCTTGTTGACACAATCAAATTCACAAATTCAATTATGGCATGAGTGATATGGACATCTTGCCTTTTGCTATCTTCAAAAACTTTTCTCAAACAAAATTTTCAAATGTCTACCTTCAATCAAATTTTCCATAGGTGAATGTTCAATAGGTTTAGTGGATATGCATCTAGAGGAGAAGTTACATAAAGGGAAATCTTCAAGAGCACTAGTTGTTCTTTAGTTGGTTCACATGGTACTATCAGGTCTGGACAAGTTTCAAGCCTTACAGTCTCATGTTAAACAAAAATTGGGGAAAGCCATCAAAGTTCTAAGGATGGACAATGAAAGTAGATATGTGAACAAAAGACTTAAAGGCTTTTTCAAACTTGATGGTATTGATCTTTAGAATCCACTAGCATTTAGTTTGTATAAGACAGATGTTGCAGGTATGAGGATTAGAACTCTTAAGTCCATGGCAAGTTGCATGATACAAGCCAATTCTCTAGATCCATCACTTGAAGTCAAAGCAATTAGCAGTGCCAATCACATAGTTAATAGGTCTCCTCATCCTACCTTACATGGCAAGAATCCTTTTGAGGCATGGTGAAATAGAAAACTAGTTGTGACACACTTTAGAGTCTTCGATTTTCTAGCATGGGAAAAGATATCTTTAAGGGGATGCAAGGCATCACCACCTACGCCTTGTACTTTCATTAGATATGAAGAAAATGATATGGAATATAGAGTTATGGATCCTGAGACACATGAGATCTTTGTGGAGAAGGATGTTCACTTAGAGGAAAGTTAACCTAGCTTGTCGTCTAATCCTCTCCACACATCATACAATGTGGAAACTGATAGTGACACTAGCAATATTACTTCAACAGATTCAGATATGTGGGGTTCTATCGACAGTTACAAAAAGAGGTCACTGCATCAGTTTAGTCCAAATGCATATATCGCCATAGTGATAGGTCTAGCAAAGCAGGGTACACCCAGTCTTCCAGCTCCACCATTAGTAGATGACTACATAGTAGATATTTCAATTTTGTTTATGAAGTCATACATAGAGGATTTGGGGGACATGATTGATGATATACATCTTCTCTTTGATGGAGAAGATCCTTCTACAATTGTTGTGAGGTCTCACTCTGACCCTCATGTCCTTTCTCTACATGATCGATCTTCATAGGTTGATGTGATTGTGGATACTTATGAACAACAGTTGCAGGAGGTCTCTTTATCACTTGAGGAGATAGTATATTCTTTCGGATAGGTTTTGCATTCTTCCTTCATAGGGATAGTTGAGCATATTTCAGGGACATTAGTGATCACCAAGATTCTTTTTGCATGCAATAGAAGCATCTCATTGGTACCTATGGTATTGTTTCTTCCAAAGGGGAGGAACACTATTCTATAGTCTCGGATCAGCTTCTACATTGGAGCGGCTATCATTGCTTGACATTCTTCATTTGGGGGTTGAACTACCTTGTCTCTCTTCTTCTTCTCTCTTATGAGGGGGACCTTTTCCTCTTTTTGGATACTATTCTTCTCACATTTCTCTATTATATATACTTGATGTATGTCATAATGGGGGGGTCTTGATTATTCCATCCTTTCATGCATCTAGTTTTTTCATCTCTCTTTTTGGGGGAGAGTTTTTCCCATGAGGTTTTCTCTCTTTATTTTCTTTATGAGAGATTTCATTTCATTATGTGCATGGGTACCCAACATGGTCTAGTAGCTAGGACCCCTCATGCATTGCATCTTATTTTTCGTAAGCTTAAGGGAAGTTGCACTTAAGCGGGGCTATTGGTGTAAATAATTATTTACTCAATGTATTTTCTAATGGGGGGGTCTTGATTACTCCATCCATTCATGCATCTAGTTTTTTCATCTCTCTTTTTGGGGGAGGGTTTTTCCCATCAGGCTTTCCCTCTTTCTTTGCTTTATGAGAGATTTCATTTCATTATGTGCATGGGTACCCAACATGGTCTAGTAGCTAGGACCCCTCATGCATTGCATCTTAGTTTTTGTAAGCTTAAGGATATTCCCTTAAGTTGCACTTAAGCAGGGGTGTTGTGGTAAAAATAAATTTTTACTTGTTACAATTTACTTAAGTTTACTTAGGTTAATGCATTATTCTATTTTGTTGCATTATTTTATTATTTATTTAGGTGAGACACTTAGAATTTTGTGTACTCTCATGAGTCATCATGTTGACAACATAGAAGAATGCAACTCTAATTCAGCACATGGTGTCTACAACACTAGAGTTTGCATCACTCAATGAGTTCTCATGTAGACAACATAGTTATTTGCACTCCCATTTTAGCACATGTTGTCTAAAACATTAATTTGCATGCTACACCATTGTAGGCTTATCCTCTCATCATTGCACTTACTCTCGTGCTTAATGGAGGATAACCCATATCTGGTGGACATGTGCCTAGTTCTATGACTTATCACATTGTTAACTTCTATGCATCTAGAAGCTTTCCAAAGGCCTTTATATACAGACACTCCTAGTGTACTTTCATATTGAAAATTGAATTAATCTATCGTCATTCTGATCATACTCTCTTTAGTCTACTATTGTGCTTGTGTATGAGTTCCTTGGGCTTGGGTGAATTATGCCCTAAGCCAAATTCTTACATATATGATTTCATGGATATATTGCTATGATTAGAACTTATATCGAAGAATGTGATTATATATGTCTCGTTTATAGATGTGCATGCCTTTTTCATTTCTTGCTTTTAATGGGTAGGATCCTATAGCTATGCATTGTGAGAAATGATTGATATACATATTAAATGAATACCATGAATTAATGGAGTTAATATGTGCTACAAATTATTGCATTTGTACTAATCTATTGTAGGAATAAGTCAAAGGAAGGATTGGACATGAAGGAATCAATAGTATAGTGATGTAGTTACCTGATATTGATGATTTGTTGAAGATGAGGTAAGCATAACTTCAAACTTATTAGCAAATCTAGAATCCATTATATCATATTTTCAAGAATCATTTCATTGATGACATGTACCATGATGTAATAATTTGTAGCATTGATAAGTTATCGTTGTTGAAGCTAGACCCAAAGTTATTTTTTGTAGTTTATTTAAATAAGTTGTTGAAATAGGCCCTAAGTATACTTCGATAGAGTTTGTAATTGCAATAGCATTTTCTTTTAGATATAATTTATCATTTCTAGTTTGTACTATTCTATGAGTTGATATCAATACAAGTTTTTACTTTTGTGCTTTATAATTTGAATTTTATATCTATAGTTTTTTAACTTATCCAAGGCGCCCACTTGGTGAGTGAACCTAGTTGGTAGAATTAGTTTCTCTTGTGATAGGATTAAGTAAGATTTATGTTGTTCCTATAGCCATTGGTAACAAAAACAATAGTTGTTTCTATGACAAGGGAAAATAGTGTATATTCATATTTGTACTTTATTTCTTTCATTGGCTAAATCTAACATTGGCATATAGATTAAGTGTTTCTATTCTTAATTCCATGCGATAGAAAATAATACTTAAAGAGGTTTAAAGCATATACTCTACTAATATAATTTCAAGCTTATGTCATTAGTTGATTAAGTAAATGGTTCTAATGGACATTTTTTGACCTTATGTTGGATGTGCAATTGATATGCACAAACCTTATTTTCTAGTTCAATCATTTTACCAAGCACTCCTTAATGTAGGGCACCTAGGTGACTTGATATGATTTGATAGGTGACATAAAAAGGAGGAAGAAGACATGTGGTGGAATGCATAGGATGATGATTCACCTTATTTAAAAAATTTTGTTTATGTTTATTGTAATAAGGATAATCATATTGCATGGTCAGGGAACTTAAGGTATCCATATAAACCTAAGTTCATTTTGTCCTAAGAATCTTCCATTTTTCTTGTTTAGACTAATAAGATCATTTTGGTGTGTTTTTTGAGTAATTACATCCTATGGGGATCCTAAGAGTCACAAAAATCCAATTAGTAAAGTTATAGAAAGCAATATTTGAAAAATGGCTTTTTGTGACATTTTTACTGACAACTTTTGCTAAAAAGTTACAGCTTGCTATCAAACAGTTCTAACAATTCAAATTTCAGTTGGGACTATTAAGAATGAGGATTTTAGGTCCTAACACCCTTGATGAATTCAAAGGTGTGATGTGGTGTACATTCAAGAAATTTTTCATAAGGAATAAATTGTTTTTTCTAAGCATTTATTGTTTGTATGGAACTATATGGATTGGGAGACTAAATCCATTAGAATGAATTGATAGGTCTCAAAATCCTAGTTCTATTGTAGTTAATTTTATTCTAATTGGTTAAGTTTGAAGCAAGTTATAATATTTTTTCTGTGACTTAGTCAAGAAACCCATAAATTGAGGGTTTTAATGGAATTTGGTCTCTAACTTGCATTTCCATGGTTCTTTTTTCATGACCCTCTAGGATTTTCAAGATTAGGGCATGTAATTTAAGATTTCTATATGGTATTTTTTCTTAGGAGATTTTTGACTTGGGATGAATATCTTCATGTATTCGGCTAGTAATTTGAGGATTTTGAGAGGAGGGATCAAAATAAAACCATAGAACTTGGTGGATGGTCATTTCATGTTGAATTAAGCTAGAAAAGAAATTCCAAACCAAAACCAAAGACCTCGACATCTATTCTTGAGTTTTTCCAAGTGTTCCAAGCCTAGTTTGGCCAATTAGGCTGGTGAGGCTTGCATGGGTTTTGGGGTGCAGGAGTAAGTTGATGAGTTGGGATTTAGGTGGTTGATGTAATTTTAAAAGGTTATCTAAAACTCAAGTTTTTTAGCCGAGTTTTGTGGGAAGATTTTGAGTTACTATCCTAAAACTAGTAAAAGAGCTCCTAGGACATTTAGGCCTCTTAAGTGCATTTTTGCATAGTGAAAGTTGGGGAAGCTAGGCCTTTGTAGAAATATGATCCTTGAAGGTCCATTAGAATATTTCAAGTTTTGGTTAGGTTCAAGGAATAGAGTATTAATCATTTCCTTGTTTGTGCCCATTATCCAAACTTGATCCCTAGAAGCACTTGATTGAAAAGTTATCTTGGAGTGTAGAAGGTTGTGTGAACCTTGTGACTATTTGGTAGATTTTTCAAAGGATTCATTGTAGAATCTAGGAAGAGAAGATAATGTAGAAGTACCTTAAATAATTGAATATTTTTGACTCACTTACCTTTTTTTGGTGATCTTGGCATCAAGTGGTATCAGAGCCACTAAGAATCTATTTGGGAGAACAACATTTTAGAAGGAGAAGATATCCCTTTGAGGATAACCAATATTGAATCAAAAAAAAATAGTGAAGGAGAAAATGGTTGAGAGTAGGGAAGGTAGAGAAGAGAATAGAGCCATGAGCAGAGAAATTAAAATTTTAAAAGGGCAAGTGCGAAAAGGAGACCAATAGGAGTCTAAGTGAGAAGAAGTAGAAGATGAAGATGACTTGACTAACATGCTTGAGGATTAGAGGATCAATGTAGCAACCCTCTAGAGGGTAGGACGGAAAGATAAAGGGGAACCACAAGTGTTTATGGAATGGTTAGAGGCCTTTGAAAACCATATTGAAGCTAATCAGATACCTCTGAATCAGAGAGTGAGAATGGAAAAAGTCAAGTTGGAAGGGCCAACATTAAGTTCATAGAATTTCCTCTGAAATGAGAGGGTAGAAGAAGACAAACAACCCATTTCTACATGGAATAGAATGATGTTAGAAATGATGAAATAATTTTTCCTTGAGGACTATGAAATAATGCCCCACAAGAGGTTACATAATCTTAAGCATAAGGACATGGATGTAAGTACATATACCCAAGAAATTCATACCTATACCCTTGGATTTAAATTTTATGAAAATGAAAAAAAAAATATTGTAGGGTACATGAATGGCCTTATATATAACATACTAGATGAAATAACCTTGATGTAGGTGGAATCAATCCATAAGTACTATCAACTTGCCCTCCTGATTGAAGAAAAGAAAAAGAGGAAGGGTGGAAAAATCAATAGAGGGAGAGGAAACTCTTTTAGGGGAAGAAGAAAATTTAATGGAAGAGGACACTACCCAAATCATCAAGGAGAGGCTAGAAAAAGTCAATGGGTAGAAAATGATAATAACACTAGATGTACCTTTAGAGGCAGAAGACCAAGTCCAAGAGGCATATTTGGAGGAACGAGAACAATTATATTCAATAGAAGATGGTTCTCTTGTAATCAGGTTGTGAATTAGTCCTTTAGGTGTCTAGAGAAGATAGGTACAACAAATTAAGGAGAAATAAGGATCCAACTAATCCAATATGAATATTTCCAAAGCACAACTTCATTCCATACTACTACATCTTCAAAATATGCAGGCCCAAAAAGTGGAGAAATTCTAATGTTCAATAGGTCACTCTTGTTGCCACTCAAAAAGGAACCTCTTCAAAGGAAATACATGTTCAAAACAACATGCAAGGTGAAAGGAAAGTTATTTAAGGTGATTTTTTATTCAGGTTCTACTAAAAATTTATCCTCTATTGAGAGGATAAATAAATTAGGCCTAAAGAGAATCTCATACCAAAATCCTTCTAAATTTTCATGGGTAAGGAACAACAAACCTTAGTAAATGAACAATTTTGTGTTGATTTTCAAATTGGAGAGTATAGGGATAAGGTAATGTGTGAAATTATAGAAATGGATTCTTTTCATCTCCTTCTAAGAAAGCCTTGGAAATATGACAAAAGTGACCAACATGAGGGGAAGACTAATGTATATACCCTAACCAAGGATGGGGAAACTTTCACTATGATGCCATTGGTAAGAGAGCCTAAGCATAGAAGCACACCTAATACTATTCTTTTGGTAGGTTAAAAGGAGTTATTGAAAGGACTAGAAGAGGATAGAATGGCTGGTTTTACTATTGTGGTGAAACCTAAGGACAAGTTACATAGGAAGAAGAAACAAACAAAATAAACCTTAAGGAAAATTGGCCCAAAAGAAGTTGAAGTTGCAGACTCGTCAGACTAGTATATGGGAATAGTTGTAGATGAGAAGACATATACCTTACCACCTAAGAGGGAGATAAACCTCTACATAGACCTTATTCCTGGCTCCTTATTACCCAACAAGGCTGCCTACAAAATGACCTCTGAATAAAATGTTGAAGTTGCATGGAAAATTAAGGGTTTATTACAAAAATACTTCATAAGAAAGAGTATTAGCCCTTGTATTCTTCGAATAGTACAAGCTCCTAAGAAGCAAGAAGCAAGGTACACGAGGTTATGTACTGAGTCTAGAGCTATCAATTGGATAACCATTAGATACATGTTCCCAATGCCTAGAATGGAAGATCTCATGGACTATTAGGGAAATGCAGTATATTATTCCTAGATTGACTTGAAGAGTGGCTACTACCAAATTAGAATGAGCAAGGGGATTGAGTGGAAAATCACTTTCAAGACCAATGAAGGATTGTTTGAATGGGTTGTGATGCCCTTTCACCTATCCAATGCTCCAAGAACCTTTATGAGGTTAATGAATGAAGTACATAAGACTTTTATAAATGTTTTAATTGTTTCTTATTTTTATGATATCTTGATTTTTAGCAAGGATAAGGATGAACATCTAACCATTTTCATATGGTCCTAAAGAGGCTACATGAGGGACAATTGAAGATCAATTTGGAAAAGTGTTTGTTTTTATAGGAAGAGCTTGTGTTTCTTGGGTTTGTCATCTCCAATGGAAACATAAAGATGGATCCTTTTCAGGTTGAAGCCATATTTAATTTGGCATACTACAAAATCTATTGGTGAGGTAAAGATCTTACATGGCCTTGCTAGTTTTTATAGGAAATTTGTGAAGAATTATAGTGGAATATGTGCACCCATGAATGATATTGTAAAATGGGGAAGGAAATGTCAATTTAAGTGGACTAAATATGCAAACCAAACATTTAAATATCTAAATACAAGGGTAGTAGAACAACCTATACTATTTTCACTTGATTTTAACAAGGTTTTCACTATAGAATGTGATTCTAGTAAAAGAGTAATTGGTGGTGTCTTGAGCCAAGAAGGAAAGTCTATGGCCCTTTTTAGTAAAAAACATAATGAGGTAAACAAAAAATACTCCATCTATGATCTATAAACATATGCAATGGTTTAGTCCCTTAGGAAATGGAGACATTATTTACTACTTAAGGAATTTATTGTTTACAATAACAATTAGGGCTTAAGTTTTTTGAATAGGCATGAGAAACTGAATCATAGACATATCAAATGGATAGTGTACCTACAAACATTCACCTTTTCCATCCAACACAAAAAAGGGGCAGCCAAAAATGTAGTTCATGCCTTGTGTAGGAGGAACCTAGCCAATAAAGAAATTCTAATGGAGAATGTTGGTATTTCTACCTTAAAAGACATGTACTCTAATGATGAAGATTTTAATAAAGCTTATACATTTTTTTTGGAATTAGGAGATAGGTGTCATACTAATTTTCATAGTATATCATTCAAGTATGTCTCTTATTGAAAGGGAATCAATTATGTATGGCTCAATGCTCTATGAGGGAAAATATAATGGAAGAGATTATTGTGGAAGCTTGGTTGGTCACTTTGGCCTTGACAAAACTTTGGAGTTGGTAAGAAGATTTTATCTCTAGCCTAGAATGCACATAGATGTTAGAAAGTTTGTGGAGACTTGCCTGATCTTTTAGATGGCCAAGGGAGCAAGTTCCAACCAAGGATTGTACACACCATTACTCATACTTTCCAAGCCTTAGGATTCATTCCACATGGACTTTGTTTTGGGTCTTCTAAGGACCAAATCTAGCTATGAAAGTGTGTATGTGGTTCTGGACAGATTCTTCTAAATGGGACACTTTCTTCGTTGTAAAACAACACATGATGCATCAATTATAGCATGGCTATTCTTCAAGGAGATTGTAAGACTCCATGGGCTACCTCTCACCACTGTTTTAGATAGATATCCTAAGTTTGTAGGAAATTTTTGGAGTGCCCTATGGAAAAGACTTGGCACTAATCTTGCTATGTCTTTTGCCTATCATCCCCAATCAAATGGGTGGACTGAGGTCATAAATAGGTCTTTAAGTAATCTTTTTAGGTCTCTTACCAAAGACTATTCTATTTTATGGGATACCATTCTACCTCAGGCAAAGTTATCTTATATTGACTCTATAAATAGAAGTGTTGGACTTAGTCCTTTTCAAATTGTGTATGGCTCTCATCCAAGGGATGTGTTTGAGCTTAGATAAGTATAAAAAATTATTCATAGAAGTTGTAGAGGTGATGAGAGATATCCACCAACATGTCAAAAAGAGATTTCAATAGAGTTCTCAAAAATACAGATAGGTAGTAGATGCAAAGAGAAGAGAAGTTTATTTTAAAGTTGGGGATATGGTCATGGTCCATCTTAAGAAATATATGCTCCCCATGGAAAATTATACTAAACTGCACATGAAGAAGATTGGTCCATTTCAAATCTTCAAACAATGTGTCCCTAAGGCATATAACATTTATTTACCTCTTGACATAGGTCTTTCACCTATATTCAATGTATTAAAAATTTATGCTTATAAGCCATCTATTTGTACTAAAATTTGTGTTGTGGGATCTACTAATTCTCCGTCTATAGATGTAATTTAAGATTTACCAAAACAAGTTCCACCAAGCATGAGTGTACTCTAGAAAAGAGGATCAAACAAAAGAATAGGAGGCACATATATCATGACTACTTAGTCAAATGGTAGGAGAAATCTTTGGAGGAAGAAAGTTGGATCAATACCAAGGACATTGAAAGACTTGTGTTAAACTGGTAGACATTCCCACTCAAGGGACTAGAGTCTCTTTTGGCCAGAGGAGTATGGTGTAGGGCACCTAGTTGACTTGATGTGACTTGATAGGGGAAATAACAAGGTGGAAGGCAACATATGGTGGAATACATAGGGTGATAATTCAGCTCATTTAATAATGTTGGTTTATGTTTATTCTAATAAGGATGATCTTGTTGTATGGTGAAGGAACTCAAGGTATCCATATAAAGCTACATTCACCTTTTCCTAAGGATTTTGCATTTTTCTTGTTTAGACAAATAAGATGACTCTTGGTGTGTTTTTTGAGTCATTACATCCTATTAGGATCTTATGAGTTGCAAACATCTAATTAGTAAAGTCCTAGAAAACAATATTTGAAAATTTTCTTTTTGCAACAATTATTGATAACCACCTTTTGATAACTTTTTCTAAAAAGTTGCAACTTGCTATATAATAGTTCTAACTATTCAAATTCTTGTTGTGACTGCTAGGAATAAGATATTTATGTCCTAACAAACTCAAGAACTCTAGCTTTGATACCATTTGATGAAGGGTGCTCCCCTTAATACCATAACCATATAATAGAAACTCAAAAACAATAACAAATGTGAGAACAACATATGGACTTCTTATTTGCACTACAAATGTGGAATTCTATAATTCATAGGTACAATATGCTAACCCACATGGGTGCCTTCATGACAATAATCTGCAAGACAAGGTACAAACTATCACCCAAACCTATCTTATACAATGTTTGAGCCTTTCTTAAATAGGTAATTTTATGTCGCCCAGGAAGGTTCTAGACATTGAAACTTAATACCTAGGGATGAAATACCCTAACAAAACATATATAGTCAACTACATACATCTTTGAAAATCACTTTAGATATTTTAGGTAGCCTAACTTCAGAAAGCCATAACTCTCAAACTGTTACTCTGATTGGCTATTATAATCATTTTTCAAAAATGCCAGTTCGTGATCTACAGGCTCAAAATTGTGAAAGAACACTTTCATCCAGTTTTTAGACCTCATCCGAGCACTCTAAGGCCTCCAAAGGTAAGCCTACAGATTTTTCTGTAAGTTTTTCCATCAAAAATCTGCAATAACTTCTTCGATACTCAAGCTGGAGCAATGAGATTTTTATGGTTGCCTTATAACTCTAAATTGAACCTTCCTATGGAGAATGAGAACATTCTAAATTTGTATGAAAAACTTACTAAAAATAGGAAGTTCCCATAGATAGTAACCATCCTACCTACTAGCCCTTATTAAAATAGAAAAGACTAAAAACAAAATATTTTTGGTAAGATTGCTCTTACTCTTAGGATGCTCCTACATTAGACACTCAGAGTAACTTGAGAAGTGACCCTATCATGTCTCAGGTGTTAAGAGGATAACCAAGACAGTTAACCACCTTTGCTAGCCATGATAAATCCTCTACAAGACTCCCTTTCCATTTAACCATATATTCCTCATAAGTTTTGTTCCTCGTACTTTTGTCAACACTACTATCCAGTATCTCCTCAATCTTTTTTGTAGCTAAACTAGTTGCTAGAATACTCCATTGTGCTTCTGCAACTTCATCTCCATCACCTCCTTCATAATATTCTGACAAATATGAAAGATTCAATTTAGCAGGCAACTCTACTTCATAAGCATTTCCAAAATCATGTATTTTCACTATCTTTCATGGTCTAAACTTCTTCATCTTCAGCTTACTGGGTAAAAGCACAAACCTGTGTCACCCTTTTACAAAGGAAAAGGCTAACAAAGTGTAGTTGTTCACATCCAATAACATAAAATTGGTATTATTATTTAGAATTTTAAAATGAAGTAAACTAATGAAATGTGTAGGAATTGATGAATTTTAGGATTTTAATTTTTAATAATTAGTTGCAATCAAAAATTATATATTTTCCTATTTTTTAAAGATAAATTTTAGTTGCTAAAAAACACTAGAAATTAGGGGTCTAGTTACCACCACAAAACTATATTGAAATAAACTCATTTGCCTTTGATCTTAGATTATGTTATAAATAATACATGTAGCTAGAACAATCAAAAACAAAAATGGGCTTTAAACTTATATTTTCTCTTTTATAATGATTCAAATTTCAACTTATTCAAATTGATAGTTTTCATTTCCCACCACATTTTTCAAAATAAATCTATGCCAACCAAATGAAAAATTTTAGATTCTAGAAGAGGACTTTCTCCTCTAGAACATAATATAATTTTAAAATATTTTTTATATTATTTCATATTTTTTTCTTTCTCAAAATTGACATCTTCTTGAGTGCAAAATATGTACTTCTATAATTTTTTAATTACAATATAATATATCTAATTAAAACACTATGAACTCTATATTAGAACATTCTTGACTTTAAGCTCTCTAAAATGGTGTCTATATCTTGTTAAAAATATATCATAACAAATAGTAAGACTTATTGAAATGTCAATTTTCTGAAATAATTGTATTTTTTTAGTAATTGGATACTAACTAGTATAAATCATGTATTTAATAGACATTTCCAATTATAAAAGTGTGTGACCATATATAACTTAGCTAGAATTATGTTATCAAGATCATATGTTTGAAAAAATATATCTTTTAGATAGAAATACTCAAATTCAGTCATTCTAATAAGTCTACCTAAAAGGTGACACAATTTTGTACTTTTTCCCTATCATATGTACTGACTAGAAAATGCTCCTTTCTCAAATGAACCATAACTTCATCTCTAGCCTAAAATTCTTTATACCTTCTTTTTATATTTTCCTTAGTCTTGTAATGTGTATTCATCATTATGATGTGATTCCTCACCTCCTTGTGGATGTTCTTCAAATGTTGAGCAAATTCCCATCCTTTTAGCTTGTCTGCAACCAAACATCTCAGCAAGTTTCCCAAGCTATGATTCACAACTTCTATCTATCCATCAATCTGTGGATGATGTGATGAACTTAACTTCAAAGCTATCTTCAATTTCTTCTACAATGTATTCTATAAATACACAACAAATTTAAAATCTCGATCTAAAACTATACTCTTTGGTAGACCATGTATGCCACATGAACAACATCACTAGTCTTCTTGCAAGGAATAAAATGTGTCATCTTTGAAAACCTATCAACCACCACAAAAATATAGTCATGCCCACATTGTTTCCTTGGTAATCCAAGAACAAAATCCATGCTGACATCTTCCTATAGCTTCTCTAGTATAGGTAATGGCTGATACAACCTTGTATTCTACTTTACACCTTTTTTCATCTGGCATACTTTGAAACTTTATACTAACTTCTTCACATCTTACTACAATGGTGGCTAGTAATAATTTGTAGCAACCAAAGCAATGGTTTTATCTTTGCCAAAATGTCTAGCCAATACTCCACTATGCGTCTCCTTGATGAGATTCTCTCTCATTGAATTTTTGGGAATCCACAACTGGCTTCCTCTGACCAACATACTATCCTAGATCATGAAATCCAACTACTTTGTTCTGTTAAGTGTAAGAGGTTGTGTACAAGCTTCCCATGCTTCACCAAAATTAGGATCATCTGGATACAATGTACTGAATTCCTTGAACACAGCTACCTCTATCTGAATTTCTGTCAACAAAAGTTGTCTTCTACTAAGAGAAACTATAACTTTTTTAGGCTTCCCACTCCTATGTTTCAAAAAATATATGTAACTCTACAAAAAATCAACCCACTTTAAATGCCTTTGGTTCAATTTTCCTTGACTTTTCAAATATTGCAAAGCTTGATGATCAATATACAAAACAAACTCCTTAGGAAGAAGATAATGTCTCCACTTCTTCAATGCTTGAACTATAGCATAAAATTATTGATCATAAATAGAATATTTTCTTTTGGCATCATTCAATTTCTCACTAACGTGAGCAATAGGTCTACCTTCTTGGCTCATAACAACTCCTATTGTAGTATCACTAGCATTACAATCTAGTTGAAACACCTTGTTAAAATTGGGAAGTAATAAAATATGATGCTCAATAACTTTATATTTCAACAAATTAAAACTATTATCTTCTCCTACAGTCCACTTAAACTCTTTTCTATCCATTCTCATTGTTTCTATCAAGGGTCCACAAATACTACTAAAACCTTTTATAAACTTTCTACAAAAACTAGCCAATCCATGAAAAGATCTTACCTTTTTCATACTCCTTGGAGTAGGCCATTCAAGCATAGCCTTCACTTTCTCTGGGTCCATTTTTAGACCTTCTATTGGAACTACAAATCTTAGGTACACTAACTCCTTTACAAAACTGCACTTCTTTACATTTATCAGTAACTTTTCTTCCTTTAACTTGTGAAACACCTTGAAAATATGGATCAACTACTTCTTTAATGCCTTACTAAAGATCAAAACATCATCTAGGTAAACAATGACAAACTTACCCAGAAACTCCTTTAGTACCTCACGCATGAGCCACATGAAAGTGCTTGGTGCATTGGTTAGCCCAAAAGGCATGGCTAACCACTTGCACAATCCTTCTTTTTTTCTTGAAAGTAATCTTCCACTCATCACCTTCTCAGGTATGAATCTGATGGTACCCACTCTTCATGTCTATCTTTGTGAAATACTCACTCCACTCAAAGAGTACATAATATCATCCATCCCTGCTAATGGAAATTTATTGAAATGTCCCCTTTCTGATTTTATATGATATTTAAGGCTTTTAATCAGATTTTAAAATCAAACAACCAATATTTCAAAAGATCAACCAATTTCTCAATAAAAGCCAAATATGGTATGCCTGAAATAGTACCAAAAACTTCACAGCTTCACATATTATTAATAAATCTGAAAGTAGACATTTTTACATAAATTTTAATGGCCCAAAAAATGATATTTCCATATCTTTATATATTTTACACAACAGCTCCTAAACAGAGGACCAAAACAATGCTCATCGAACTCCCGAAATTAACACAAAATAGCCCAAAAACACCACAAAACACTAATAATCTATTACAAAAATATAACCATGACCCAATAACTATATTTGAATTTATTTTAACATTTGAATGTCAGAAATATAGCAGAAAACCAAACTGATATGAATTAATCTACCGGAAACACCAAACTTTTACAATAAACACCACCCAAAAACTCACAAATTTGCACTGTTCAGCGCAAGGGAAAATTTTGTATGAGCTTGCACATGGAATGGACTCAAACTCCTATCCTTAGCCTCCCTAGAAACCTACAAACTGCCATCATTTGGTCTCCTTCTCCATAGGTTTGGTAGCCTCTATAGAACAACAAGGCAATGAGCAAAAATCAAGTTCTAGAATGAGCCCAAAATGCCTTCAAATCCCTTTAAAAGAGTGCATAACCCTAACTCATGACCAAGAGGGGTCAATAATACATATTTTAATAATATTTTTTGTTTATTAATCCATTGGTTTCCAAAGATTATCCCCTTTTGCCGAAACTTCACTTTTTTGAGTCTACCTACCGTAGCAAAAGTTATTATTTTTTAATTATTTGAAAAGGGGACATGACATTTATACTTGATTGTGATCTTTTTGATAGCACAAGAATATGTACACATCCTCCATTTTTCATTCTTTTTTGGTGCTAATACTGCCAGTACAGCACATGGACTTAGACTCTCCTGAATCAATCCCTTCTACAACAACTCATGAACTTGTCTATTCAACTCTTCACTTTCTACTAGTGTCATTTTGTACACTGCCTTGTTTGGAAAACTTGCTATTGGAACCAAATTCATTTAGTCACTAATTTTCCTCATTGGGGGTAATCCATTAGGTACATTATTTGATACAATATCGGCAAATTCTCCCACCATATCTGCAACTTCTATAGGTACCTCCTCTATTTCTTCTCTACTATCTTTTGGAATTATAGAAAAACACATATTCTCATGATCCATACCTTTGAAAAGCCCTTTTCTATCTACAAAACATGTTCTGGCAAAACTAGATACCTTTTCTTCTTTATCCTTCAACAACTTCAATTTATGTTTCACTCTATTCTTAGTCATAGTGGAGGTATTTTCTCACCCATCATGTATAACATGCCTGCCAAACTACCATGGCCTAGTGAACAACATATGACATATGTCCATAGATATGATATCACAAAGTACCTCATCCTAGTAGCTTCCAATCTTGAACCTCACTAAGTACTACTCATTGACCATGACCTTGTGGTCATCTTTCACTCATGCAATACATTATGGATGCGAGTGTTTCTACCTATTCAACTTCAACTTGGTGACCATCATTTTTGACACCATATTGTTAGTACTTCCACCATCAATGATCACATCACAACATTTATCTTCACATCTGTACCTTGTGTTAAGAAAGCTCCTTCTTTGATTGGGTTCATTCTCACCACTCAATAGGACTCTTCTTTTAACTAGGACTTCTCCTCTTTTAGCATCCTCAAAATGTGAGGATATAGCATCTTCATCAACTTGTGCAACTCTACACTCACCTTCTATTCTTTGATCTATCCTTCGTTGGTGTTATTAATATTTAAATGCTCTATGCCCTTCTTCTTTGTAGTGAAAATATTTTCCATGGAAGCCTCCTCTTCTAGATCCTTTTCCTCTACCTCTTCCTCTCTAATCTCTTTTGTTTTGATCATGGAAATGATTGGAATTATTTTTCCTTTGGTTTTGATAGCTACTTCTAGCCTCATACTTTTTCTTCTAATCATCATTACAACCTCCATAAGATTATCTATTAGATCTTCCACTATGACCTCTTTTTCTATTCTTGTTGTCAAACTTCTTTGCTCAATTTCTCCTCAACTTCCAGAGAAAACTAGTTTGCCTACTAAATACCATTCATTCAAACAAGACTTAGCTTGTCCAATGCTTTCACTTAACCCATAAAGATAGCATGTCACTTTCTCCTTATCAACTTTTGCATGGCTAGTTCTAATGCGAACTCAATACAACTCTTCAGTATACTCTTGAACAAATTTTCCTGCTCGCTTCAACCCTTGCATTTTCTTCAAGAGATCAAGCTCATAATCTATGGGAATGAATTGTTTCTTTAGTTTAGCTATCATCTGATCCCATCTAATGATTTTGTCCTCTCCCTTTCTATTTAATCAAACTAAACCTCCTACTACCAGATCTTTGCATGTCCCTTCATTTTCGCCTTAGCAAACTTGACCCTATCAGGATCCTCAATATCTTCATACTCAAAGTAATCCTCCATTTCATTGATCCAATCAATCAGCTCCTCTAGGTTAATATTTAATTAAAATGTGGGAACTTCAAACTTACATTTTTTTCCAAATTTTAAGATGGTGCTAAAGTCTTTCTTCCTCTAGGTTTAGAATTGCCTCTACTTCGACATTCTCTTCTACTTCACCCTCATCCTTACTTTCATAATTTATGGGAAGATTTATTCCTCTGTAAATGTGTTCTTCCAATGCTTGCATTTGTCTTTGGAGGGCTTAGAAACCTTAGGTGTAACAACTACATCTCTTTTGCCATGTTCTCTTTGTCAAGGCATTTTTATGCTTCCATTGAAACTCTAGTGCAAACTACCTCAGAATCAATGATCCGTCTACATGCTCAGCCCAAAATATGGTGTTGGTGCAAATTGCCTCACTATCAGTGATCAGTCCACACACTCAAGAACTCTAGCTCTAATACCACTTGATGAAGTGTGCTCCTCTTAATACCATAACCACATTAAAGAAACAAGGAAATAATGGAAAATGTGAAAAGAAAATATGTACTTCTTATTTGCGCTAAAATTGCAGAATTATAGAATTCACAAGTACAATATGCTAACCCACATGGGTGCCTTCAATACAATAATATGCAAGACAAGCTAGGAACTATCATCTAGAGTTATCCTAGACAATGTTCATATCTTTCTTAAATAGGCAATTTTATGCCACCTAGGAAGGTTCTAGACATTGAAACTCAATACCTAGGGTTGAAACACCCTAACAAAACATATAGAGTCATCTAGATACATCTTTAACAATTATTTTAGATAGTTTTGTTAGCCCAACGTCATAAGGTAATAACTCTCAAACTGTTTCTCTGATTGACTATTATTACTAGCTCCTAATCTATAGGCTTGGAACCACACCAACACTCTTCCATCGAGTTTTCAGACTTCATTTGGGCACACTAAGGCCTCCAACGGTGAGCTTGACGATTTTTCTACAAAATTTCTACAAAAAATCTGCAATAACTTCTCCAATACTCAAGCTAGAGCAATGAGATTTTTATGGTAGCCTTATAACTCTAAAATAAACTTTTCTGTAAAAAAATAAGAACATTATGAGCTCATATGACAAACTTACTAAAAATGGTAAGTTCTCATAAATAGTAACCACCCTAGCTACTAGTCCTTATTAAAATAGAAAAGACTAAAAGAAAAATATTTTTGGGTGGTGCAAAATTGCTCTTACTTGCAAGATGCTCTTGCATCAAGAATAGTGACCATTTCCTTGTTTGTGCCCATTATTCAAGGTTGATACCTAGAATCACTTGATTTAAAATTTGTCTTGAAATGTAGAAGATTGTGTAGAACCTTGTGAATATTTCATAGATTGTTCAAAGGAGTCATTCTAGACTTTAGGAAGAGAGGATAAGGTAGAAGCACCTTATAGCATTGAAGATTATGTACTCACTTACCTTTTGTTGTTGGTTCCTACATTACTCCTTACACTCAATGAGTTGACTCTTATCAAAGCCATTATCCAAATCCTTTGTACACCCTAAGGGTTTATAAGAGTTCCATAGAGAAGTAGGTGATAAGATTTCAAAGAATCCATGTGGTATATGCACCCAAGGTGTTCTCTAATCTAGTTTTGTGGAGCCATTCCCCACATTGGAGGTGTGCCACAAGGTATAAACTCCTACTAGATAGGGTTTGACATAACCTCTATTTTGAAAGGACTAGACTTCTCATGAGAAGCAATAGTGGTCTGCATGGGAATCATGTTTGATATCAGAGTTGAGGGTCATTGGCCTTTGTGGATAAAAATCATGCACTCTTCCTTCCTATCTATCTCTATAGGTGGAGGACTTGAATCCTTCATAACCTTTGAATGAGGTTTCATTATAGGGGTAACCAAAGAACAATCCTTGATCATATGATCCACTAATTGAAAAGGATTACATATGTTGGGAAGATTAAGGTAAATTAACTTCTCAGTGAAATTATTACAACTGACTTGGCGATATGTGCAAGATCATGGTCAACTAAACTATGCTCTTAAGTGGTGAAAAAAATCAGAAAATCATGTCAACTTGATGTGCAATTTTCTACTTGTTATAATCTTTATATCAAAAGGATGAGAGAAAAGAATCTCTAGAAAATTATATTTATTTTCTAAACTACAAGGCCTTAAATCTCAAAAAAATAAAAAATTGATTGGTCAAAATTTTTAACTTTAATGCAATAGTACAAAACTTTAAGGACAAAAATGAGAAGTAGACGTATGTTTGACCACCTTAATCAAAATAAAATGATAATATTATTTAATAATATTGTAGATATAAGAAGTAGACTTATGCTTGTATGTGTCACATAATTTTGAGTATTTTTATTCTAAATAGATAATTAGTTATTAATTTTTTACTTTAGTAATTTTAGAATAAACAAACTCTCATGTTTGGCCACCTTAACTAATTAAAAACTCTACAATTTTATTTTTCTCTTATAGTAGAAGAAACATAGAATGTTATGCATCTTTTGGATTTCAAAAATGTGGTACCATTTCAAAGTTATAAGTTTTTTTCATGAAGTGTGTTAGTTAACACTTTATACATAACTCCATTAGAAAATAAGTAATAATTACTTACTAAAATCCTAATTTGAGAAACCTTACATTTATGGAAAGCTAAGAACACTCTTAAGAAACTCTTTCCATTTCATCAAATTTTAGTAAGAAAGAAATCTTCAGTTACATGTTTAAAGTAAAAACACACAAGAACAAGTGAAAAATACATTTTTGGGACATTTTTACAGTTGATTATATAGGGTTGGTATCAAAAGATATAGTAGGCCTTATAAAAGTATTAATTATTTTTGTTTAGTATTAGGATGGGTGGGAAAAAAGTTGGAATAGAATTTGAAATGCTTTGAGACATTTTAGAACTACATATTTTTTAGCTCGCCACTTTTTGGCACAGCTTGATCCTACACATACCCTTGAATCTCAACACACTCTTTGAGGTCATGAGAAAGGTTAACCTCACAAAATCCCTTCTTTGGGAGAGAGTGTTAAAAATGTGGTTTGGTTCAAAACAAACCACCCTGCCCAAGGATTGAGCAATTTTCTACATCAACACCAAACAAGGCAAGAGAATACTAGGAAATTCTAACTATATATGAACTTTAAGCATTTTTTTCATTAGAGATAGTGAAGTCTCTTGACCAACACTAGAAAATAAACAAGAAAGAGAAGGTATACCATAGACCATTACCAATAATAGCATTGACATGATAAGGATTTAGAAAATGGAAAAGGAAAAAACTCTTGGTAAGGTTTTGTACATTGTCAAGGAAAATGGTATAAGGAAACCAATTTTTGGAAAACCCATTCTTACAATATTATTGATGGAGATCCTATGCAAAAAATACCCTATGAAAGTAAATTTCTCAAACCAACCACTTTCTTTATCAAAGTACTCTACTTGAAGTCCAACATCAGGGGACATAACTCTTGAAATACTTTTGGGATGAACTTGTCAAGACACTGGTTTAGAGGAGGCACCATCAGGATAAAAAGATGAAACTCTAGTAGCAATACCAATAACTCAGCTAAAGATGGGCAAAGAAATGATATAGACCTAAAAGTCCCACAATAAATATGGTATGCTAGTGAAAAGACCTCAACAAACACTTATAGTGCAAGGAAGCAAAAAAAACCCTAAAAAAGAATATGATGACCCTCAAATTATGAATAATAACTAAGACTTCATTTTTTATGTTAATCTTTTTCTTTAAGATCTCACAAAAAGTCTTTTTATTCAAGGTATCACAACATTTTCATGTTAATTAGGGATTTATCATTTTAGATTATATATGTGCTATCATTAAATGGATGCACTTTATTTTGAGACCTTTTAGCCCTCCTTAGTGAGGTTTTGGTCTATTTGTCTTCTGTCTCTTCCATTTTATGCTCTTTTACCATCTCTTTCTTTTTGATGTGGTCTTCTAAGGATCAAATTTCCTTAGTACAATGACATTTTTTTTATTATGTGACACTCTTTAGTTATTTCAAGTAAATGTGTCTTTATAATGAATTTCCCTTATACAAGAGGTGCATATCCTTGATTGTCACCACTTCTTTATTTGAAAAAATATATTTATTATAAACATTTTCCCTTAGTATTTTCTCTAAACGTATCAACCTTCTTCCAAGGATCCCTATTTCTCCTACATAGGGGGTTAAATAGGTATTTATTCTTGGAAATTGTATTTTTTTTCAAGAAACTCCTATTGAAGTTAGATGTCTTGAACTCAATATCTCTTCCTTTCAAGGGTATCTTCTCATTTGCAAAATATCCTTTCATAATTTATATATTTTCTTAGCTCTTATGAGTTCATGCTCTTTGTTAAGTTTATGGCATACATTGTTCATAAAAGTTATCTCCTTGTTCATAGAAGTAGTTATCCTTCATTCTCTTATTTATGATGCCCATGGGTACATAGTCATCCTAAGAAAGGAGGGAAAAATATATCCTCTTTGTACATATTTTTTCCATTAAGTAAAAAAATGGATTCTAAGTATGACTTGGCGTACTTTAGCCTTGGCTATGATGTATAATTTCTATGTCACTCTCAAATGTATGCATTGTTACTTCATGTCTCTTTTGCACACATAAGAACAGATGCTAAAACTTGTACATATGGGTAATGCATGACACTTACTAAATCCTCTATGAGTATAAGTGACACTTTTCCATCCCAAGGACATGCACCTTTTTTGTTTCTATTTTTGTTAAATCCCTCCTAGGGTAATGTACACACATTTCCCATTCTATGGTGATCTAGGAAATTAATCTGTGGGTGGAAAACCATAAACATACATTGAATGCATAAGCTTCTGAAAGGTGCATAGGACTGATTATTAGGCACACAAATCCGCTAGACCATTAGATACTCATTTTTGGGTTTATTTTTTTGATTAACTATCGAGAAGTAAAACATATTAGACTATTTAATCCTTCCTCGTTGTGATTTATGATAGGTAACAAAAACCTTACTAATCAATCACACCCTTTTTCTTCATGCTTTCATGTTGGTAGGATAAACCCATGAGGGATGAAGTTGTTTGTGATGCTCTTGCCTTTTCTATATGGTATCTTAGGGTTTGTAATAGTCTTCCAAAAATGATATTAGTGAGTGAGACATTTCTTTAGCCAAGGTCTCTTTCACTAGTTAATTTGGGCTTTAGTACTAACTATTTTTGTGTTTTTTAGTTTTGTTTTCCTTTTGTATATTTGGTTTTATTTTCCTTTCTATTTTCTTCTTTTGTATGGGAATAAAGCTAGGATACTAGGTTTGGTGGCTCATGTCATTAAGCTTAGTGATGTTCTATATTTATGTGATATTGTCTTTAATCTTTCCTTTCTTTATGGAGAGTATTACTTTCTTCATACTCCCACTATACTAGGGGATAAATGTACCATCTTTAAAAAGATGTACTTTATTTTGAGACTAGTTATCCCCCCTTAGTGTTGTTTTGGTCTCCTTTTATCCTCTTTTTTTGCAATTTATGCTACTTCATCAACTCTTTCTTTCCAACATGGTGTTCTAGGAGCCATCTTGATACCTTTTGGACTATATATCTCTTTTTTAGTTAACTATCTCCCAGTCTCATCTGGACCACATTCTAAAGCATTTTATGGCCTTTCTAACCTATGCACATGGACCAGATTGACCTAGAGTAGGTTGACCTAGATAGGTCAACCTAGGTGGACCTAGTCCTTGGTGATCATGAACTTTTGCACCCAAAATTTCTTGATCTTATCAATTAGTTAAATTAACTCCGCAACCACCTTTAGTTGTTTTCTTATATAAAACCTAGTATATAAGGAGACTTAAGGGCTTCATTCATATATTATCATTCTCAAGTTATCTCCTCTCAAAAAAGAAGGTATGTAAGGCATTCTTCTTTAGGAAATCATCTTCAAGAATTCAAATTGAAGCATCTCCTTCTTGTATCAAGCTCGCTTCAAGGTGGTAGTGGAGTTTGGATCTTACAATAAGATCCATTCAATCTCTTCCATTAATCATCCATACAATGTAACATACATTTTGTAGATGAGGTTATGACTTCTTTGATTTTCATATGGTTTCTTTATGATGGAGTACAAGACAAGAAAATCCCCAAAGTATATGTCTTAACGCCAACAAATAACCACACAATAGAAACACAACACAAGATACAAGATCTGATACCAAACACAACTCTTTATTACAAAAACATCTAATTACATGCAATGTGTCAGTCACTAAGGTCTTTTTGTTCATGGAAAAATACATAGCAAGAAATAGTTCCACCAGATCCATCAAGATCCAACCCAAATTCTAGCTTTCTGGATTTGTAACACAATAACACTTTGGTAGAAACCTCCAGTGAGATATAAAGTTGTGCTTGCAAGCCACCAAGGAATCTCCTTGTTTGCCAAGATGTAGCTAGTATCTTTGAACATTTTGGTCCTGTCATCAACTCCATGTTGAATTTAATAATGAGTCAAGACTCCACTAATATCCCTTAATTATACCCAACTAAGTCACAAGTCATTCTACCAAGTTACAAATTAAATAAACTCTCATATTAAATACATATTTAAGCCACAGGTTGGATTGCAACAAACATTAAATACAAAATGTTAACCCACAATAACCACATGACCAAGTATCCACAATATGAGTAATCCAAACACTATCAAGCAAGCATCACTAAAAACCATAAGCTTTGCTAAGTTACTTTAGAAATTGAGTGCCTTCCATGACCAAGATCTTTCAATGACCCAACTCTTTAGGAACATCTAAAAGCAGGAACTATCCCAATAATGATCAACAAACACTTCCTCAAGTGAGTGACATACTTCAAAATAATACCAAGCTTCTCCACCAATCCTATTTTATCATCCCCATAGCCAAGAAGCACCACATAGATGACCAAGCATGTCCATTCTTCCACTAATAATGCCAAAATATTTAGGAACCCCAGATGCCCCTGCATCAGACTCTCAATATTTAAAGAAAAGTGTTATGGACACTTTTTTCCTTCATGAAAAAAAACTTCCACTTAATCTTTACTAAAGGCTTTTATTCAATGATATACATCTTTGAAATCTTCTTCTCCACTACATCACAGATATCTTTAGTTATCCTAGGGTCCAATCTTCTGAGAGGCATCTTTCAAGATCTTCATAAACCCTCTACAAAAAATTATTCCCAAGAATCTTGTATAAACCTGAATTGTTTTCAAGTCAAATCACAACCTACCACATCGCATGAATAACTAGGAACAAATCACAAGTCTAGGAACATAGATCTACAATAAAAATCAAACAAATTCTTTGTGATCATGCTCCAATAGAATCAACCTTCCATCTTTGCACCCATCTCTTCATATAAAAAATCCATTTGTAAGACCTTTACAATTGTATGTTAGAATCACCATCTTCCACCTCACAATGAAGAATCATAGACTAAGACTATACAAGAAAATGATCCTCAACACAATCACCACCAAATCAAGATCTTCTTAGATCAACTTCTTCCAACCCAAGTTCCTGGTAAAAATTTCTTCACATTAAATGATCTATCCACATACTCAGAAAAACTTAAGCTCTAATACCATCTAATGTAGTACAAGGAAGGAGATTCTTAAAAGGAGATTTCCTAGCCTCAAACAAATAACCACACAATAGAAACACAATACAAGATACATGATCTAATACCAAACATAACTCTTTATTCATAAAACAATTGATTACATGCAATGTGTTGGGTTATAATGCCTTCCCAGTTATGACCAAATAAAAAGAAAATAATAGTGTTGGAATATCCATTTAGATCCAACCCAAACCTTATCTAGCCAAATCTGTCACACAAAAACACTCTATTATAAACTTCTATCAAGATCTATACGCGTGCTTGCAAGTGACCAAGAAATATCCTTATTTCTAAAGCCACATCTACTAGTTATGCTACACTTTGCTCCTCTCAGCTACTCCATGCCAAGATGAATAATGACTCGTGCTCCCCTAATACCCAACTAAGCCACATGTCAGCCTAGAAAGTTATAAATTAAATAAAAGCTTACATTTAGTTCATGGCTAAGCCACAATTTAGCTTGCAACAAACATTAAATAGAAAAATGTTACCCCTCATGTTAACCTAGAATAACCACATGAGTGAGTTTTAGAATTCATGAGCAATCCATGCACTATAAAGAAAATATACATGTGAATCTCCCTAAGCGTCATTGAGCACAATATGCTTTGTTTAGTTCCTTTAGTGATCAAGTTCCTTCTATGGCCAAGCTCGTCAACCAATACTACAACTAGAAACTACCCCAATAAGGACAAACCAACACTTTCTCAATTGAGTGACATACTTGAACTGAATACCAAGCTTTTCCAACAAGCATATTTGGTCAAGCCTCCGACTGAGAAGCATTAGATAGATGAATGAGCAAACTGAGTCTTCCACCAAAAATGCCAAAATCTTTAGGAACCTTAGATGTACTTGCATTACTTTGAGTCAAGGCTATTATGTTAACATACTTTATCACATATGAAAGGCAATTGCATCTATGAAGGTAATTTTATCTTTCACTTGATATTATTCAGAGTTACTATATGCAAGAATTTCCTTTACATTTTTTATTTATGGTTAATTCCTTAACCTAGGGCTTGACCAAGGAAAGTCCATATCAAGTCTTAGCCTCCAAACAATTAGTTTATGTGATGATTTATAGGTTGGGAAAGAAAATAATCATAGATTTGGAACCTCCAGTTCATAAGATTTCTTGAGTTATAAGTTCCACGGTCATAGGCTACTTCAACTTAGTTGTAGGACATCCTTCCAAGTCGATCTAGTCTTTTTCTTTTAGATTCTAAGGAGATTTTATGGTTTTTCTTTATCGTTTCATTCTAAGATTCATGGATGAAAGTTCAAAAAAAAATCAAATCTAAAAGTTATCTATCATAAATCAATCTTCCTCTATGTAGTTCAAGGTAAGTATTTCATATTTTATTTCCTTTCATATCTTTACCCTATCTTTTCTTATTAATTAGGCTGATTATATTCACATATATATTTTCTTTATCATTTCATTCTAAGATTCATGGATGAAAGTTCAAACAAAATTCAGATATAAAAGTTATTGATCATAAATCAATCTTCCTCTATGCAATTCAAGGTGGGTATTTCATATTTTATCTCCTTTCATATCTTTACCCTATCTTTGCATCTTAATTAGGCTGATTGTATTCACATAGAATCTAGATTTACATTTCCTAATTAAATATTTTAATTTAAAATTCACATTATTCTATTAAGAGCCTAATAAAGTTTAGTTCTTTGTATTACATTCCTCTTTACAAGAAAGATTTATTATTAGCATCCATCTCCCTTTGGGTCCTAGCTTATCTAATTTGGATCATAACCGGAATCATACTTACAAATTCCTCTATTTCCCCTACACACATATTTGAATGGCTTAGTGTCCTCATGAAGTGGAAATCTACATCCTATTTAAATTTCTTCCATTTTATCACTAAAAATAGATTCTTTATCTTTGAATAATACATGTTTCAATTATGGTTTCCATGTTTTTTTTTCATCATAAGAGGTAGGAACATAATTATAGTGTCTCTCGTGTTTGAATTTGGTAGCATATTATATTTTTATTTGAGAGATATTTTCATACTTATGTTGGATGATATTCAAGATGACCTGATGGTCAAATACTATATTTTGATTGCCAGTATCATAGATGATACATACTATATTGTTTAGTTTGATCATATCTCCATGATGATGCTTATTGATGTGACATAATGCTTTATGATGATATCTGGTTATTATATATTTAGACATATACTTTGTTTATGATGGTCTTATTGGATTCTAGATACTATGATTTGATGCTAGGCATATTTACTTCATTCTTTCTTTGAGATGTTTTATGATGAAATCAGTGATGTAAATAGATTATTTTGATTTAATCAAATGAATGGTTAATTACATGATTTAATGCATTTATTGCTTCAGCTATATTATTATATTCAATTACACTTGATTATGTTGTTTAGTGTGTAGGATTTATATCCCTGGCAGTGGAACATAGAGTTAGTGATTTGGCTATTCATACCTATCCAATGTCTTCCCTGCATGGTTGAAGTTTCCTATGTAGTTTTTTAACTAAACCCTCTAGTGATTTAATAAATTTGGACTCATTTGTATAATATGATTAGACCCATGAGCATGTTTGTACATTTATAGGTTCACATTTGTCATGAAATTTATTAAGGAATTTTGATTTAATAATATATGAGAAATTTATATTTGATTTAAGTATTTTAATTCTTGATAGCTTTTCCAAAGTTTATTTCAATTTAATTAGAATTACCCATTTTTTTCTAGGTTGGGAAAGGGTTGTTTTAGTGGGCCAATCAATTTTTTGATATTATATTTCACCTCTAAAAGTGGATATATATTCCTAAAGGGAATTATTTCCCTCCATTATCACTTTTGAAATAGAAAGTTATAAAGAAACTTCCAAAATCTTATCAAAAGGATATATTATTTTATTCAATGTAGGAGCTGTGAGCATGGAATCACCATGAGTTTGAACTTAGTGGATCTGGCTTGGGGAAACCTTCATTTGCCAAGACTCTTGACAGTGTTTGTGGAGCAATTATTTTATCGTGTGCTCTCTATTTTAACCCTTTTGGTTGTGAGGTAGGGCTATTATGTTTTATTTCTTTCCCTTTGTTTTGGATTCTGCTTCTAGTAGTAACCTATTTGGAGGTAGAGAACGAACATTCCCCTACATTTTTTTATGCTAACTCTAACCGGTTGGATGGGTACAAGAGTTTGAAGCCTTTTGGGCTTGGGGTTTTGGAGTTTTAGGCTATTATGATGGTCATTTTTAAATATTGACTCTGAATTAAAATTTTAATTGATATTTGTGACTTTTGTACCCATTGGCATAATGGGTTTTAATTTCATTATTTTTTGGTTTTTTTAGTTTTCACCTTAGTTTGTGTGTCATCTGGCTTTCTCAGGTTTTCTTGGCACTAAAGTTGGTCATGGATTTTGATTATCCATAGGGATATGTATCCAAACCAAAGTGTATTTTAGTGCATTAAGATTCATGCCAAATATAGACTACCATCTATGTGCTCGGTTGAATGATTTGATGCTTGGTATTTTATTTCTTTTTCATTCATCCCTTGTTGTTTATGATGATTGAGTAGTTGGTGTGACCACACATGAGTGTGTGAACATGCACTTGTCGAGTTCTTGTAAGACCTAATTTCTTGGATGCTTTTGGTTGAGTTTTTTTCATTGGGGTTGGGTTGAGAAACTACATTGCCTATAGGTAGTCATCATGTGATGAGCATGGGTGTGTAGGGTAGACCAGTGGAGTGGCTTCTCTTTTAACCTTGGGTCATGTTCTGACAAGGTTAATGTGAAGAAATTTCTAAATAAGTGATAACTAAATGAATAAATGGGTAATAAAATTGAGATAATAAAATGTTAAATACATGTATGGTTTGAAGTGAGGGTATGAGTCTCTATGGTTTGCTCTGAGGATATAGTGTGATGGCCTCTTGAGGGAGAGTTTATGCATGTTATTTAGTTTGGGATCCAAAATTCCAAGTGATCTACTCTACAATAGAGTCCCTACATAGTAGACCCATAGAGTGTCTAACCAAGACTTGTTGTATTGCATTATGTCATGATCTTAGTTCTAGTCCTCTAGATTGTTTGGCATGAGTGCTAGCCATGGATGATTGTATTGTGTATGTTTGAGGTCGGATCAATATCTCCATTGGTATTGTAGGAGTGAACCTATGCATTCTATGTGGTTGTTTGGCATAGCTATCTTTACCACTACTAGGGATCGACATATAGAGTTGGCCTTCCTCCATGTTTAGTTCTAGAGCTAGATGCTCACACTGTTCTCTATATCTATTAAATTATGTTTCCATTTGGTTTATGTTATTTTGATTTAATGAGATAGTTGATTTATGCACATGTATGTTCACTACAATGTTTCTTTCCACATGATTACATCAGATACTATGGATTAGATGTTATGGTTAGATGTTAGAATTAATTGATATCATTATGCTTTGAATGTTTACTCCTCAATTATTGTGGATCTAGTACTCCTTGATGCGGAGGTTCTATCTCTTTTCTACTTTTATTTGTTCATCGGGTTGTTCCTTTGCAAACTTGGGTGGCATAAGTTGAGCATATGGTGATACTGGAAAAGTATCACACGACTATAAAAAGAAATATCATGTGATACTAGAAAGTATCACATGATAGGAGTGAGTTCTATTGTGTGACTCTAGTAAAGTATCACATGGTAATAGAAAAGTATATCCTATGATATGGGAAATTATCACATAATATTTGTAAGAAGTATCACGTGATACTAGAAAATAATCCCTTAGTAGTATTGTCCTGTATCATACAATACTAGAAAGTATCACCTGATTTTTGTGCAAAAACCTGCTTAGGCAAACAATAGGTATCTCCAAACTTGTTGGTTGAGATTCAAAGGGTGTTTTGGATACCCTATTGGGTTGTGCCCCTTCCGAGCTCTTCATAGTTCAATGATTATAGGTTTCTTATTTTTTTATCTTTCATAGTTGGTTATTGAACATGTTATTTAGTAGTGGCACTTAGAGATCTTTGATTGTGTGGATTGGTTGGTTAAGTCTTCCATTGTGATATTTTGATTAGTTGCATGTTGATGTTTTTTGAATCCATGCTTGTTACTTCAAAAAAATATGTATTGCCTTTTATTTATCCTTGTCCCAAGGGTCTCCAAGTGGGGCATTATAATAGTCATGAACCTTAGAAACATCAGAGAAACAATAGTTTTAACTATTTTGGGCCATTACATCCAAGCAAGTGAGAGGGACAACACTGGCCCAAATAGCCAGAGCCCTACTAGTCAAAAAAATTAATAAAATATAACCCTAATTTGGTAGATAAATTCATTTCCCAAAGCATAAAGTTAAGACTACTAAAGCATATTAATGTTTTCATTCCCATCTGTTGTTGGGATACCAAGTTAAAGTAAGAGATGCTTAAGTTGTTTCTTGAAATAAGTAAATATTAAAAAACAATAAAAAGGGAAAACCCAAAAACATTTTCTATAATAAGAAAAAATCTAAAACTAGAACTAAAAATAATAAACAAAGCCACCACCATTAGGAATTTTTTTTTTTCTACCAATACTTAACAAAGATGAAGAGATCCTCTAGGTTGTTTGTGACATTCTCATGGATTTTATGTTCATCCTGATTGTCCTCCACAATCTAACCAAACTTCTATAGTTTTCTCCTTCTCATGATGGTGCCAAAGACAATCCTTCTTATAATCTCCTTTCAAACCTTGTAGACAGTGGATACTACAACCCCAAGCTCAATACCACGAATGGCCTCCATAAACCTTTTGTTAAGGATATCAATTTTATCATTGAGGTCCCTAATCTGGCTAGAGAAATTCCTATCCATACAATCCATCCCACTCTACACTTTGGTCAAAGGGTCCTATAAGGTTTTATTTTATTCCCTAACCTATTGTTCAACTTGTTGTTCAGTTTCTAGGATGTTATTATGGTTGTCGTCTTTACTTATCTAACATTGTGTTCCTATGAGTCTAAAAAGAATAGTCTAATGATAATCAAATATCTACGGTTTATATATTGAACTGAACAATATTAATTCAGTGATGAATATGGGTTTTATGGTATTGTTAATCATGAATTGAAACATGTAGCCTTGAGCCACCTAGGCCATTACTTAAGCTTATTATGTCATTGTATAGCATGTTCTTAATGTTGTAGATAATAAATATATAGTAGAATCATTTTAACATAAAACAAGTGCTATATAGTAACTTGTACTCATGATAATTAATTATAATTCTATATTAGTCAAACTTTAATGTAATATTAGATACACAATAATTTATTGCCCTAAAATCAAATAATAATTAAAAAATTATAATACATAAAAAAAATGAAATAAAAATCTTTCTATAATGTTTAATATGAAAATTTTATATCTGAATATCACAAAATATATATAGTTCAAGATCGAAAAATGCTGCAAAATTTAGCCCCACAGTTTATACTACCCAAATAGTGATTATGAAAGGATATCCATATACGTCTCTAAGTATTCATTATTGTGATTAGAAAAGGAGGAAGTAACATAACTGGATATAATATATAGGAAGTAGCGAGCATAATTTAAGAAATATACAATCAGAAATCCCATTAGACACTAAATAATATATCAATTTTCTATGATAGTTGTCATCTAGTTTAGGTAGAGGCAATTCATCAACAACCATTAAGTAATTATTAATCGACGGGGATGATAATGTTCAAAACGATTCATAATATTGTCTAAGCCTTGAAGGAAGTAAAAAGGAAAAAATTCCATCAGTAATAAATTATCATTGGATGTCGTATTAAGAGACTCCATGTAAATATGCAATGTAATTTTTTGCAAAGGAGTAGAAGATAATTCGAACGCCATTGTTTATAGCTATAGAAGAAAGAGAGTCAGGTATATCACAGAGTCAGAAATCAGGAACCATTCCGAGATGAATTTTAATTCATAGGGTTGACGAGTTGTCTCTTTCTACAACCTTGTTAATAGAATCTAGCAAGGGATTGTGCAGACCGATGCACACTCAGCCATAAAGAGGAGAAAATACAGTCATCACATACATAGTCTTGGTTAGATTCGGGGATCAAAGCACATGTCAATGACTATCATATCCGCTACAACCATCTAGTCACAAGAATATTTCTACGAAATAAAAGATGGTGGAAACCAGATTTGTATCGGTTTCTTTGTAGCCACAAGGAGGATAACAATGAAGCACATGCTCAGAGTAGAAATCACATCTGCACTTTGAGTTGATATTATTGCATATTTCATATAGATGCCAAGACAAGTAGTGAGATCAAAGAAAGTAAGAAAATAATATATTATAAAAATGTGATGTATGTGGCTAATAGGCTAATGCATAATCTAGTTTGACTTGCATTAGCACCAGTGTGGATACTACGAAAAGTCTCACTTTACTTTCCACACAAACAATTTTCCCACCATACTTTTTTTCATAGAGAAAAACGGAAGTAACATGGAAGAATAATTATCCATTTGGTGGCACTGGGTTCAAAGTAGTTCTAAGGTAATAAATACATCAAATACACCAATCGATTATTACAATAAAATTGGGGGATGGAAGTAGCATCTTGGCAGAATTTACTCGTGCCTATGGGGTACCATCACTTACATGCAGCATTTCATATCAAGTGACTTCTTTCAAAATCATAAAACCTTTTCTCGGTGTCAAAATATGCTTCAAAATGATAATAGAAATGGCATGGGATAAAAGCGCAGAGATGAAAAACAAAAATATATGACTGAAATCCTATCTAAAATGGCACGTAATTTAAGGCTTCACTCCAGCTAATGCCATCTCAAATTCCATTCCACCCTACTATCACATGTCCACTTGGATACCACAACAATAAGTTACGACTAACTAACCAGGAAAATTGATGATGCTTTGTTAATAGACGACTTTATGAAGAACAGATACAACTTCAAATACAAAGAGAAACAAGTTCAACTATATATAATGAGAAGATCAGAGCATTATCTAGGACCATATATCATATATCTTTGGAGTTAGATAAATCTGGAGAAACAAATTCGAAGACCATCACATTAATAAAAGATCGTGTCTCACCATGTACAAGTTCGAGCACCCATTGAGGTACGAATGTTTCGCTATTACTGAGGAAGGTAAGAATGTACGGGAGCATTATAATTTATTGCTTTATGAATGTTTCCTTAAGTAGGTTAAGGAAGGCATGATTTTTTTTTTCAATGATTTTTATTTATATGCAAAGTAAATGAATAATCATAATGTGCTAGGAAATGATGACATTTTAATTCACAATGATATTGAATAATTTGATGGTTGTGAGATCTATTATTAAAGTATGATAAGTAACATATAAAGTATTTTCTTATCGTACTTCTATTATTATTGAAAATACAAAATAAAGAGTTATGTTACTATCACTTATGCTATTATTAGTAATAAGGATGACTTAAATTGCTAACATTCTAGTTAAATGTTAACAATGTTATTTCTATATGTCTTAAGTGTCTTAATATTTTCTTTCGAGAATTTTATTGAAGAAAGAGGGAGATTGAGAATAAGAAGGCATTTTATAGTCCATTGGAGGAAACCTTGAACAAAGAGGACAAGATGTTGACTACATATACTTGAAGTTTTAGAAGGGAAGCATATTATCTTTTATTATTTTCACTCATACTACTATGAAATTAAAGAACTACATTTTCATAAGAGAGCCATTCATAAACACAAGTTTTTTTAAGTATGAACATACTAAGGATATTGTATCAACAATATCATTCACAATAATATACTGATCTTTGAGATCATCAAGTCATACATTGGGTATTCTAGAAAGCCAAGACTTTTGTGTAGACCTTGAATATAATACAAATTTTTTTGACATCCTAAGAGTTGGAATTCCTTATTGTAGGGAGGAAATATAATAAATAATGTTTTACTCCCAATTGAAACATCTTTAGAAAGGAGATGTTCCAATATATAGATAAGTTTTCTTATCTTTTATAGTTATTTACTTATTATATTTTCTCTCTTATTTGTAATTCTATACATATTATAAGGGCTATTTGCCTTGATCTTTTCCTTTATGTTTGAGGATGTTCTTACATGGAAAGAAGGTTAGTACTTTACACATGCTACCAAATTTTGTGTGCACTCAATCTAATGATAGAAGCTCTAAATACCCTGATGGTCAAGATGGATAAACGTAGGCTCTTGAAGCAAATATCTTTGATGATTGAGATTATGAGATCCTTCTACATTAAGAGGTAGTATGACATTTCTTCTAAGGTACAGAAAGAGCTTAGAATATTAATACTCAGAGGGAGTTTAGATATACATGTGTGTGATTGCATGATGTTGATGGGCCTACTCCTATGTACATAATGACAAAGTGATCACTTATCACCAGAGAATTAGAAAATTGATGCCATATTCAAAGTGAGTTTGGAAAACATCCTTGGGTGAAGAGATCTTTTGAGGAAGTAACTAGAGGACTTGTGATGTAGTACCCAAGTGCCTATTCGTAATAACCCATTTTATAGAAGGAAAACATATACAAAAATATAGATAATCATAGTTTGAAACTTGAATATCTTCCCTTAACCAACCTCATTCTACATCATTTTACTACTTCTTAAATAATTAAAAAATTCTCTAAATCCAAAAAATATAAAATTACCTTTTTTGGCATATTTAAATAAATCTTCAATTTTTCCATTTTAGGTAACCTTCCAAATTAACTCCTAGAAAGATGAAAATAAAACCTGACTTTCGTCAAGCTATGAAAACTTGAATTTAGAACTAATCTTTGAATTTGGAAATGTCCATTCGAAGTTATTACAAAAAACAAACTATAAAAACCAGATAGGAAATAGGACAACTAATTTTTGGGGTTTTAAATGGATTTTCTAAGACTTGAAAAATAATGTCTTTTGGACACAATGGATTTGAGCTTGATTGTCAGACTAGAAAACTCCCCCTTACAAAACTACTACAATAATTTGAAAGAAAACCCAAGTCTGAGTCAAAAATTACTACTCACAAAATTTGATGCATCAACCTAACCTCCTAGGATAGATGTTTAGAGTGAGAATTTTGAGGTGCAATCCTTTGTAGATGATATCTTCTCTATGAGTAGAATTTCCAAGTAAATTGGATTATAATGTATTCTTCTTTATGAGATATAATTGAGGTGAAAGCCTTGGAACGACCCTCTAACTTGGTTCATAGTGGTTACTATTTCACATAAGATATGTAATGAAAGGTGATGATCTTTCATTTACATATATAAATAGAAGGTAACCATTGTAAGATGATGATCTTATAAATAGTACTCCTATTATCTTGACAAAATTTATTAAGTTGTATCCAAGAGTGTTGGAAGTTGTGAGAACAAATGTATCAATCAGAAGGTAACTATTGTAAGGTGACAAATTTATCAATAGTTTATCTATCTCCTAAACACAAATATGCTTTGGATAAAGTGTTATCATGGTTATTCTAGCTAGATATTTCCAAATACCTTGATAACCAACTTCTCATGGTTTTTCAGGTTGGATTTTGCTGGACACCTTGATAATAAATTCATCATGGTTCTTCAGGATGGATTTTGTTGGACACCATGAAAATCAATTATTATGGTTCCTTGGGGCAGATCTTGCCAAACACTAGAACTTAAATTTTTCATAGACCACACTTGAAGGGGTATTCAAATCATGTATTATAATTACTTCAATTCTTTTTCTTTTTTTTCTAAAGATGGAGTGTTAAAAATTTTAGCCTTATATTTAATTGAATATCATACTAAGATGACATCTCTTTGTATACTTGAGAACATAATGTGTTCTACAAATCCTCCCTAACTAAGAGGGATTGTTAAAGTTATAGCTTCAATCAAATTGATTCAATATATATATTATTATTATTGGTAAATCATCATTTCCTATATATATACCTGTGTGTGTGTGTCTGTGTGTGTGTGTATTATTATTATTATTACAGGAGTATGTATATATACGAAATGTTGATTTACTAATAAGAATAATGTATATCAAATCAATCTGACTGAAGTAGCAACTTTAACAAATTCCACATGTTTGTGCATGCATGCATGCGTGTGTGTGTGTGTGTGTGTGTGTTGATGTATTTATGTTGATATCCTTAAATATGCCACTGCAGGAATATCATATTGAGATGACATTTGTTCATATACTTAAGAGCATAATGTGTTCTATATCAATCCTCCCTAACTAAGAGGGAGTCTTAATATTATATCTACAATTGGATTGATTTAATATTAACATACAATGTTGGTATAATATATTATATCTATAATATTATAATTATACTATATATATTATTTATATGTTATATTATACATATATACTATATATAATACATATGTTATGTTTTGATTTATATTTTTAATATTTTAACTAATAATGATTAATCGAAGAGACATGTCTCCTACTCTTATATTTATAAGAGATTGGGATCAACGTTTGGAACACACCTATAAAAATGGTAGTGTAATTACATTTGTAGAAACCAATCCATGTTTTTCAACATGGTATCAAAGCCAGCCTACAAATGTAAGAGAGAGGTTAAGTGTTAAATCATGCCTCACAAACACGTAACACAAGCAAGATCATTGACCAAATACATATTGGAGCTGCAGAGAAAAGTCCATTGTCCACACTTATGTACTGACACATGATGATGTTATATATTAATAACATAGCGATAATAGTACCACAACACCATACTCATATTCATAATCGCAAAGAAATTAAATATGGTTTCTTGGACAAATAATCAAGGAAAGACTAACTCATCACAAGGGAAGAAAACATATGAAGCAACACAATCTCATTTATTGCAAACAAATTAAGAATCTAAAGGAAAAATAGGAAGGAATTAAGAAAACTATGTAGACAAGGAGGAAGATAAGTATTATTAAACATAATACATAGATAAAGATAAAAGGATCGCCAAAATTAAGAGATAGGAAAGAGAACATACATGAAAGAGGATAGTGATAAGGTCAATTGAACAATTGTTTCAAAGGTCTTTCCTTTGAAGCTATTTCAAGAGTGTTTTCTTCTACCTTCCACAACCCCTGATGGGGATAGAATCTCCTCACAAGTATTCAAGGTCTCCTAAAAGGGGTTGATATGTACTAAATTTATTTCATTAACTCCTAACATAGTCCATCCTCTTCTAGAGAACTTTTAAATTAGTACATATTTTTTAGGAACCATCCCTAATAGAAATTTCCCTCTAATCAACAATTTCCCTAGTTAACAAATCTAGTGTTATTGTGTTAGGTGATCTCACTATGGTTATAGAACTTATAGATTACATGTTTCAGACTTAATAAGGTTGACTTTTTTTTTTTAAATTAGATAACTAATTCAATTGGTTAACTTTACTTTCTAATATCTCTAGCCCAAGAGAAATGAACATCACCACCATCTCTAAGTATCCATGAACACTTGTAGGTAAGAAATCCATCCCAACCCCAAATGGACCATAAAAATATCATGAAGTATCCAAAAATTTATCAATGTCCTTAATACAAAGAAACTAAACCAATATCAATTTCAAACTTCCAACCATGGCCTCTAGAATATAAATATGACAACATTATCTAAACCATCTCAACCAAAGAGATAAATTTCTCCAAATGAACATACCTTAAATTTCAAAACTATAAATATTTATCAAGAGTATACTATAACATAATAATGAAACTATCCTAATACCAAGGATAACATTTCATACGCAAGCATAAACTACACCTTCACTAAAAATCTCATGAGTCATCAAGATGAAACCATTGCCACATACCATGAAGAATCATCTACACATACCATTAAGAACCAAGTGCAACATGCAAATCTTAAGGATTCTTTTATAGAAAAAATATCTAAATAGTCCTCTAACATCTAAAAACACTCAATAAATATTTTAATGCAAAAAAATTCCACTCATATATGGTACTGAGTCACCTATGGCATCATAATAGCCATCTCGTATATGAAGATCCTCCAAGTCCACACACCCAACCAAAGTATCAGTACCGAGTGAAATGAAGATCTCCAAACCATGAAGATACAAACCAAACTAGAAACTAATCCACTAATTCCACCTCATAACTATCAAATCCTCCCACTAAATCATGTATCCAAGCTATCCATGAATTTATTATTAAAAAATATCATCTAAACATGTGAATCAAATAAGACGTCAAACCATCAAATAATTGGAAGTGCGCATCACAAGCACCTCAAAAGAGACCAAATAACTATGATCCTCTAGGAAAAAAATATACCATGATAACCAAATAAGGAATCAAAACCAAAGAGAAATAATGAAATATCTTTTTATTCAATCATGTCATGTAGAAATCTATGGCATCATCATAAAACCAAGAATTAATCATATAACTCTTCAAGTATCCAACCTGTCAGCATAAAATAGTCAACCACAATCCTTTGCAGTCATTGTACCTGGTAACAATATGTCATCCCTTTTATATGAATAAAAATCATAAAATCATGTGACTAAGGGAATAGGCCACCCAAATTCAAAGTCACTAATTTGAATATTCACAAATAATGAACAATCAATTGGCAAAGACAACCTATGTCCAAGCCATAAATGTTACGTATAAGTATAGACCTCTTAGAACATTTCATAACTTGTAGACCCAACAAGTCATCATAAATATCCATAGAATACACTAATAACCATATAATCATGAGGCCAAACCTAGATACAATTTGAATATACAAAGACATCAAATCCCAAATGTTGGAATTCTCATATCATTGCAAATGTAGTTGCATTACCTGTATTAGTATATGCTTTTCAAATGCATCAGTCTCCTCTTATATGTATTGCAAATGACACATGGAGAGACATGTCTTCTCATTATACATGTCTATACATTATAATTATAGAATAAGAAATATATATAACATCACATATATTAAATATTGTGTGTGTGTGTGTGTGTGTGTGTGTGTGTGTGTGTGTGTGTGTGTGTGTGTGTGTGTGTGTGCGCGTGTGTGTGTATTTATAGGTTTAACCAACTAAAGCTACGAAACATTAACACTCTCTCTTAGCTAGGGAGGATAAACATACGACCATATATTATATGAATGTAATATATAGATATCAAGAGTAATGGCCTCCTGAATGTCAACTTGTTTGACATTCACCACATACTCTCTGAGAAATGGAGTCCTAAGTGTCGAGTAGCAAGATATTCACCAAGTACTATGAGTAATGGTCTCAAGAATGTCAACTTATTTGATATTCACCAAATACTCTATGTAATAGCCTCCTAAACATTGATGTGCATAACATTCACCATGTACCAAAATGTTCATAAAGTATGTGTACAAGCATTGTCATAATGCTTACCATATTGATATCCACATGCAAAATATAATCTATCATGATCTGCATAGACATTGTAAGATATTCATCATAACAAATTAAGTTATTAAAAGATTGTCACCTTCCAATAACTTTTGCAAATACAAGTGATGATAATTTTGAACTCATCGCTCCCTAATGATGTACACAGGGTTAGGCTCATTAAAACAACATGGACACAAGGTATATTCATGCATTGTAGTCTGCTTGACTACTACAATTTGTTGATTAGTGGGGAATCAATCTTCAACATGGTCTACTCCCTCTTAATCAATACACCTGAAATCACTTGAAATTTGATGAAACCATCTTCTCTATCTCCTCCTTCTCTTTTAAAGTAGCATCTATGAAAAGTCAAACTCCTTTTGAATCCCAATCTTCCTTTGAATTTGAAATCAATCTTCAATTTCCTACAATAACATTCTCAGAGGAAAAGATCAAGGCACATAATTCTTATAATTATAATAAAATACCTTTAATAATTATTCTCAATAATAATAATATTATATTTTAACTTTAAGAACATTTAGAAATTTGATTTTAAATAACCATCTATAAATGATCTAAATAATTAAATCATGTTAACTTTTAATCCTCTCTTATTAGAGCCTTATCTTTATTAATTATCCAATTGATCCCTATATATTATAGGAAGAACATATATACAAATTGAATAAAAATGTATATATATCCTAATCATGTCCATAAATAATTTAAAAATATTGATACAAGAACTTACCATTTCTATTCATTGATTTGGCTCCTACAATTTCATCATTTCCTTGAAAATATGAAATACACAATTTGATTATGATACTTATAGTCTCCTTACATATTTTTGCATGGCATAAGCTACTCTCTAGTTGGATTTTTCACTATGTAGCACAAAGTCCATTCCTTGATTCATGGATATGTGTTAGACTTGGGCCTTAGCTTTCACATGTGAGAGAGTCAAATGAATACATGTGGAATTAAAGTATATTACCTTGTTCCAATCCCTATCTGACAAGTATTTGTTCTTTCATTTCATAATTCAAGAAAACTTTGAAATCTCACCCTTCTGGAAATTAAGCTTAGTGTTTTTCTAGTGCCAATGACACTTCAAATAATTCTCATGTGCTTCTAATAGAGCTTCTCACCCTTGCTAATATGTGTGCTACTATGATTTGTCTTCAGTGACTAGCTCTTCTATAAAATAAAATTTTATTTCCAATTTACTTATTGGTTTTTTCAATTCCTTTATATCACTGGACAATAGTATCTTATCCTACCTTGCTTTATATTTGTTTATCAATTCAGATTTGGGCACAACCAGATCCATCTTAGGCCTTCCAAAATAAATTTTGTACATAGATCGCTTTCTCCTCATTACAACTTCCCATGTGGGCTCAAATTTCCAACTAGCATATTTGCTCCTTGTCACAATAGATTTCTTGGGTAACTGATACAATTGGATTGTCTCTACACATTCCCATTCCCATGAGAAATCATTGAAGGCTTATGTAATTCTTTTATCTCAAAACATCCCACCTTAATATAAAGTAGCTTCACCAATTTTATACAACATTTAAGCTCTACATTTGGTGTGTTGTCCCATTGTCATCTTGGTGATCACATGGTTTAATCCAAAAGGGTTTTGGTGTTTAATATATAAAAGTCACATTTTCATATAAGAAAACTCAATATTAATTGTCCTTATGAATTTTTCATTGACACAAGCTCGAAGGACCTAAGAAAACTTCATGGTGGCATCCATAATGTCTCAAGGAGACAAGGAATGCTAACAACTAAGAAGCAAACAAATTGATCCCATCAGTTGTGCTCCATGGAAAAGTTGTCACCCACATGTAGATAAGACCTTCTATAGAGGGTTATTCAATAAATTTTCTTGAACGAACTTCTTTTTGAATCTACATTGATTGAGTGATTCTTCATCCAACCTAGCTCTGATACCATGTTGGAATTCTCGAATCATTGCAAATATAGTTACATTTCCTATATTAGTATATGTTTTTCAAATGCATCAACCTCCTCATATATGTATTGTAAATGAAACATGGAGAGACATGCCTTCTCACAAGACATATCTATCCATTATGATTATACAATAAAAATATATATATAATATCTCATATTATATATATATATATATATATATATATATATGTATATGTATATGTATATGTATATGTATATGTATATGTATATGTATATGTATATGTATGTATGTATGTATGTATGTATGTATGTATGTATGTGTGTATGTATGTATGTTTATAGTTTTAACCGACCTAAGCTACCAAACATTAACACCAAATAACCCAAACATAAAATGTCTGAAACTCATAATGCTACTAATAAACTCATAAACCATTCAAATAAATATATAATAAAATAAACCTTGATAATCCTACACCGAATCTAAACCAATGTGTAGAGCTCTTTAATAGCATTTTGTTGACTATTTTCAATCAAAAATCTGACATTGTATGCCCAAGTTATGCCAAAATATATGCTTAAAATAAAGAACATCTTACTTTTGGGCTCTTAAAGCTTAAAGAAATTTCCAGATCATAGAATCACATCTATGCTAAGTTGTAGTTCTCTGAATCATGTTTTCGATGAGTATAAGAAGTCTAAAACATGATATCTTGACTGAAATATATGACTATTTTACCAAGATAGGTTTTTTATCACATTCAAAGTGACTTTTATTTCTATACTTTTGTGATGAAAATTCTAATGGGATTTTTTTTATGGTCATAATGGGCCTACAACTAGAAATTTTTGCGTTCAACATGGCCAAATTAGGGCTATTACATATCAAAATATATGAAAAGTCTAACCTAGATCTAATGACAATGTTTGTTTTTCCATAGCTGGTCATTCCTATAAGCTCCCCCCTAAAACCCTTATTTAAGTGAAACATTGAAAAAAAAACCTTTGGACCAATCCCAAAATTTGACATCTTATCATAACAAAAAACCCAAAACCCTCATATCTATTATAATCAACTTATAAAACTCATATATATTGGCATTTTTTAATAATTATTTCATGCATTCCCATGGATTCAATCTAGAGTTACATCAGAAAGGCATAGCTTTGATACCATTTGTAAGGAAAATTGTAACAAATATATTAATATTTCCACATAACCCATGATAGATCTAAAATAAATAAGCACTTTAAAAAAATAGCAAGAGTATAGACAACATAGCCACACGAAGTGACACAAGATAAACCCTAAGAACCCTCATTCAGGGTAAAGACTTAGCCTACAAAAGCATCCATCTTCATGTACTATTTTTAAAAATATACCATTGCAATATAACCATAGAAGCCTTCAAATCCATAACCATAGCCAAGAAATCCATGTTAAAAAGTATGAATCCACACACCCCATGTCATGCTTCTAACCTTCACAAATTCTCCCTTGGCTAACATGTCTTGCCTTATCTTGTTTGAATTTCCTTTTTTCCATTCGGCCTTTTATTTATTTCTCTTGCCTCTACAACTGCCTTATATTTGTATTTATACTAGCTAGCTCCCACAAAACTACCAAGTGATATTACATAAACCATGTGCTACCTAATCCATTAACCCCAAATTTAGTATTGGGAATTTAATTTATTTTTCCAATATATTAAATGATAACATAAAATATTATCACAATGTTACTATACAACTCATCAAGGATATCCTGCATTTAGAGCATTGATGTTTTCAAAATGGGTATTTGACTAAGGGATAACACTAAATTCCTCATCAAAACACTATCTATAATGAAATGGGCTATCAAAATAAACAAATAAGAATATATTAAGTGCAATGAAGAATTTATTAGATAATAATTGTAGGAATCAACATACACAGTGGAGATGTGTACTTTGGCAATACAAAATTAGAATCAAGAGCTCTCTAGGGACATCTCCATATCATTTGTTCTATGGACAAGATCTAGTTTTTCCTATCCAATTAAGGATCCCAACACTATGATTCATGAAATAGAATATGGAAGAATAAGATAGATTTAAAACATGTTTGGATGAATTACTATACTTGTAAGAAAAAAGGATTGGGGCACTAGAAAAGTTTTCCAAACATTAAGAAGTGGTAAAGAGATGGTTTGACAAAATGGACAAGGTTGAAGAATTACAAATTACAAATTTGGTAGTTCATTTAGATAAGGAATGCGGAAATAATGGTGGACATGACAAGTTCAATAATCTATATACGGATCCTTATCATATTTTTGAAATAATGGGAGATAATGCATTCAGGCTGATGACTCTATCTCTACCCTAAGTTTTTCTTCTAAATGACTACCTTCTGCATAGTTACTTTAAGATTCCTCTGTAATTTCATTTTGGTTTTCCTTTTTGGGTGTATTTTTATTTACTTCCTATTGGGTGGATATTTTTACTTGTTTCCCATGTTCTTTTATTCTATTGTTTCTATCTTCATTGTGGGGATTTTTGGCTTAATGTATTTTAGGTTATTTCGACTTGTTAGTTTTCTTTTTATTTTTCTTAGGTTGGATTCCTCTTGTATTTTAGTTTTCATTATCAAATTTCTTCAATAACTATTATGAAGAGCATTAGAATATTTATTGTCCTTCTTATTTTTTCAAGATATACTAGAAACTTGACTTGGAAGGTTAACCGTGCAATGTATTTTCATACTCAAACTCTAACATTGCCACATATTTTGTACACTTAACTATTGCTCAAAGTCTATTTTAGTCTTTTTGGGAGAAGTTGTGACTAGTCAAAATTTTAAAATCTTTCTTCAATGCCATTGTAAATCCTAAACCCATAGTGAGCTTCATTTCTTAATAGCCAATAGAAAAGAAATAAATGCAATATCAATTCAAATGAAGATAAAGAGAAAAGGAAAGACCAAATGAGAAAATTGGCTTTTGGTGGTACACAAAAATGTTTATAGGTGTTTGACAAAATAATTCACCAGAAGTGAAAAATCTTATGGTTTACAAGTGGCCTTATGGACTGGGAATTAAATCATTGTCACAAACTTAGGTTATTGTGAAGTAAATGTGTCTTGACACAATATAGGTCTCTTCTCCCCTTTTGAGTATTCTCTCTCTCTCTCTCTCTCTCTCTCTCTCTCTCTCTCTCTCTCTCTCTAATGGAGACACAACCAAAGACCAGAATAAACATATAGGAAAAAAGAAATATTATTATCAATGAAAAATGCCCTATGGACTTACAATAGTATGATTCTGGAGAAAGAGATCCTCCACGCTATAAATTCTCTCTAACTCCACTAGGAACTGCCTTTACAATGCCAAAAATGTTCTTAAATAGACCCCAATTCATTAGGGTTAGGAATACATTCTAGAATACACCAGTTGGCATCCACCACCAAAATAGAAGGTTCCAGAAGTCACGTTAGAAGTTGGTGTAAAATTAGAAGAATCCAAAAATAGTAGTCAAACTTTCGAGAGGCATAACTTTTGAACCAGTACTCTGATTAACAAACTGTTTACATTTTTAGAAAGCTCTCGAAGCACTCTATAGCCCTATGGACTAGCTTCACTCATCCCACATTTTCTTGGCCCCATACGAGGGCATTTAGTGCTCCATATCTGACTTTGAAGCACTCTTAGGAGGTCCCTAGGAGAATTAAAACTACAATAACTTTCTAACCATAAAGCCTTTTGACTTGATTCTTTTTCTAGAGTGTTTTAAATTATAAGTATAATCATCCCTCCAAATTACACCCTCTAACTCATCATAATTTTGGCTCTATCACAAAATAACCCATTTTATACATTTACACATATCCGAAGGTGCTTAAAGACTCTAACCTAGAAAACTAATAGTGGAACTATGAGTGTTGGAACCTTTATTTGACTTGAATAGGTATCCAAAAATAAAAACACATTAAACAAAAACTATCTCTAAGCATAGTTTTTTAGGTGATATAGGATTGCCCTTACACCACTGGATGCTCCTACATTAGACACCCAGGGTAGATTGAAAAGTGACCCTGTCACTTTATGGTAGAGGAAAACCCAAATGGAAAACCTCTACTACTGATATCCAAGTTGAGTCATCTATTGGTTGTCCTTTCCACTTCACCAAGTACTCTTCATACTACCTATTTTTGGTACTCCTATCCACACGACTATCCAGAATCTCTTCTATCTCCTTCTTAGAAGTAGGAATTGGACATGGCTCCAGCATCAACCCCTCATCTACACCATCATCATGATATTCTGTTAAGTCTACAAAGTTGAAGATAGGAGAACTGTGAATCCCATTTGGCAACTCCACCTCATATGCATTTCCTGAGTCATGCTTACTCAAAATTTTAGATGGGCCAAATTTCTTCATCTTTAGCTTGTTGTAAGTACCCACTAGAAACCATTCCTTTCATAAGTGTATCATAACTAGATCCCCTACTTGGAACTCCTTAAGTCTCCTCCTTTGATCTGCCCTGGCTTTATACTGTTGATTCATCTTGGTGATGTGTGCATGGACCTCCTCGTAGGCTCTTGATATGTTCAGCAAATTCTTCTGCCTAAGCACTTGTCCTCTCCTCTTACTCCATTTTCCTTAGTTCTGGTGCAGTCCTTCAGTTACATCCATACACAATTTGGAATGGTGATCTACCTATACTCCTATTTATAGAATTATTGTAAGAAAATTCTACTTGTGGCAGAATCAAATCCCATCCCTTGGGCTTATCTCCCACTAAACACCTCAACAAATTGCCCAAACATCTATTTAGCACTTCAGTCTATCTATTAGACTATGGATGATGTGTAGAACTAAACCTCAATTCTATCCTCAACTTTTTCCATAAAGTCCTCTAGAAATACCCCACAAATTTAGTATCTCTATCAAAAATAATACTCTATGGGAGACCATGTAGTCTCACCACCTCTCTGAAAAACAAATCTGCAATATGTATAGCATCATGAGTCTTGTGGCATGGGATGAAATGTGCCATCTTCGAGAACCTATCAACCACCAAAAATACTAAGTCATTACCCCTTTGTGTCATCAGCAATCCAAGAAAAAAATCCATACTTATATCCTCCCAAGGCTTTGATGGAATAGGCAATGGCTAATAAAGTCCATTATTGTGACTAAATCCTTTGGCTACTTGACATACTTGACAAATCTGCACAAATTTCTTTACATCTTGTGACATTTGAGGCCAATAATAATGTTCTCTAAGAACGGCAATGGTCTTATCTTGATTAAAGTGTCCTACCATTCCCCCACTATGTTTCTCTTTGATCAAGTTTTCCCTCATAACTCCTTGGAATGCATAATTGACTGCCCTAAAACAACATATTGTCCTAAAGAAAATAATCTAGCTACCTAGTAGTGTCTACAGTAATAGGTTATTTACAAGCCTTCTACACTTCAGCAAAATCAGGATCCTCTGGGTACAAATTCTTGAGTTCATCAAACCCAACCACTTCAACCTGCATTACTATAAGCAACAACAGTCTCCTACTCAATGCATCTGCAACCCTATTAGACCTTCCACTTCTATGTTTCAACACAAATGTATAGCTCTGCATGAACTCTACCCACTTCATATGGCTCTAGTTCAATTTACCTTGGTTATTTAGGTACTGCAATGCCTAGTGATTAGTATACAAGACAAATTCTTTTGGCAATAAATAATGCCTCCATTTCTTTAAGGCCTTAATGATTGCATAGAATTCTTGATCATAAACAAAATACTTCTTCTTTGCATCATTCAATTTTTCACTAAAATATGCAATAGGCTTACCTTCTTGGCTCAATACAGCCCCAATAGCACTACCAGTAGCATCACAATCTACCTGGAACACTTTACTGAAATCAGGAAGTGCCAACATAGGTTGTTGTATCACCTTCTTCTTCAACAATTCAAAACTCCTCATAGATGTTGTAGTCCACTTGAACTCTTTCCTATCACCCCTTATTGTTTTAGTTAGGGGTGCACACATGCCACTAAAATTCTTAATGAACTTCTTGTAACAACTAACTAGACCATGAAATGATCTTACCTCAATAGTAGACCTTGGAGTGGGCCATTCCAAGATGGCCTTTACCTTCTCTAGATCCATTTTGAGACCTTTAGATGATACAACAAACCCCAAGTAGAGTAACTCTTTTTTTACAAAGCTACATTTCTTGAAATTAATCAACATTTTCTCTTCCCTCAACCTTTCAAGGACACTACAAATGTGCAATAAATGTTCATCCAAAGTATTACTAAAACTTAAAATATCATTCAAATAGACAATAATAAATTTTCCCAAGAATTTCTTTAGTATCTCATTCATAAGCCACATGAAGGTGCTTGGCACGTTGGTCAGTCCAAAGGGCATGACTAATCATTCATATAGACCCTCCTTGGTCTTGAATGTAGTCTTCCACTCATCTCCCTCTCATATTCATATCTGGTGATAGCCACTCTTGATATCTATCTTTGTGAAGTACTGAGCTCCACTCAAGCAGTCCACAAGATCATCCATTCTTGGCAAAGGAAACTAATACTTTATGGTTATTCTATTTATAGCTTGAGAGTCTGTGCACATTCTCCACTCTCCATCCTTCTTGAGTTTCAATACTATAGGTATTGCACATGGACTCAGGCTCTCTCGAATCAAACCCTTCCTCAATAGCTCCTAAACTTGTTTCTTTAGCTCCTCAATTTCAGTAGAAGTCATCCTATGAGCAACCTTGTTAGGAAAATAAGCTCTAGGGATTAAATCTATCTGATGATTGATCTGCCTTACTTGTGGTAACCCTTCTAGAACATTATCAGAGATGACATCTCCATACTCACTTAATAGGTCTAGAACTCCAAGTGGAATTTCACTACTACCATCTTTATCTCTTCTAGGAATCAAAGCATAACACAGAATGTTTCATACCATCCAAAAAATCTCTTCCATCAACAAGACATATCCTAGCACTACTACATACCTTTTCACCTTCTTTCATCAATGGCTTCAATTTGTGGCAAACTCCATCCTTTGTCAGAGAGTATGAATATGTATTTGGATGATATCATGTACAACATGTTTATCAAATTTCCACAGTCTTCCCAACAATAAATGGCAAACATCCATTGGAATAATGTCACAGACAACTTCATCATGGTAACTCCCAATCTTGAACTTCACCAAACACTGTTCACTGACCAGGACCTTATGATCATCCTTCACCCAAGCAATCCAATAGGGTTGTGGGTGTTTCTCCCTCTTAAGCTTTAGCTTAGAGACCATCTCCTTAGACACCAAGTTGTTAGTGTTGCCACCATCAACCATCACATCACAACGCTTATCCTTGCGCTTGCACCTAGTACAAAATAAACTCCTCCTTTGTCTAGGTTTAGTCTCACCAATTAGTAAGACCCTTTCATTTATGAGAACCTCTCCTCTTTCTACATCCTCAGAATGTGATGACTATTCATCCTCATCCACATGAGCAACCCTTGCTTGATCATTAGCTCTCCTATCTGTCCCTCCTTGTCATTGAGGGCATTCAAATGCACAATGACCTTCCTAATTGTAATGAAAATAGGTACCATAGAAGCCTCCTCTTCCTAAACCTTTTCCACATCCTCTACCTCTTCCTCTCTGATCTCCAAAGTTTTGATCATAGGAGTGGTTGAAACCCTCATTCCTCTGGTTCCTGCTAGTACCCACATCTTCATTTTTCTTCTAGGTCTCATTTTTGCCTCCAAATGACCTACCACCATGCCTTCCTCCTTGACCGCACCCTCTTTTCTTTTCATCAAACTTTTTGTTCAACTTCTCTTCAACTTGTAGGGAAAATTCTCATTCTAACCAGACTTAACTCCTCCTGAATGCTAGGTCAGAACCCATTGAGGTAATAGTCAACCTTCTCCTTATTAGCTTATGCATGCCCTACCCTAATAAGAAGTTGATAAAACTCCTCTGTATATTCCTGGATAGACTTTCCTGCTTGCTTTAACACTTGCATTTTTATGAACAAATCAAGCTCATAATCAACAGGAATGAATTGCTTCTTTAGTTTGTCCACCATGTGATCCCACCTTGTGATTTTCTCCTTTCCTCTTCTATTCCTTTCCAGTTGAATCTCTTGCCACCAAATTTTTGCATGGCCTTTCATTTTTCCCTTTGCAAAATTAACCCTCTTTGGGTCCCTGATATCCTCATACTCAAAATACTTCTCTAATTCATTGATCTAATCAATCAACTCATCCGGGTTTAGAGTTCTCGAAAACATAACCACATCAATTTTAAGTCTTTTTCCAAGCTTAGAAATGGCCCTAAAAAGCCTCTCCTCTAATTGATTTAGGACTTCCTCTTCAGCTTCCCCTTCTTGTCCAGTATTTTCTTCTTCTTCATTTTCATCCTGACTTTCGTTGCCTGCGGCAACATTTAGTCCTCTACGGATCTCCTCCTGCAATGCTTGAACTTGTCTCTGGAGGGCTTTAACCTTAGGAGTAACAACTCTAGCTCTTCCACCATGTTCCCTTCATGGAGGCATCTTCTTGTCTCAAACCCACAACCACACAGTCTCAGTGCAAACTGCCTTACAGTCGGCACTTTGTCTACACACTCAAGAAAACCTGCTCTTAGACCACTTGATGGAGACACAACTAAAGACCAGAATGAACATATGGGAAAAAATAAATATTATTATCAATGAAAAATGCCCTATGGGCTTACAATAGTATGATTATGGAGAAAGAAATCCTCCACATAGTACCTTCTCTCTAACTCCACTAGGAATTGCCTTTACAATGCCAGAAATGTTCTTAAATAGACCCCAATTCATTAGGGTTAGGAATATATTCTAGAATAAGCCAGTTGGCATCTACCACCAAAATAGAAGGTTCTAGAAGTCATGCTAGTAGTCAGTGTAAAATTAGAAGAATCTAGAAATGGTAGTCCAACTACTGGGAGGCATAATTTTTGAATTGAGACTCTGATTAACAAACCGTTTACATTTCCAAAAAGCTCTCGAAGTGCTCTATAGTCCTATGAACCAGCTTCACTCATTCCCCATTTTCTAGCCTTCTATGAGGCCATTTAGTGCCCCATATCTAACTTTGAAGTGCACTTAGGAGGTCTCCAGGAAAATTAAAACTACAATAACTTTCTAACCGTAAAGCCTTTTGACTTGATTCTTTTTCTAGAGAGTTTTAAATTACAAATATAATCATCCCTCCAAATTTCACCCTCTAAATCATCATAATTTTGGCCTTATTACAAAATAATCCATTTTCTACATTTACACGTATCCCAAGGTGCTTAAAAACTCTAACCCTAAAAATGAATAGTGGAACTGTGAGAGTTGGAACCTTTATTTGACCCAAATGGGTATCCAAAAATAAAAATACATTAAACAGAAACTATCTCTAAGGATATTTTTTTGGGTGATACAGGATTGCCCTTACACCACTAGATGCTCCTACATCACTCTCTCTCTCTCTCTCTCTCTCTCTCTCTCTCTCTCTCTCTCTCATGATTTTTGGAGTGCATTTTCTACGATGATTTGGATGATGTGTTGTGGATTAAAAATCCACAAGTTTATAGGAACCCCACTCTCTATCATTTTGGTTCCACATGTCAATGTTGGTCATGGAATGGTCAAAGAGAAAAATCCTTGACCCCTTCTAAAGTGTTTTCTTCCTCAACCTTAGAGTATATTTTTTATCATACTATGGATAGTCCACCATGGTTGATTAATAGGCCTATAAAAATCCCACCTTTTCCTTCCCATGGAGTTTTTTTTCCACATACAGTCAGGTAAAGTATCTAGCGGAAGAATAATTCATGGAAATGAGAAAATGCCACTTTCCATCATTCCTTGAAGCTTGTTGAATGCTTAATGTATCTTTGTGCTTGCTCAATCTCTAAAATTCCCTCATTTATATTAAATTTAGCTTAGTTAAAGTGTTGTGATTGTAATGGAAAAGATGATGGTATATGGATGAATTCCTTTTGTTCATACTTTTGATGTTTTGGGGATTCTAAATTAGTGCCCAACATTATCTTGAACCCATTTCATGCATATGTGTACCTTCTTTTATTGGTATACATTATTCTTTATGATGGTTTATTTTCTAGCTTGAAAATATTTCACCTTGAAGATTGTACCAATTCACATACATGGGTGTAGTATAACTTGGTAAAGTGGAGATTGATAAATTGAGGAATTTGTCCACTAGAATACCATTTTTTTCATCACTTCCCCTAGAACTAGAATAGGACCTATAAACCTTATCCTATTTCATTTTTTCATATTGTTTGAAAATATATTGCCTCCCATTTCACTTTCTCATTCTCCTATGCGTTCAATTCATATTCTAACTCTTTTACTATCTTAGTTGTCCATTCCTTATTCTCGATGAACTCATAAATGTAGTTTATCCCCATTTTCAATAAAATATTCACCTTATCACTAAAAACCTTTGTGATAGATATGTTCCCTTTAACTTGGTCAATGATTTTTTGTTTGGAAAGATAGGTGACATCTATCACTGAACCATTACCTAGAATGGCTAGCACATCAAGGTTATGTAGGATATGGATATATGATTCCATCAGTTGTATGATTTGTTTCATTTTTTCTTGTCTTTCAAATCCTTCCAAATTCTATTCTAAATATTGTTATTGTTAGCATACAAAATCTTCATGTCCATGACCTTGGTTTCCATCCCAAGATTAGTCCTTTTTGCCTTGAAATCTTGTTGCTGAATTTCCTCCCAAATCTTTTAATTGGTGGGTTTGTAAATGCATTCTATCCAATAACATATTTTATCATCTACATCTAGAAAAGCTTTGAGATTGAGCTTCCTACTTTTATGAGTCCCACCAAGGTATCTTCCCACCATGTCCTATACTAGGAGAGTAATTAGCACTATGCTTCTCTTCTTATGCATCAAAATATAAATCCAATTGGGAGTAGAAACATTACCTTGAATTTGAAAGGTTTGAGTTTCCACATAGGTACCAACAACTAGTGCACACATATTAGGGGTACTAAACCCATCATATGACTTTTGATTCTAATCCATTTTATCTAGCACCTTCACAAGGTTCTTTGTGCTAGACTTCATATTTTGTTCTTCACCACTGGAATCATTGTTTTGGATAACTATAACTTCCTTTATCTTTTTCCCTCTTAAACTACAAGAGTGGGTGCTGCTTGTATGTGCCTGAATTTAAATTTGAATTGGTTCATTTAAATGGGTTATACCTTTGTCTTCCAAAACCTATTACCTATAGGGGAATAGGGTATGACCTTGTTAGTACCGAGGTGTAATATAAATGAAATAGAACTAGTTGAGGCCATTTGTAGGGGTTCTCTACATCTTTCAATCTTTGCAACTTTTTAAGTTGAAGCCAAGCCTATATTTTGTCAATCACTAGGATGGTTCTAGCATGGATGTATTCCTCTTCTGGCCTATTCCAATCCACGAAGAGAAGTAGGAGTTCAAAAGGAAAATTGAAAGAGGAAAGTAATATGAAAAAAGTAGAGAATTGACTTTCTAAAAAGGTATAAATGATATTGAAAGGATGTGAACCTTTGAAAGGGTCATTATTATGAATAGTTTCTACTCTTCAAAAATATTGTAATTATAAAGTATTGGGACTTTTCCAAATGATTTTAGATATGAAGTGATGTGAATTTTTGAAAGGATTATAAGCATGTAGTTTTGTGAATTTTCAAAGGACTTTTATTATGAAAGGTTGTGACTCTTTGAAAAGAAGAAATAGAAAAAGGTGCATTTTATTCTTTCCTTATAATTAGAAAAGGAATGATTTTTAGAAAGTAAATATAGAGTTGAGATAATCTAGATGGAATAATTTATTCAAGAGCCAATTAAGGATAGAGCCACATGGACCAAGAGAAGAGGAAGGTAAGAAAGGTGTGTTTGTGGATTATATTTTCTTAATTATGTTCATGTTTTTATTTATATTAATGAATCATACTTGTACGTAATTTATACATATAAATATGTATATGTAAAGGTGGAATTTGAAATGGATAACACACATGACTTAATGGTTAATGGTTTGAGATCAAGATAGTCCTTTTTAGATTAATAAATAATATTAACGTTCATTAAAGGTTAATTGATCAATGAAATCTCTTATGGGGATAAGATTTCAGCATAATTTCTATAGTGGCAATATCATAGCTAGGCCTGACCTCCCATTTATCTAACATGATGAAGTAGATCACAAAATCTCACTGTCAGCAATAGAGATGGGTATAACTACCCATTTTTCAAACAAAATAGATACAGACATATAGTGTTGGTATCAGAGATGGGCAAAATGCCTATTAGGAAAAACACTTTCTAAAATGATATGCCCTCTATAATGTTGGTATCCAATAGATTTTATCTCCATCTGACAAACATGCCTAAGGAAATATAATGATAAGAATATTTTGATGGTGTCAACATATGCATATGTGAGCCTTAAGGGGTGCACTCTAGAAAATATGGTTGAACACCTAATAGTTAGGAAACACAATCTAGAGACATCTTTAAGGTAGGGGTAGGATAGAGGGTAGACTAGTGAAATATATTTTATTATTGTATAAATTCTAACATTTCTTTTGCAAGTATTATTGTCTTCACTAGTGGGAACATTACAGTAATATGATAGAGATCATAGTGCATCCTCTCAAAATCAACTTAAAGGTTATTTAATTTTCTTTTATCATCCTAATAATACATATGAATAGTTAAGATAAATAATTTATACTCAATTTAAATAAAAAAATCCATTTAGTATTGCTAACAATGAAATTGGTCAAAGAGGTAAGTGTGTGCATGATAAATAAAGTGAGTAATATATATAGAAGTCAAAGAATAACAAAGAAAACCTAGTGGAAAGGAAATTCTAGATATAGTTGAATAAAAATTCTTCAAATTGGGTAAAATAGGAACAATCTTCATATTCTCATTATTTACGTAAATAGGGGAATGCCCCTATATATTTTTGTATCTTTTAGTGGATGTAAATCCTTGGAAAAGACTGGAGGTTTTCTTGACTCCATTCTTTGGTTCCCACTTGAATAGAGAAAAAATGTATAAATTTTGTCAATTAATAATAAAAAATTGGCCTTAGCGTTTTAGCAATCAAAAGAAAAAGAAATTATTATTTTTTCTTCTAAAAAAACATCCCAATAAATGCAAGATTATGTTATAGCTTTGGAAAATGCAAAGTGCATTGAATAAAATAATTTTTTCCTTTCTCATTTTTTAGTTTGTCTTGAAAAAGAGGGTGAAATGAAGACACTTTTATATTCTACATTAGACCTTCATTTTCAAGCTCTATAAATTTCAACTAGCCCTCAACCCATCTCTTTTGGTTAATCCCCTAGCCACTATGACTCCACAGGTCTCCATTGACTCGAACCCTGGGTTGACCTCAACAAGAGCTATAAACAAAATCCCCTAGAATCGAAAAGGACATTATCATTATTGATTCCAATATTGATACTAGATGTAGCAATAAAGTTTCTAGGAGATCTAGCAAGAGGCTCAAACTCGATACAAGTTAACAATGAGGAGAAGGACACAAGACATGAAAACAAAACTAGCCACTCCCTCTATAGATTTCTAGAAAATGTTTGGTTCATGACCCTAGTGGACAAGCTAGCCAAGGAAGAGGATGAAAACCTATTAAGGAGAACCTGGGTGATAAAGTTGGGTGTCATCCCCTGTGTTGTTTTTATTTTTAATTTTTGTTATGTCCTAGTATATTTTGAATTTCATGCCCTTGGAGGAAAATTTTGTTAAGCTGAAACACTAGTTGTTTTATAGTAGTACCTATAGATTATGCTGCTACTATATTTTTGGTCTAGATCTTATGATAGTATGTTTGTTTTTTATAACACTATTATTAAAAGGACTAGGTTATTTTTTGGGGCAATAATATGTTTTTCATGTCTAGAAAAGGAATTGGTAGAACTGTTGTCATTTGACACCTGCTTGGCCTGTAGACTATTGTACTATAGGGTTAGCACCTCTTTTGGTTGCTTTTTAATACATCAAGAACATATGATTGCCTCTTCAAAAATAAACATATCATTTTCATCCCAAAATAAAACATGACCTTTTATAGAGCCACCTCACATCACAAAAAGATCAAATTTACCTATCACTTTTTTTTTGCAAAAAACACTCTTTCTAGAAACAATGTATCCCTTTTAGGTCCTTAAGAAAAATAAAAAACAAAAAAATAAGTTTTTTTAGAATCTTTAAAAGAATTTTCAGTATGACTAATTTCAAATTTATGTAATATAAACTTCTTTCTATAATCAAATTTGTAGTGGTCTATTTTTCCTAATATCTAAGATAGATTCTTCTACATTTCATAAAAGAAAAATCTCTTCTTATGTTGCTACCTCTATTTATAAAGGATACACTTAAATATTTACAAGGAGGGATTATAGTCTGATTTAAGAGTCTTAGGAATTTAGCATCTATTAATTTGGAAGCTCAAAGACTTTTGAGCCTCTATTTTACTAATGTTATCAAATTTGAATGCATTTCTACTTAATTTTTCCTCTTGCCTTTCCGTTATTCCTCTATGATTTAATATTTCTTAAAACATACAAAGCTTAACTCAAATGTAAACCTTCAATATTTATGTCAAACATGGTTCAACCTATACCAACATAGCTCAAGTCTAATTTGAAGCATATTTGAACAAGTTAATTTTGTGAAGCCTTGGGATCTAATGTAAAATATTTCCATTTTTCCTGACAAGTTCATCCCTTTGTAAATTCAATCCTAAAATCTATTTAAAATAAAGCTTTCCCTTATCATTTCTACACACTACAAGATCTCTTCAAATCTACTCTCAAGAATTCAATTATGCATTCAAGGAATTCAAGAAAGAATGAAAGAACCCATTTAAGGAATTATATACATCCATAGATCAATAATTTCCTTCGTAGATATAGTTTCTTTCTTTAAAGGTGAAAGGACTTTCCCGTCAAGGGAAGAGATATTCATCCATTCTTGTTCTTATTTGTTTAAGTAGCTATAACATACATACATCTATGACCTCTGATTGGCGAAACTTTTGACTTAGCCCATAAGTGATTATATCCTACATTCTAATTTCCAACTTTTGACATATATTTATCAAAGTATCCTATTTTATGATATATATACGGAAGCAAATAATGTGGCAGTCGTTCTTAGCAACATTATTGTTGCCTTCTCGAAACCAATAATGTAGAATGAATAAATTTATTAGGGTACGAAAATAAAAAAAGAGGCAATTGATTACGGCAAGGTAGTTAGTAAAATTGGAGATTTTGAATATCTTTTTATTGATGAAAACTATGCATTCGGACATGAAGTGTAAAGATGGTTGTACCGAAATCAAGTTCATGCATCAAAATCGGAAATTTTTTAACTTTTTTTTGGCGGTTTTGCTTGTGCTATTTTATTTTGGCATTTCTCTTTTAACAGAAAGTTACATTTCGAGTTCATTTGGTCTTGAAAAAAGTTGACGAAATTTTACCATGGGCAGAGCTTTAAAAATGAGGGAGCCAGGGAACAATGATTTTTGGAAAAAAATAACTGGAAGTGTTGGAGAAGTTTGATAAATTTGTTCTTGTGCCTTATATGACCATAATGAAGGATGAAAATCAAAACATTACATAGGCATCTATCAATGGCTAGGACACGTGCACAATGATTCGTGTTAGGGATCATCTCAAGTTGGATATCTATATTATGGAACTTATCATAATAAGACTCCAAAGAGAAGCTATATATTTTTACCCTAACAAATAAATTGCAAAGGAAGCTGTTGAAAATTTTCCTAAGGCTAAAGATGAGGCTTTTGTTAGTGAAAAGGTGGAAGAAGGTGTGTTGTGTTTGCTTGTTCAATTAAAAAATTGTGGAAACAAGTTCATCAAGTTGTAATCCAGAATTTGACTTGTGATGGGACATATGACAAGGCTCTTAGCTATTATTTTTGTCATGCTCAATCACTTTTGATATAAAATTAGGGTTTGTTTCCATTTTTATCTGATGTGTTTTCTTGGTAACAATATCAAGGAGATTAAGGTAAAACCTAACAAACTCATTTTTCTTAAAGCATTTATAAGTTTAATTTTCGAGGTCATAAAGGATCAGATGGAGGAATCTCTCTCTTCTTATGTCCTTGCTAAAAATGAAAAATCCCTAGAACTCTAGTTGGTAGTAAATTGTCTTTAAATTGACATACTTGCCTTTTAAGTCTCCTGAGCTCCCTCCTCTTCATTATTCCCACTTTGGACCATTGATATGCTCATGCTCACTCTTCTTTTCCTCCTTTACCTCTTCTCTTTTACATATTTAAACCTTCTCTCTCTAATATATGCCTAAGCTCTCTATGGTACCTAGAACCTATCCTCTTAGCCTAGGTCAACCTATGTTATACTAGTCCTTGATAGTTTTTGATCTTGAGGCCTGAAAGTCCTCGACGGTTTAATTAGTTAATGACAATTATCCATTGGTTCTACATTTCTTTCTTACAAAAAAAATCATATATAAGATGACATGAAGGCTTCACCTCATATGCAACTCATATCTCAAGCATCTCATTCTCAAGCATTGCTCTCTAGTGAATATTTTCAGTATTTTGCATTCAAGGAGTTCAAGTATTCAAGCATTTTTGAAGCATTTAAGAGGGGATATTTTATCTAGAATTGGAGAATACTTTGGGAGCATTTCCTCTTCAAGATCTACCATACTGTTGGCCATCAAGGGAGGAGATCTACATTGAATAATTCAGCCTCTTCATTGATGCATATCTATATCCATGGCACCATGGTGGAGCTATGATATATCCATTGCAAAGTGTTGAGGTATCCTACATTCCCAATTCGAGATCTACATTATAAACACAGTACATAAAAATAAGGTGAATCTTAAAATTCATCTTTTTATTTATAGTCATTTGCATTTGCATTTGCATTTATCCTTTATGGTTAATTTCTTAACCTAGAGCTTGACCAAGGAAAGCCCTCATCAAACCCCAACCCCCAAACCTTTCTTTCTTGTGGTGATTTGTAGTTTGGGAGCAAAAAGAGTTATAGACCTAGAACCTATGGTTTTCAAAAAAATTGATTCATTAGTCTCAAAACTATGGACTATATCAGCCTAGCTGTAAGACATCCTTCCATGTCAACCTAGTCCTTTAATATGAGATTCTAGGGAAATTTATGGTTTTTGTTCCTTTTCTTCATTTAATTTTGAGATCTTCAAACATAAGTTCACAAAATATTAAGATCCAAAAGTTTTTTAGAATAAACACATCTTCCTCTACATATTTCATAGTGATTCTTTTACATTTCATTCAATATCTTTACCTTATATTTGCATCCTAATTGGGCTGATTGTAATCACATAGCATCTAGATTTATGTTTCCTATGAAATTAGTTCAAATTCACATTCACATTATCCTATTAAGGACCTAAGAGGGTTTATGTCTTTTTATTGTATTCCTCTTTATAACCCATATTTTGTATTAGCACCTTTCTTCCTTGTCCTAGCTAATCTAATTTAGATAATAAATGGAATTATAATTGCAAATCCCCCTCTTTTCCTCATATATGTATATGTATGTGTATGTGTATGTATGTATGTATGTATGTATGTATGTATATATGTATACATATATATATATACATATATATACATTTATACACACACACACACACACATACATATTTAGATAATAAATGGAATTATACTTGCAAATCTTCCTCTTTTCCTCATATATGTGTGTGTGTGTGTGTGTGTGTGTGTGTGTGTGTGTGTGTGTGTACACACACATATACATATACATATACATATACATATACATATACATATACATAAATGGCTCAGTTCCTTGTAAAGTGGAGGCTTATATTCTATTAAAGAACTTCCATTTTACCACTTAATAGGTACCAAAGGTAATGATAAGATAATGATGGCTGAAATTGGGAAAGTAAAAAGGGAGTTAGCTCAATGTAATAAGAAGAGTTCAAAATATAAGGAAATGGATTTAGAATCTAAAGAAGCCAGTGAAGAAAATTCCAAAAGTCTTGAAACAAAGGAGGATGTAGAGAGTGATTTGTTTATTGGGGCAATGGAAAAAAGAAAGGCCACCAAGTACTTGAACCTCCCATATTTTTGTTCATTCTCAAGATGTGAAGGATGGTTTGTAGAAGAGGGAGGAGAGGGAAGGAAAAAATATGAAAACACATTAAAACTATACTCATATAGGAAAAACTAGATTTATATATTCCTATAGACAATATATTCTTATGTATAGAAAATTTATCTCTTAGCTTTCTTGATTCTGGTTTGTTTCTAGTTTTAGTATAAGTTGACAAGTTTTAGCAGATCTGAAAATGTTTTCCTCTAATAACCCTCAAAGTGAGAACATTTTCTTTCTCCTTCTCTCATATCACTTACAAGTTTTCATACACTAATCTAATATCTTATTATATAAAATAGTATGTGAATTTTTTTTACTTACTTTACTTGCATATATACTTCTACATATTTATTTCTAAATATTTCTATACATGAAATTTAAAATAAAACCAACCTAGATCATAGAATTAACACTTTATATTAGGTATAAATTCATTATGATCCCTTGAATCACTTTTTTTTTCTAATATTATTTTCACCTCAAAAGAGGAAATATTTTAGGACCCCCCTTCTTTTCCAAATGTTTAGATCTAGGAAGCCACAATCCATCATTGGTTACCATTGTTGGTGATATATTCTTGGTGAAATAGACTAAAAACATTTCCACTCTAATATTTGTGTTAATTATATGTTCTATCTAGTTCTAATTTATTTTATTGTTTGCATCTAATTGGATTTCTTTTGAATTTCCATTATTGTGTATCTAATTCTTTCATGATTCTTTCCTTTTGACTAGGTATCTATGTCTTCTTCATTTCATCATCATTTGATCATGAAGTTAGATTCCATTTATATGTAAGTTGACTTACTTAGATCATTACACCTTCATATTTATATCTACTTTCTTTTCATTTCATTATTTGCATTTATATATAGATTTCACTATGTATGTAATATGCTATATTACATTTTTACATTGCATTGCATATTATATAAAGATATTTTTATATTGTTATTGTATGTATACTACCTACCCTTCTTATTTCTAGGAAAAGAGATTCAATTCCACTAGTTTTATTCTTGGAGGAATCCATGTCAATAAAAAATCCCATATATGATTTGATTAGTTTACTATGCTATGTATTTCCAATTATCTTTTTTATGGTTATAATGTTGTACTTCTAAACTCTAAGGCTCCATAAGTTTCCCTTAATCTATTACCTCATTTACAATCAAACATGATCAATACTAATTATTCCTCCTAAATCACTTCAAACAACTTAGATCAAAGTGGCTTGTCCTTATGACACTTCTATTGAAGAGTTTATTTTCAAAAACCTAGATATGGAAAGTTTCCTCCTTAAATAGGTGCACACACATTTTCTATATAAAAATTCCCTCACTTAACCTCATATACAACCATTCAATTATTAATCTATCTCCTATTGTGTAACATATTGTGCGTTAGATAAAAATGAATAGGCTCGAGGCCTTGACATTGGAAAAGGCTATAGAAATGGAATAGTTATAAGACATTGATGATATTTGTGCATAGGAAGTAAAAATTTAGCTATCTATCAACATAGAGACTTAAGCATTTGTTAAGGAGATAGTTGATGGTCTTCATGATTTAGTTCCTGCAAAGAAAAATATACTTGAAGTTTGATATGCCTAAAGCTAATCTCAAGTGAAATCATTAGAAATTTAATAACAAGCTTAAAGAATTCAGTAAATATATTAAAGAAATGATGAAGAGGAAGTTAGACTCTCTCCAAACCTTGCAAGTTAAGTTCGTGAAAAAACTAAATAAAGGAGGAAAGAGTCAATGACATCAACCAAAAAGGTTGGTCCAACTAATTCATTCTCAAAATCAGGTACTTAATTATGCCTCTTTCTTGCAGATGCTTTGAGAATTAAATTTAGGATGGAAGATGATCAAGACACCTTATTGTGATTCTATAGTTTTCATTTAGGTTCTATCTAAATGAATTGGGATGCCTTCTTATTGATTTAATTATAACATACAATGTCTACTTATTCTAGTTGGGGTAGCACTTTCTCATATACTAATCTAATATATGATTAGAAAGTAGCCAACCTTATAGGGTTACCAACTTTTGTCTAACTATTGTGGTTGATGTCACTATAAAGTGTCATTAAGACAATCAAAATAGAGAGTTTCCCTCTATAATTGTTAGGACCATAATGATTCTATTATTTCTTAGACTAAAAATAGATAAGATTTTTCTTGTGATAATTATTGTTGATTCAAGTGGACTAATTACAATAACCAATGTCTCATAAATCAACCCTTTCCTCTTCTCCCTTTAGAGATGAAACTAATAAGCTAGAGTAGGTACCCTTTTTAAAGCCTAACTATAAAAATGGTATCTTATACCTTAAGCTACAACATGAGAGTAATGGAAACTATAGAGCTTACAATGCCCAAACGAAGCTTTGTAAATGAAAAATGGCTCAAATTTACATCTTAAAATGTAAAAAATTTATACTAGAGAAGGTGATCATTGACAAAGCACAAGAGTGGCCAATGAGAATATAGACAACAAAGTTTATGAGAACATATTTGTGATAAAGATTTTTGAAAGTTGGAAGGGTATTGAAAAGGAAATTAAAATCATCATGAACTAAGCCAAGCACTCCTAGTTGAAAATTGAATTGAAGATCATAAAAGAGTCAAGAGATCCTCATTAATCGCATTAATGAGTTGATTGACTTCTGATGACACACCTAGAGAACATGATTCTCACTACGCACATTTTGCAACAGTAGAAGAAGAACATAGTGTTCATGGCTCATATATCAATGTTGAAAATAAATTGATTTATTCAACTCATTAATTTCCATGATTGCCCTACTCCAATGGATGCAGTCATTCACGATGGCCGCCCTTAAACATCGTACAGTATAGAGAAAAGTATGAAAAATAAATAAATTCAACTTTGACTATTTAACACTTTTAATATTGAAATGAAGCTCAGTATATGATGTTTAAACCATCTAATTGAAGATTGAGGTGCAAAATATGTCCCCTTAGAAGACCACCGACAGATGGTGCAGGATTGAATTCCCTTTTCAATACTTAAAATTACACGACGTGCTCCTCTTTTACTCTAAAGAATTTTAAAGGTTTCGTTTTCTCTAAATCTCAATCCTGATGAAACAGTTTTCCAATCACTCTGAGCCCATTCGAGGACCAATCAAATCAAAACAGTTTTGAAATGAATCTGGGCCCATTCGCACTCTAATCTACTCAAAACAGTATGTTAAGGAAGAAAAACTACGAAAACTGTGACAAATTGTTTCATACCAAATAACAATGCCCAAAACTGGGCGACAAGCGTACATAGAAAAGGAGGCTTCATGTATTTGTCTCGATAATTGAATTGGCTCCTAATTGGTGAAAACATTATATTTAGGTTTCACCTGGTCATACAGTCCAGACTCCTAGCACAAGACGACTCTTCTTACAAACAACTCTTCTTATTACAAACAATTCAAATAAGAAAAATCCATATATATACGGGCTGCGTGTCAAAACTAAGAGCAACTGCAGGAGAAGAGAGAAGAAACAAAGAAATACTCAAGCTGTAGTGTAAGCTTCTTATTGTTCTATTTTAAATGCAAACAAAAAATTAGAAGTAGATCAACATCAAACTACTGTTGTATTAACAAAATTACTGAAATAGATGACCTGTAATCATGCAAACTATTAAAAAAACATGATCAGTAATCATATAAGGGCTGTAAGAAGTGATCGAAGATCATGTGTTGATAATGCGCTTGAGAAACCTTGAAAGGGAGATTTGTTGTTATGGTAATGGCAAACTGTTTTTCTAATCAATTTTACCACCATATTGAAATATTAGAAAAAAATATTAAATAAGAGCCATTTCCTTTTTGGATATACATTACATCCCATAAAGGTGCAATTAGTGCTGTAAGCAAATCATTGGTGAACAATAAGTAATCTTATCCAGAAGCGTCACCAAAGCATAATTAAAGAAAACTTATCCACACGTTTAGTTGTGTGTAGAAACAGTAACCTAAACATTAAAAAGTGGTCCTTTCCAAATCAAATACTGTTATCTACTGTGTTTCATGTCACCCGAAGAAACCATAGCTTCTTAATACCCTTAACATCTATCAATATAAGGGCATGACCAGTTACTGACCTTTACGGCGCTGGTGCTTTCAATTTCTGTGAAACCCTAAAAGTCTCCGGCTTCATTTAATATTACACGCCTTCTATATTGTTATATTGTCCAACTCAACCGCAAATCTCCATTTCCATTTCATCCCTGTATAAACACAAAACCACAGAAGTTAATTTGTTTGGGGATAGTATAAATATTGATGGGGAAAGAATAACTATAGATACAAAAATCCCCTAACGAATAACATTCATTAACTTCTTAGAACCAAACAAAAGAATATGAATGACTGACCTCTAGTAGAAGATCCCACAGATGCGCAGATATGAAGCTCGTAAGATGCAACAGTTCTGACTAGTCCAAGGGTTTCTAGTGACACAAAAAGGGCTGTGATGGATCCCTATTGAGGGCGTTAACATTGTACCACTTAGGTGACATACACGTCAATGTGCAGGGAGAAGATAAGATAACCCTAAAACTTGTATTCAATTTATTTGTCTGCTAAAGGGTGCACAAAATTATCGATTCTGGACTCGAGATTTTGATATGATCGCTAGTCCTCATATCTCTTTTTCCATTTTAGGAAAGGATGTCGTTTTATTGCGAATTATATTTTTCCATAACCCTTGTGGTGGTCCCAATGAGATCCGGTCATGTCAAGGATAGCTGGATATGAAATGTATCCCACAAGGTCTCAATAAAAATATATGTATTGGCTGAATTATAGTCGTTTAGTACAATTGCCTAAAACGTACAACCCTACAAGTCGTGTATCCCAATAATGAAGGCCTGTCATCCATTTATAGGTATTATTAAGAAATCTAATTTGCATACTTTTTAACCGCTCACATACGTCGGCCAACGGACATCCGCCTAACAGTCCTATTTTTTTAAATGCCAATTATAAGATGGGATCATCACTTCAGTCAAACATAATCATGCTATTTGTGGAATCAATTTTCTATTTTCCACATTAATAATAGAAAAGAGACTTCTTTTTTAAGAAATTATATTTTATGTTATATTTTTTCTTTATGCTTTCACTTGTAGCCTTGGCACAAGAGTTAGTTCAACAAAGTTGTGTTGTTTACGAACTTTTATTATTATTATTTTACATTATGCATTCTTTCTTTTAGAAGCATAGTCGTACCATTATAAATTGGAAGCAATCCAATCTAATCAAAGTTTACTACATATTCTATGGGAGATCACTAATCCCCTTGGACCTCTCCTTCTTTCTTCATTTTTTGTCCTTTCTCCTAGGTGGAATTGGGGTAAATCCTTTAAGCTCCTATTTTCATGGTGCTAATATCGAGGTGGTATCCATCCCACTAAGTCGTCCATTTCCTTCTTCTATCCACTTGGAATCTTCTCTCTACATTGAAATAGTTGACTCTCATACTTTGCACCTAATTTCTAGGATTTGGAACCTATTTTGGGATCCTAGAGAGATTTTGGAGGTTTTGGCTATAAGGGGTGCAGTGCACCTCTAATGGGCTAGGAAGAGGCACAAAGCACCCCTAATGGGCCTATTACGGAAGTAGTGCACCCCTAATTTGGCCCTACTTTGTGTCCTCTATTCGAGTCCTGTGTAAAGATACCTTTAGGGTGTTAATTTTTAGGCAAGTCAACCTGTGAGAGTTAGTCAATTCCCAATTCTAAATAAGCCCTTTCATTTGGTCCATTTTGATCATCACAATATACATCCACAATCAGGCAAGTTGACCTCTGAGAGTTAGTCAATTCCCACCTCTAAATAAGCCCTTTCATTTGGTCCATTTTAATCATCACAATATACATCCACAATCAACACTAGGTCATGCATGCACAAGAACTCAAGCAAGTCAAATTTTTTTATTTGGTCCTTGAAGCTCTTGAAATATTTCTTGCCTTTGAGCTTGTTGAATTTTATGTCATCTTGATTTTCACTATTTGGAAACCTTGCAACAATATGACCAACTTCTTCACATGAGAAACATATACATGATATTTTACCCTCATATTTACCTTTTCCATTCAGTAACCTTCTAGCAAGAAGGGATTTAGTGGCTTCAAGATCATCCTTAGAATCATCTTCTTCTTCACTCTCAATCTATTTTCTTTTTAATTTTCCTCCTTTTCTACCAAGAGTTAGTTTTGATTTGAATAAAGATTGTACATGTTGTTTGGATTAGGAGAATAGTTATCAAGGTTATCCAACTCAAAAGCAATAAATTTTCCCACTAGTGTATCAAAATTTATATTACTTGCAGGATTTCATCTAATCTCTTGATTAAATAAAACTATAATTGCATATTTAGGAAGAAGAGTTCTTAATATCTTGATGACTATTGTTTCATCATCTATTTTTCCTCCTACATCTTTGATTCTAGTTACACTTTCTTTGATTCTTTCACTGTATTTTGCAATGCTTTTATCTTCTTTCATCTTCATTTGATCAAATTTACCTCTTAGAATTTCTACCTTGGCTCTTTTCACATTTTTATCTCCTCCATAGATTCTTTCTAGTTTATTCCACATAACAAAAGTAGTTGGATAGTTGTTACAAAATACAAGGTTAGGTGTGACCATGTTAGGGGATTGAATCACCCTATTAGGAGTGGTCTTCTTAGAGATCTAGGGAAACCTAAATCTAGAAATGTCACCTTGTTAGGGGATTTACAGAATGACTATTAATTTAATTATGTTAAGATATTTGCCTCACTTCTACAATTGTTAGAGAGTAACATTGATTCAACTGATTGTTGTTGTGGTTTGACCTCTTGATCATTCCTAATCAGAGTATTCATTGTAGCTTAGTCTTCAAACTTCGATGCTATTTACTTAATCAAGTATCCTTCTCAATTCACATCTTTCACATTTTTGTAATTTCTTAATTCAATCCACAACCTGACCATGCCTATATATGATGCTAAATGTCAAGCTATCTTGAATGCCCTTTCACACAAACATTTAAGATCCATTTGTAGGCCTTCATTATCCAATTAATTAACAAAATTAATATGCTGAAAGCCGGCTAACACTAGACTGATCACTCAATTAATATAGAACTTCCTTTGATAACCAACCCAACTTAGTTAACACTAGCTCTTTATATGCTCAACTAAGATCAGTTAGCATTGACTCCTTTGTTAACCTACCAAACTTGGTCAATAATAAAACATGATCAGCTAATACTGGAATCTCCTTAAATGCCCGATTGTGTTCGACTTATACTGTATTTGGTTAAAGCTTGACATTTGTGTAACATCAATGAAAATATACAATTAGATAATTGTTTTCAACAAGTAGATTGACACTTATGACCTTGAAGGAAGATATGAAATATTTTTATTTCCTTTATGACCATGAAAGATTCCAAATTTTGTGTAGGTGAGCAAATTAAGGACTTGACTACTCAACATAGTAAACAGAATGGGAAAGCCTATTATAGGGATTCAAGGTAAGTTGGAGAAAAGGAAATAAAATAGGAAGAGGTTGGAGGAAATTCATGGTAAAGAGAAAGGTCTCTAGTTGGTTACTAAGAAGGAGGATGTTCCTAGGGATGTGGTTTTCTCGAGACTTTCCAAGTAGAGCTCCTTTCTACATAAGTTTGTAGTTGGAAATGTGAATCAAGGATGTAAAATCCTAAGTTCATCACATAACTACCAAGTATATAACAGAGAGATTGAATTCAAAGAGATTCATCCCTTCACTCCCAATTTTTTAAAGAACTATATATAGAAAAAATAGTGCTAACCAAATAAGAAATGAGCACTAATGCAAGATAGGTCAAGAAAGAATAGGGGAAAGGATAATGAAATCCTTGAAAACCCTAGATGAGATAACAAGCTAGAGATATATATGAGTAAATATACTAAAAGGATGGAGAAGATAAAATTCATACCTTTAAAACTTGATTTTATGCTTTTCATATTGATAAAAATAAATGAAAACCATCATATGTGGGCTTGAGACTATGCTATGGACCAAACCCATAAACTGTTTAGCAATCTATCTAGGTCAATCTAGATGATCAAGGTATAGATTGTTGAAATATTTCTAGGTTTTGTCCACAACATAGTTTCTAGCCCAAATATGATGATTTTCATCTACTTTGATCAATACAAAGAGCATAAAATGAAGTTTTAAAGTTGTGTCTTCTAGATCTTATTTGTTGTTTTAGTATATTTGCTCATATATAGCTCTATTTTATTATCTCATCTAGGTTATGTCATTCAATCTAATGATATGAGATTGACATTAATTTTGATTTAATAGTTTTGAAGAAAGATGAAAATGATACTCTAGTCTACAACCTGTTCCTCACTCTAGTTTTCCAACTTGCAATGAAAAATAAAATAAAATCTTATTGCTGGGGGGTTTTCCTTGATCAAACCCCAATTTAGGAATTAAACTTTAATTGAAATAATTAAAATGGCATAAAATGTAAAGGAAATGTACAAATTCATCTTACAATAGTAGGATCTATTGAATCTAATGTAGTGTACACTAACTTGAGCTATAGCTTTGGATCAAGAAGATGGAGATGGATTCGTGTAGAATATGTAACAAACAATTTTAAATGGATTGAAGGAGATCTTGAAGATGGCTCCCACAATCAAATTTTTGAATCATTGATATTCAATGGAGGAATTGCTTGAAGACTTGAAGGCTTAAAAACTTGAATGCTTGATTACTTGAGATCTTGAATGCTTGAACTTGTGAATTCTTTGATGATATGAGGTTGTATTCCAAGATGGAGTAAATAGAAGGGTTTACAAAGGTCTTGGAATTGACTAAATTCTCAAAGCCAATCAACCTAGAAATTAACATCCTAAATCCTTTTGGACACATGACCCAAACAAAGGACCTAAAATACAACCCAATAAGGGACATACTATGCATTGTATTTTCCCATAAAGGGTGTGCTACTTCCTTGAATCGTTAGGGTCCCACTGTGTCCCAGATAATTAGGGCATAGAACCTTTGGGATGCCTCCTGAATCACAAAAAAGGTCTTAGATCCTAGAAATGATGCACAAAGTCTGAGATATAGTTATTCCAGTATGGAGAGAATATTTTGAGTGATTAAATGAAGGAAAAGGACCTAGGAGCTTATATCCTAAATTGGTCTTAAAGTCATAAAAATGAGAGCTTTAAAGAGGATGAAATATGTTTTACCCCGATTTAACCTAAGAGAAAGGAAAGAAAAGGGAAGAAAGAAGGAGATGTGCGAGGATATTAATGATCTCACATTAAATAGGTGCTAAACCTTCATTAAATTGGAATCCTTCCTATTTAATATAGTACAATATGGTCAATAAGTTGAGTAACTAGTGGTTAAATATTGTGGTTATTGTACTCATTTTATGTGTTATTGTGTGGTTGATGGTTGTCATGTTTGTGTTGGTTTTCATTCATTTCCTATTAGTTCAGTTTAATTTATTAGTTTTTGGTTATGATTTTGTAGGGTCCCACTTCTTATCAACTCCTATCACTCTATCTTTTGGAATTGATTTTTATTTTAGTTTAAGGGTTTGAGGGCTATCCCACTTTGTCTAATTATAACTATAACATAAAGTGAATGTAAAACCCTCTAAGAATGTATTTAAAAGTGTATATATTATACAAAAAAATAAGATAATTAAAAATAACAAAATGTTGAATTTATTCTCACATAAATCATTTTATAACTATGTGGATACATGTGTGTATAAACCAATTTTAGTTCTATAAAAAAATATTACTTATAGAATTTTTAGTTTATTATCTTTAAACATTGTTTATTGGTCTTTCTTGTAGATCCCTCCTATTCACCAATGTGATAGGGAAAGAAACATAGGAAAATGGAGAGCAAATAAATATGATGGTGTTTGACCAATATATTATATTAAAAACAAGAGGTGATATTTTCTTCCCCACTTAAAACTCATAAAACATAAACAATTATCCAACATATTTTAAAATAGTTGAAAGTTAACATATTATATCTTTAAAAGTAGTTATATTGTGGTATTTAGGAGAGCATACAAGAAATTCAAATGATGGAAATTTAGAAATATTTCTATAATAAATATAAAATGGTATAAAATAACTTGTGGATAAATGACCCTTGCATTTAAATAGTAAGGTGATATTTATAGTTTGATAAGCATAGGTGTATGATTACAAATAAAACACAAACTCTTACATGATTGAATAAAGGTTATATTGATGATGGATATAAAAATTTAGGAAATGATATTCATGAGGCTTTGAAAATATTTATAATTAGGACTTTTTGAGTATATTGGAGCATTATAGAGATGATTCAAGTTAGACTCAAATGGTATAAGAGAGGTATTTATTTGAAAGAGAAAATTCTATATTTTTTTGAAAATTATTGTACATATTTACTTACTAGTATATATATCTTAAATAAATCTATCTAAGGAAGTGTTGATAGATATTTACTAAAAAATGATCAAAATATAATTTACTACACTTAAAACTATTTAAATTTCTTTTATGTACATTTATTTAATAAAATTTTAAACTTTGACATGTAGATGGTTCTCAAATTTAACCTAAAAAGATAAAAGTTAACATTAACAGATGCCATTGTAAAATCTCTATCAACATTAATAAACATCAATCCAAATGAAATACTAAACTATGAAATATATGTAAGGGAATGGTAGACTTAATAGGGCACATAAAAAATTAAATTAAGCTTCTATTATAATTCATAAAATATTGCATATGTTTTGTTAATAATATTTAAATGTACCAAGAGAATCTAAATTAGATTTTATGGTTAGCTTATTATCACTTTTTGATAGGCTAAGCAAGTACCAATCCTAAGATATGACATTTATTATTTCTTTATACATTTTAGATTTTCCATACTACACACATATCTATAATTTATTAATATTTTGAATGGTAAGGTTTAATTTTTATATTACTTTTATATTAGAAAATATAAAAATTAATTTCAATCATAATGTATAAAATAAATATTGAATTTTATTATAGTAATTCTTTATTGAGAAATAAATTTAGTTAAAATTAAGTGTAAAATATTTTATTGAATTTTTTTTGATAAAATATTAAAGTAAAATGATTTATAGATATTTAATATAAATTGATATTTATAATTAAAAATATTATTAAATTAATAATATAAATGAAAATTATAAAGTTTATGTAAATGAAACTATGCTTTTTTTCTATATCTATCACTTACTATGTTTGAATGAAAATTATGAATATAGTTAAAAAGAAAAAATAATTAAGTCATTTAATTTTAGGTAAATAAATTAAATAGTTTAAATTCATAAATAATTTTAAATTACAGATATATACAATACATATTTTTCATCTTGAATCAATTCTTTTTTTGAACAATACTTATCATAGTTAATTGAAAAGAAACATAATTTACAATTATGATAACCCTTATTAGATTACAACAAGTCTTTTACTCTTTAAACATTAGACAAACAAACTAAATTGTGATCCAATTCTAATTTATTCATGACAATTCAAATTAAAAAAATAGAACTTTAATTAAATTCATATAAATAATTATTTTAACTAAAGTTACATAAATAGTTATTTTGAAACTAAATCTACATAAATAAATATAGGCTTGTAGTGGCCACTACATGCATTTTAAGGTAAAAGTTAGTGTGATTTTTGAGAAGATATTCAGGTAGTAATCATAATATAAGACTAATTTATTTACTTGTTTCATTATGGTTTTTTTATTTTATTCTTTCTATTTTTGATGTGATCAGTTAGCAAACAATATTATAAGAATATAGGAACCCTTTTTGTTTGTTTTAGTTCTAACATAATAGTAAATTATGAGTCTCTTATTTGGAAGGTCTTGAATTTGAATCTAAAAAAAATAAAAAATTAATCACAACACATAAAAACTATTAATCTTGACTTGAGCCTCTTATCCATAAAAAAAAATTAATATTCTTTTCCTTGAAATTTATGTAATACAAAAATATTATGTCCTAAATTACTAGTTGTTTTTGTAATATACTTCAATGAATCATATATACACAATCCTTAGGGTTCTTTTATGAGAATATTAGTTATTTGGAGTTAAAGCAGCCAATTTTGAGACAAACTCTCTTTCTCACTTATCTAAAATTACACAATAAACAGACATTAAATGAATTAATTATTTTAATTTAAAAACAATATCTTAACAATTCAACTTTCCTTTCTCCATAAATGTGGTTATTTAAATCTCTAATTCAGAGCTGCTTTAACGTTGGTAGCCATGTTAGACAGATTTCTTAAAGGGTTTTTCTTTTATCGGAACCCAAAAACAAAGAGGGAAGAATTTAATGCAATATGAAAAGCAAGCACGTTAAACTTCGAGTATGTAAGGAGAGCGCACATGATAGTGGGCCTCCCAATGTGCGGGGCATTAACTGTAGCATACATCCGAAATGGTTTTTCAGGATTTCTGAGCCGTGAAGTAGTCATTTGTTTCGAGATCTTCAGAGACCTAAAATTGATAACATGTAAAACTCATTGGGCTCCGAATTTAGCAATCAATCATAATCTAACTTCTAATCGACAAAAGATCTGTCTTAGCAGAAATGCAACAACCGATGGTGCCCAGCTCCAAGATTTCATGGTTGTTTGACGATAGTTGTCTCCCCGGGTGGGTGTCCTCCAAGAACCATTAACCTTCTGAACATAATTATGGTGATGGCAAAGTGGTCTACAAATGTACTGCAATCATTCACGAGCTAGAAGGGCCCAGCTAATGTCATGGTATGTTTAATGCTTAAAGTAGTAGAAGAAAAGTAAACTCAACTCATATGCATATATCTGGAGGCGAGATGAAACTCGTCAGAATCTTGACATTTGTGATATGTATAGCTATGTGGAAGGCGATTTCTGATAGCGTGGGCTTGATCATGATGCACAAATAGTCAAGCAAATTCATGATGATGTGAGCCACATTCTAGGCATGAGAGAAGACATCGATAACAACATGAAGTCCATATTTTGGTTGTTTGTAGCATTGAGTAGTGGGATGTGGGAAACAAGGTGAGTACACTGAGGTGATGGAAGTGATGATTTAAGGGGAAGACAATAAGTGAGGAAATTTACAAATGGTTTGTTAAAAAATAATTGTCGGGAATTTGAACGGTCATTATTATTTTATTTTAAGAAAATGCTTCTTTAAGGTAGCAAGCTTTTTTCAATTATTCTTTATTGGAAATGTTTCTTTGAAATAAGACGTATAAATATTTAAAGATGAAATATGTTTCAACAACTTTCACATATCCTTTAAAATAAGATAAAAATTATTCTTGTTTCGGATAATTAAATTTTATTTTTATTGCAACAAATATGATGGGTTTGATATTATTGATCTTTACAATTAGAAAATGTATCTTGGTAGAAAATCTAAAGTTACAATAATATAAGAATCAAATCTATGGAAGGATCCTATTAGCTTGTAACTTAACATTAATACACATTATGTAAATATCTAAAGATTCTTTGTTTGTATTTCCTCTTCAAAATCTAGCATTTTGTTGGCTATAAAGGTAGGAGATCTAAATTGAAGCATTCATCATCTTCTATGTTAATACATATTTACATCAATGGCTCCATGATGTGCTTATAGTAGAACCAATGTATTTGTGTAGATATCCAACATCCTCCATACCAAAATTAACATCTACAACACACAAAACAACAAAGTCCTTATAGAAAAAGGTTTTTACAAGAAAGGTGAATTTTTATATTTATCTTATTTTCTTGACACACATTTACATTTCTATTTGAAGGTTCATTCCTCAATCTAGGGCTTGACCAAGGAAAGGCCTCCCCCACCAAAACCCCTTAAGTAGGTTTTTATGTATATATAGGAACACTATAGAAAGATTGCACATATGGATATCTAGAAATCATTCCCTTAGACCTTTCAAGAGAAGCTGGTTTGACTCTATTAAAATGCCCCTATTACATGTAAGCAACACAGGAATCTAATGTTATACATTGACCTGAACCCTATTTCTTTTCTAGCAAAATGATTTTAGGGTTTTGTTTACTTCATCATTTTATTCAATAATCTATAGTCATATTTTTAGAAATAGGCTTAGATCCATGAACTTTCAGAGCTAAACTATGCCTTCTACAACATGTTTCAAGGTGACTCTTTCATGTTTTATTTCCTTGCATATCTTTATCTTAGATCTATATATTAATTGGGTTGATTGTACACACTTAACAATTTTTTTTTCAATTATTCTTTATTGGAAATGTTTCTTTGAAATATGATGTATAAATATTTAAAGATGAACGTTTCTTGAACTTCCACATAGATCTATTTTAAAGGAGTTTAAGAAAAAGATAAAAATATATTCTTCTTTTTGTTAGTTGATTTATTTTTATTCTAACAAATATAATGGCTTTAATATTATTCATCTTTACAATTAGAAAACATAACTTGGTAGAAAATATAAAGTTACAATAATATTAGAATTAAATCTATGGAAGAATCCTATTAGCTTGTAAATTAAATGTCCACATTAAAATATTTAAGCCTCTATTAATGCAAAAAAAATTTGGGCCACCTCTATATTTAGACATTAAGGGAATAAAATTAAATGAAAAAATCTCAATCACTTAAGTAGTTGTTTTTGTACTATCTTAAAATGGACACTCTTATCTTTTTAGACCTTTTATCACCCTTTCCATAATGAATTCCTAGACCATGGATGGACCTGTGCTCAATTTTCCCTTGTGTAACTTTCCTTCTCCTTGCTTCCCTAGTTCTTCTAACATCTACCTCATCTTTTTGAGGATCCCCTATCCCCCTCTATGGGACTAGGTCAACCCAAGTCAACCTAAATTGTTCTAAGTCAAACCAAGTCAACCTTGACTCCAAGGACAACAATGCTCAAGGCTTGAAAAATATCAAGGTTATAATTAGCTAATTCTTTACTTCTCATTTGTCTTGAAGTCCACTCTCTTATTTCTAAGTGTACTAAAGTTAACTATCTACTTTACAAATGGCTTGAAGTTAACTCTTCACTTCCTAGTAGGCCTGAAGTTAACTCCCTAGTTCCTAGTTGGATTGAACTTTTTTCCCATGTGAAAAGTACTATAAAAGGAGTCTTGGAGGCTTCATTTCCAAATTAACTAACATCAACTCATAGAAAAAAAATCACAAGGCATTGAAAAAGCAAGGAAAGGAGTTCAAGCATTCAATCATTCAAGAAAACAAATCTTCTTCATACATTCAAAGATTCTTTATGTGTATTTGCTCTTCAAGATTCAACATTATGTTGGCTATAAAGGTAGGAGATCTACATTGAAGTATCCATCATCTTCTTCATTGATGCATATTTACATCAATGGATCCATGATGTGGTTACAACTTATCCATTGTAATTATGTGGATATCCTACAACATCCATACAAAAATTAACATCTACAATATACAACATGACAAAATCCTTATCGACACGAGCTTTTACAAGAAATTTGAATTTTGATATTTACCTTGTTTCCTTTGCACACATTTACATTTATACTTAAATGTCATTTCCTCAATCTAAGGCTTGACCAAGGAAAGGCCTCCCTTACCAAAACTCCTTAAGAAAGTTTTTATGTATATATAGGAACATGAAAGAAAAATTTCACACATTGATCTAGAAATTATTCTTTGAGACCTTTTAAGAGAACTTGGTTTGACTTTGTTATAATGCCCCTAATACATGTAAACCTCATAGTAATCTAATCCTATACGTCAACCTAGACCTTGTCTCTTTGCTAGGAAAATGATTTTAGTGTTTTGTTTATTTCGTCATTTTATTCAATAACCTACAATCATATTTTTAGAAATGGGCTTGGATCCATATTTTCGGAGCTAAAATATGCCTTCTACAACATATTCCAAGGTAACTCTTTTGTATTTTATTTCCTTACATATCATTATCCTAGATCTATATATTAATTTGGTTGATTGTACACACTTAGTAAGTTTTTATTTTTCAATTATTCTTTATTGGAAATATTTCTTTGAAATATGATGTATAAATATTTAAAGATGAAATATATTTCAAGAAATTTTAGATAGATATATTTTAAAGGAGATTAAAATAAATATAAAAAGAGATTCTTATTTTGGTTAGTTATTTTATTTTCATTGCAACAAATATAATGGGTTTAATATTATTGATTTTTACAATTAGAAAACATATCTTGGTAGAAAATATCAAGTTACAATAATTTAAGAATTAAATCTATGGAAGGATCCTATTATCTTGTAAATTAAATGTCCACATTAAAATATTGAAGCCTCTATTAGTGGAAGAATAAAATTGGTTCACCTCTATATTTAAACATTAAGGGAATAAAATAAAATTAAATATATTTCAATGACTTAAGTAGTTAAAATTGCACTCTCTAAAAATGGACACTCTTTTCTTTTAATACCTTTTATCACCCTTTTTATAATGAATTCCTAGACCATGGATCAATATATTTTTAGTGTTCCCTTCTCCTAGTTTCCATCTACTTTTTCTCCTAGTTATTCCAACATCTACCTAAGCTTTTTCAAGATCCCATATCCTCTTCTTTGGGACTAGGTCAACCCAAGTTGACTCTGATTGGTCTAAGTCAACCCATGTTGACCTTGAGCCCAGGGACAACAGAGCTCAAGGCCTGAAAAACTTCATGGTGTAATTAGTTAACTCTTCCCTTCTTAGTCGGCTTGAAGTTCACTCTCTTCTTTCTAGTTGGCCTAAAGTTAATTCATGATGGTGTGAGCCCCATTCGAGGCATGAGAGAAGACATCAATAACAACATGATGTCCATTTTTTGGTTGTTTGTAGCATTGAGTAGTGGGAAGTGGGAACAAGGTGAGTACAATGAGGTTATGGAAGTAATGATTTAAAGGGAAGAGAATAAGTGGGGAAATTTATAATTGGTTTATTGAAAGATAAATATGTCAGGAATTTGAACGATCTTTATATTTTAAGAAAATGCTTCTTTAAAGTAGCAATTTTTTTTTTCAAAAGTATTTTATTAGAAATGTTTCTTTTAAATAGGATATATAAATATTTAAAGATTAACTATGTTTAAACAAATTTTATGTATAACTAGAATTTTAAGCTAAATATATATTCTTGTTTTTTATTAGTTATATTATTTTTATCCTAAAAAAAATAAAATGGATTTGATATTATTGATCTTTACAATTAGAAAATGTATCTTGGAAGAAAATATATAGTTATATTAATATAAGAATTAAATCTATTGAAGGATCCTATTAGTGTAAAAGTTAAATGTCCACAATAAAATATCTAATCCTCTCTTACCACAAAAAGAAAATTTGGCTACCTCTATATTTAAACATCAAGAGAATAAAGATTAATAAAAAATATTTTAATGAATTAGGTAGTTGTTTCTATAAAATCTTAAAATGGACGCACTTCTCTTTTATGAGCTTTTAGCATACTTTCCATAATGGCTTCATTGACCATGGATAAACATGTTCTCGGTGCTCCCTTCTTTGTGTTTCCTTCCATTTTATTCCCTAGTTCTTCTAACATCTACTTGAATTTTCTAAGGATACCATGGTCCCTTCTCTTGGACCAAGTCGACCCATGTCAGCCTTAATTGGTCTAAGTTGACCGAAGTTGACCTTGACCCTAACAAAAATAGGGCCCAAGGCTTGAAAAATATCAAACACTGTAATTAGTTAACTCTCCACTTATCTGTCAGCTTGAAGTTCACTCTCTACTTTATATTCTACTTGAAGTTAACTCCCCACTTCCTATTCAACCTAAAGTTAACTCTCTAGATCCTAGTTAAGCTGAGTTGTTTTCCCAGTAGAAAAATAGTATAAATGTCATCTTGGAGGCTTCATTTTCATATTCATTCACATTCACTCACATCAACTGACATTAAGTCATTCACGTGGAATTAAGAAATAATAGAAAGGATTTTAAGCATTAAAAAATTCAAGAAAAGAACTCTTCTTTGTATATTTAAGGATTCTTTGTGGGTATTTCCACTTCAAGATCTGCGATTTTGTTGGATATCAAGGGTAGAGATATATATTGAAGAGTTCATCATCTTCTTCATTGATGTATAGTTACATCCATGGCTCCATGATGTGGTTATGGTAGATCAATTTCCATTGTGGAGATATCATACATCCTTCATACCAACCAAACATCTACAACAAAAAATGCAATAAAATCCGTATTGACAAGGGTTTTTTACAATGAAGGAAAATATTTACATTTATCTTGTTTCCTTTACATAAATTTCATTTATATTTCAAATTTGATTCTTCAATCAAGTTCTCAACCAAGGCATGACCTCCCCCATTAAAACCCATAAACCAAGTATTTATTTATATAGGAACATAATAAATAAATTTCACAAGTAGACCTAAAAATCATTCCTTGAAAACTTTAAAGAGAAGTTGGTTTGAGTTTGCTAAAATGCCCTTATTACATGTCAACCTTGTGGGAATATATTCCTATACCTCAATGTAGACCCTATTTCTTTTCTAGGAAAATAATTTCATGGTTTTGTTTATTTCTTCATTTTATTCAAGAATATGTAGTCATATTTTAAAAAATAGGCCTAGATCCATGATTTTTGGAACTAAAATATACCTTCTCCTACATGTTTTGAGGTGATTCTTTCATATTTTGTTTCTTGACATATATGTATCTTAGATCTTTATTTGAATTGGGTTGATTATACACATTTAGCACCTAGATCTACATTATTTAATCAATTACTTAAAAAAATTGTACACATTATCACACACATAGAAAAAATTTGTCCTTATATTGAATTATTTTCTACAATTCAAAATAAAATATTGGCATTCCTTCCTTCATTTGGGCCTTCAAAATCTAATTTGGATCATATTTGGAAATTCCCTTTAACCCCACACATATATGTTTGAATGACTTAGTGGAAAAAGGCAGATGTTTTCATCTTAGTAAAGAATCTCTATTTTTTCCCAAACATTTTGGTGAACTTAACCATCTTTCATTATTTCTTAGAGTCCTATCTTTCTTTCTATGATCTCTCTTATTTGGCATTGGTTTCACCTAATTTTTTTGTGAACTTGACCTCATGCCCTTTCTTGTTGCAAATAGATTTTTTACATTGGGTGTTTAACTTCCATTGGTGACCCCAACATATGTTCCTTTTCTATTGAAATTTTGAGTTAGATTTGGCTATCTTATTAAGTTATATTTCTTTATCTCTTATTTTCTTCTTCTTTTTCACTTCATGCAAAGAACATTCTTGTCTGCATTTCATTTATGTTACAACATTTTTTTAAAAAAAATTTCTAAACCATTCATCTATCGCCCTTTCCATAGATCAACATCCTCCTTTATAGTATTTATCCACTAAAAGGAATTACTTTATCTCCCATTAAGGAACTATTAGAGAAAGAATATGATTCTAACCTATCTTAGTGTTCTTTCTCTTTTTGATGGAAAGTAGAGGTTTGATGTTAACAATTCTCTCTCTATATAGACCCTATCTATAAGGATTCTTTTAGTAAGGATGATTTTCTACCCTGTTTGAAGTCCTCTCCTTTTTTCCCATTATATGCTTTTGATAGAGAACTTATTCTTTCATGATGATTCTCCTTTTTGGGAGGACCTCTTGGATGATGACATGGATTATTATCTTCCTCATGAAAGAACCTTACTTCCAATCAATGATAACATTTATATCACTTCTTCTATTTCACTCTCACTTGACATAGTTAATATTTTTTCTTCTTCTAAAATACACCTTCCTCTTACTGATATTTTAGTGCAAGGGGGGAGCATTATAAATGCATTAATTAATATGACCTTACCTTCAGTATATGATATTACTAGAGATGAATCATTATTGGATATCTACAATCCCAATTCTAAATTTCTCTAGGAAAACAAGATACTTATCATCTCCTTAATTATCTCTCTTCTAGTGTTCTATCCATTTAGGAAAAATCTCTTAACCAAGCTAACTTTTATCAACCTATTCTAAATATCAAGGTTTACCCTTCATCAAATAAACCTCTCATCATGTTGAAGGGTTTTCCTCCCATAACTCCTAAAGGGTAGTATAGTGATTCTAATTACTACCATATGGTGTCTCACACATATCATATGAGAAAAAATCTTCACACTATTACTTCTCTCCCACCTTCTCAACAAATTCTTCCCCATCCACCTTATCTTTCTCAAAATCTAGGGTTGGATTATGATTTGGTATCACACTTACATAATATCTCAAGATAGGTTTCTCTTTGGGAACTTCTTCAAACATCTCGTACATGTAATGATGTCCTTTAAATATCTTATTCCACTCTTCCAACTTTATTTCCTAATAGAGATAACATCAATTCCTTTTTTGAATGCATGAACACTACATAGGTCCTACCTCAAATTATTATTAATCATCATGATTTACCTCATAAAGAGATTGAAGTTCACAATGATGCTCTTATGGTAGCTTTTTTCTAATCAATGGTGACATTTTTTGTCAAACCTTAGTTGACAAAGGATATCATATTAATATTTTTCATATGAATATTCTCAAAGAAACTAAATCGGATCTTTCAAATAACAAAACTAAGCATTATCCTATGTGTGGATTTAATAATTTTGCTAAGAAAACTTTAGGCACAATAAGTTCACCTATAAAAATAGGTTTGGATATGTTGGGTACTCATATTCATTTTATGTCTATACATCGTAATTACAATCTTCTTTTGGGTAGACCTTGGTTACATGTTATCCATGCTATTCCTTCAACACTTCATGAAACAGTCAAGTTTATCTACAATAATATGATTTACAGCCTTTATGTGGATACTAAACCAAATAGTTATCTAAATGTTGAAGAATGAGAAAACCAATAATGTAATGATCATTCACTAAGGAAAGCTTCAAGAAAAAAATTACATAAAAAACATATGTCTTAGCAAATGGTGGGCTTGAGAAATCTTTTCATGCAATTATCGATACTAATTTAGGATTTGAGCGAATGAAGTGTTGAATCTTATGATTTTTCCACATCCTCTTCATTATATAAGATATATTTTCCTATTAACCATGAACTTATTTTACCCAAACTGCTTCCCACTAAGGTGATTACTAGGTCTAAACATAGAAAGAAACATAGCCAATAGCTTATGAATCTTTTTTTTTACCTGTATCATCATTACCACGATAATTTTTCTTATGATTTTCAAGATTTACATTAAAATATTCAAAAGATTAATAATAATAAGGTTATTCACATATCTCCTTATGAGAAGATCTATGTTTATCCACAATTCTTTAAAAAGAATATAGGTCCCTATTATCTTTCTCTGTGCCATGCCACATTGTTAGGATCTCTTTTGGGGGATCATTATCACACATGATTTTCATTGTGAGTATTATAATAGGTCCCCTCTTGTCTTTTTCCTACACCAAGTGGATAAGTTAACCTTATCTATCTTTCACATTTTCTCCATGATCTACAATTTCCTTGGTTGTCTGTTAGTTTTTTATCATGTGAAATCCAATATTGCAACATTTTAAATTGGGTTACATGGTAGATAGATCAATTACCTTTGAATATCATATTAGTCTATTATTCTTTACAAGGATTTTATTTTTTGCTTCTTGCATGGTGTCTCATTGTATTCAAGCCTTGCATGACCTCATAGGAGCTATGACCTCTTTAATTTGGACGAAGTTTTTCTTGTGGATACTATTTGGATGCTGAAATTACTTTATCCCTTCACATCACTTCTTTAAAATTCCAAAGAAAGTAAAAAAAAATACCATCTTAAGTTGGGTGCAGGGGCCATTCATGGTGCCCTTGTTATTCATCTATTTTTATTTGGGAAAAAAATTCACTCTTTATACATATCAAGAATTGTTTGATTTGAATTCTAGAAACACCTTCTCTAGTTCATTTGAGCTATCATAACACACTCATAGAGCCATTTTTTAGGAGTACTATATCATGCGGGTGTAAATAATCACAAGGTGAACTTTTCTAGGTTTAACTATCAGTAGAAACATTTTTTGGACCATTCAATCTTCAACTTTATTTTTCTTTTTAGGATTGACCATTAAGCACACAAACATTTTAGACCATTTTATCCTGCCCCTTTTTGTTCATCCTTAAATCTATGCATTGTTTCTAGCTTTATGTTTTCTCTATCTCCTAAGCCATGATAATATCAATTCTTACTTTTTATATACACTACCATGAGTTTGAGGTAACTCATACTCCTAATAAAGTGGTGGATAAATATACCATCTTTAAATGGATTTTATTTCCTTTAGGATTTTTAACCACTGTTTCAATAATAACTTTTTGGACCAGAGATGGACTTGTGTTTTATTCTCTCTTTTCAATATTTCCTTCCACTTTATTCCCTAGTTTTTTTTCCATCTACCAGATCTTTCTAAGGATCCCTTTTACCCTCCTTTGGGTCCAAGCTAATTTCTAGGTCAAAGCAAGTTGACGTTGGCTAGGTCAAGGAGGACTATGTCAAAATTGCATGTACTTATCATCAAGATTATGAATATTTTGTTTTGCATATCATCATTATCTTGATCACTCTACTTATGATTTTCAAGATTTATACTACAAAATTTAGAAACTTATTAATAAAAGGTTTATTCATTTATCTTTTTATGATTATATCTATGTTGATCCACATTTCTTTAAAAAGAATATAGGTCCCTATTATGTTTGTCTATGCCATGTAACATTGTTAGCCTCTCTTTTGTGGGATCACTATCACACATGGTCTTCTTTCTAAGTAGAGTAACAGGTCCCCTCTTCTCTTTTTCCTACACTTGAGGGATGAGGGAACCTTATCAATCTCTCACATTTTCTCCATGATTCACTATTTTTGTTTGTTGTGTGTTGTTTTTCTTATTAGGTGAAATCCAATATTACATCATTTATAATTGGGTTTCATTATATAGATAGATCACTTACGTTGGAGTCTCATTTTATTCTATTACATTTTCAAGAATTTTCTTTTCAACTTTTTTCATGGTGTCTCATTTTATTCTATCCTTCCATGACCTCATAGGAGCTGTGACCTCTTTGGTTTGGACCTAGTATTTCTTATGGATACTATCTAGATGTTGAAATTACTCTATCCTTCTACATCATTTCTTTAAAATGCAAAAAAAAAACTATTGTATTTCCATCTTAGGGGGAAGAATTCATGCCCCCATTCTCATCCATTTATTTTTTACTTGTCAATCACATCACATAGAGTACACTAATATGACACAAGTTGCTAGGTCCAACTACTCTCTCTTTATAGATATCCTCAAGTTTTTTACTATCATTCTTGATAAACTTTCTCAAATTTATTTTACCTATCCCAACACATTCAAAAAGCCATTTTTTAGGAGTACTATATCATAGGGTTGCAAATCTACAAGAAGGTTAAAATCTAGAGGTTTATCCATCAGCTACACAAACCCACTTGACCATTCAATCTTCCACTTTCTTTGTCTTTGTTAGACCATTTGATCATACTCCTTTTTTACTTTTTTTTTCATATTATCAATTATGTCCATTATCTCTATCTTTAGTGGTTCTTTGTCACCTAGGTGATGATAATATATACTTTTTATTTTATTATACATTATTATTAGTTTCAGGAAACTCACACTCCTACTAAAGTGGGGTATAAAAGTACCATTTTAAAATGGATGTCATTTCTTTTAGGACCTTTATGCACCATTTCAATAATGACTTCTAGGACCACAGATGGACTTGTGCTATGTTCTCACTTTTTAATCTTTCCAAGGATCCCATATACACTCCTTTAAGACCAAATTGACCCAAGTTTTCTAAGTTAAGGAGGAAAATGTCAAACTTTCATGTACTTATCATCAAACTTAGGAATATTTTGTTTTGCATGGATCATCATTATCATGATCACCCTACTTATGATTTTCAAGATATACATTACAAGATTTTACAAATTATTAATAGTAGGGTTATTCACATATCTCCTTATGATGAGATCTATGTTAATCAACATTTCTTTAAAAAGCATATAGGGACCTATTATGTTTCTATATGCCATGTCACAATATTAGCCTCTCTTTTGGGGGATCATTATCACACATGGTCTTCTTTGTGAGTAGAATAGTAGGTTCCCTCTTCTCTTTTCCTCTAGTTGAGGGATAAGGGAACCTTATCCATCTTTCACATTTACTCCTTGGTCCACTATTTCCTTTGGTTGTGTGTTATTTGTTTATCATGTGACATCCAATATTACATCATTTGTAATTGGGTTTCATGGTAGATGGATCAGTTACCTTCAAGTCTCATAGTAGTCTATTATCCTTTTCAAGGACTTTATTTTTCAATTCCTACATGGTGTCTCATTGTAATCTAGCCTACCATAACCTCATAGGATCTATGATATCTTCAGTTTGGACCGAGTCTTAATTGTGGAATCTATCTGGATGCTAAAATTACTTTATCCATCTACATTAGTTCTTTAATATGCCAAAATTAATTATTCTTTTTCCATCTTAGGTTGCGGGGCGGGGGGGGGGGGGGGGGAGGGGAAGAGGGCAGTCATGGTCCCCTTATTATTCATTTATTTTTATTTCTCAATCACATGACATAGAGTACACTAGCATGATAGAACTTGCTAGGGAAAACTAGTGCTTCTTATACATATGTTGAATTATTTGACTAGCACTCCATACACACTAATTCTTGTTCATTTGATTGATCCTAACACATTCAAAAAGTCATTTTCTAGGAGTATTATATCATGGGGGTGTAAATCTAGTAGATGGTGGAATTTGTAGGTTTAACTATTGGACACACAAACTCGATAGACCCTTCAAATTCCCACTTTGTGTTTCTTTATATCATTGACTATCAAACACAAAAACATGTTAGACCATTTTATCCTACCCCTTTTTGTTCATCCTCAAATCCATGCATTGTTTCTATCTTTATGGTTTCTTTTTCTCCTAGGTCATATTTTACTTTATATCAACACTACCATGAGTTTGAGGAAACTCATTCTCCTACTAAAGTGTAGGACAAATGTAACATTTTAAAATGGATGTAATTTCGTTTAGCATCTTTAAAAATATTTTAAATAATGACTTCCTGAACTACAGATGCATGTGTTCTCTATTGTCTATTTTCAACCTTTCCTTCAATTTTTTTCCCTACTTCTTCAACCATATACCAGATCTTTCTAAGGATCCTAGGTGCCCTCCTTTGGGGCCACATTCACCCAATTTTCTAGGGAAAACCATGTTGACCTTGGCTAAATTAAGGAGGGCCATGTCAAACTTGCATGTACTTATCATCAAACTCTTATAGAGATGGTTGACCATACTATCAAATACTAGGTAGAGAATTTAGTAAATAAAACTCTAGTCTAAATGAACTTAACCCCAACCAAAAGACACCAATTAGACATATACCATTACACACTATGAAAATATCTGATAGTCAAGAGGATTCACAAAACACAACCCATCTAATAGTAATCTTGGATCAAAGAGGATAATACAATATTCACATTTTGAAAATCAAAATAAACAAATTGAAACAAAAAAAAAACATCTTTCATTGATTCAAAAAATTAAAGTCAAATGGGTCATGTTCAAGTTGCATTACCTAATCACATTATTATAAACATCCATCTAGTGTTTGTAATTTATTTTCTTGTATATCTTTCTAACTATATCTTTTATGAATGATCTTGGTGTTATTTATAGAAATTCAAAGAATACATAAAAGCTTTAGATCATCATGATGCTTCCAAACCAAAAACTTAAAAACAACTGAACACATAATTATTACAATACTAAGCTAAAAATAGAATAATCAGTCTTTAAGTTCACCTTTTATGAATAGTTACATCCTTTGGGTTTGAATGAGTAATAAAGTATTCAATAATCATATATGGAAATTTTCCTTAATCTCCTTGGTTTTGTTCTAGAAATAATCTTGATCTCTTAATTAATGTTTGATAAATAATTTTTGCATAGGAAAAAATTAATAAGGAACTTTATATTATGAATAAAATCAAATGCATTACTTTTTGTGTTGTGAATAATCTTTATTATTTTACGCATAAAAACCTTGTCTAAAATTTTTGATGGTTGGGGAAATATTTAATTGAAACCCAAACATCATTAGAAAAGCATTGGTACAAAATAAGATTGGGAAATACAAGATATATTCTAATGTGTATATATATTTGTTTAGAAAATATTACATCCCCAAAAATATTTTGTCATAAGAATTTTATAACTTCCCTAATTGCAAATGAATATATATTTTAAATATATCACATCGATAAGAAATCAAACTAAAATTAAAAAAAAATGCTTACCTATACTTACCCTTCAAATGTCTTTGAAATAGTTACCTTTTCCAATTAAATAATTTTGCATTCTCGCAATTTACTTATCACATGTCCTTTGATTTTGGTGATGATTATCATTGCTTAACTCTTAGAGGAAAATGCTAAAATATTTGTATAAAATATTAATCATGAAGCCTCTTAGATCACATTAAATGATTTGAATATTTGTTTACGATCATTTGAATAAGATACTACTTTACCTTGTATAAAGTTAAAATTAACTTGAAATTTGATGGCACTTTCAAGATATCATTTGTATTTTTAATATATATTTTGAAAAATCTATATTTCATCATAATGATTTAGATTATACATATTTCAAGGCATTTTATGTTTTAAAAATCTCATCATATAAAGATAAAAATACTAAAGTAAAAAATTATTAAAATTAGAAAAATATTTACCTTTCTTACCTTTTTGCTTCTTACTTTTGCAAAATATTACCTTTTGAGTTTTCAAAAATCTCCCAGCATATACTCTCCAATTTAGTAAATGAAAGAATTCCACAATTTTTGAATTTCACAATTTCAGAAACCTCCTTTTATATGCTCTCAAAAATTTGTGATTTTAGAAATTTGCAATTTCAACAATTTCAAAAATTCACAATTTCGAAAACCTCCATGTTACATGCTTCCTAATTTTGTGATTTGTTGAAATTTCTTTTTACATGCTTTCCAATTTTCAAATTTTAAAAATCTTGATTTACATGCTTTTTGATTTTGTGATTTCAAAAATAAGTTTTTATAGGTTCAGAGAAATAGAGATTTTAAGTGTTTTAGAGCTCACTAGCTTCACAAGATTAAAAAAATACTAAAAACTTGCTATTTAATTATGAGTAAAGGTCTAGAAGCCATTTGAGACTATAAACCTTCACTTATAGCTGAAAATCATCTTCAATTTTTTTTCCAAAAATAGAAAAATGTGATTCTATATTCCAACAATGAACTATAAAATCTATTTCCAATTGTTGAATCATTTTAGTCTTTCCATATATCCATGAGTAGATAAAACATATCTCGTGAATTTGGAAGAATCAAACTTATATTAAATCCAAATTATTCTCTAAATTCTTTGTAGAAACTTTAGAGAAATGAAGAAATTTAAATGTCCCATTACTTCATTCCGGGATATTTTCACAATTTTATGTACTTCCTTTATGAACTAGACTACTAGAGCTAGTCGAAAATAATGAAAATTTTAAATCAATACATGAATTCATGACCAGTATTTGAGAGTTGAACATGATCTCATTTGATTAGACAAATAAAAATCAAATCATGAGTTTGATAGGGGACACTAAAATTTCACAAAATTTTAGTCTTCTAATAGTGGTTCTTTTTGGGGATGTATGCTACTTGTTAGCATATAGAAATCCTAGTTATCTCTAGAGAGGCAGACTATACGTACATATTGTAATGTTGAACAAACATGGGAGACCCATGGCCCTTGAAAAAAGGAATACTTGGATTTTCTTTTGTCAAAAATCTTGTTTTGATTACATAATAATATTTGAAATCTTAGAATACATTTGACATTAGTGATTAGAATTATTTTTTGTATAATCCATTCTAAACACTTAGGATTCCTCACTAACTTCTAACTTATCCTTTGCGAAATAGAAAATTCATATTAACATTCAAAAAATAATTCTCCATAATAAATCATCCATTTTGGAAAAAATATGTTATCAAATTTAGTATCCCAAGAAGATAATCTCTTAGGATAGTAGACTTATATAAAATTATAAGTCATATCAATTTCAATTTTTATATCATCTACTTCCTAAATGTTTGAAAATAATGTATTCTTTTCAAAAAAAAAATTGATACAAAAATCTGCTTATTCACTTCAAATATTAGGCTTTGAAAAATAGGATAACTAATTTTTAACGAATTGAATTTTTTTCTTCTAATGTTTTACTCACCAAAATGTGCAAATGTTTCTTAGAAATGCTTAGCTCAATTCATGGTTCCTGTTACATACTTGAGTCAACCTTATCCTCCATGAATAACTTTCATTGAATGAAACCTTCGATATCCTCTATTTGATCATTGTGTGAGAGTTCATCAAATGTATTATAATGCATTCTTTCATTAAATGGATTTCCTTGAGAATCCTTTTGTGCTTTATCAACAAGAGAAATAATATATGTTAAAGTTTTATTCCTACAAAAGAACTATTTACTATTTTCTTTCATTTGCATTTTGTGGATGAATATCAAGCTCACAAAATGTATTGAAGAATGTTTCTTCATGTCCTTTTAAGATTTTATCATATTTAAGAGACTTGCATGATAACAAAGTGATTGATCTTCTTCAAGTTTACAACCAAGCATTTATTAAGTATGCAATATTTCTTCAATATACTTATTTTAGTGAACTAAACAAAATTGTGATTCTTTTTCTAAATATATCTCTCATATTCAATATCTAATAAATTTAAAATTTCTTTTGAACTAAGAGAATCTTCTCCTTCACTTTTACATTTTGTGCAATCAATATTCATACTAGTCTCTTGATTGATTGATTTTGCCTCTATCTGATCCATATATTCTTCATATGGAATGTATTTAGAGTTTTTTTCTTCTAAAATATTTTTATTATCTTCCTTCACTATTGCATTCAATAAAATCATCCAATCAAGATCATATAGGATTTTTAAATTTTGAAGTTTATGCAAGAATTTACTATGTGAAGGCATCATATATAAGGGGATTTCATGATAAACATTTATCATCATAATGAATAATTGGGCTACAAATTCATCATCATGCCTTCCTATATTGAAAGGTGTAATGAGGGAGATAGGTGTGATTCTCCTCCCATGATATAGTACTAATCATCTTTATTTGATTCTCTTTGCTTAATAGATCCACTAATCATTATATGAATAGAGTCACCACCTCTTTTGAGGAAATTATTCACAGGTCTTCTATGATCTTCCTCCAATAGAGTCTAAAATTTCTTTCTTTGGTTTGTGAAATTGAAGGCCAACTTTAGAGACTGAAACTTAATAATTTATTCTCCACACTTCAAACTCTGTGAACCTCAATGGTTGTACCTTATTTCTTAATTCTTATAGAGGAAAAGAATAACTAATTTTGACTTGAAATTGATACCCTCAAATGGGAAAGCACTGTCTCAAGGAGAAATCAAATGTAAAACGGAATGCTTTGAATATTCTTGGAATACTTTTAAATGATAATTCAATAATAGATGTATGATATGAAGATGATTAAGGTAAAGAATGAGACCAACATGCACTTTTATATTGAATTAAATTAATCAACTGACCATTCCTTTTATCCAATTTGGGAAAATGGAGTCAAACTTGCATGTACTTATCATGAAACTCTTATTGAGATAGCTAGCCACACCATCAAATGCTAGACATAGAACTTACTACATGAAATTGTAGAGTCTAAATGAATTTAACCCCAACTAATAGAGACCAATTAGACAGATACCTTAACACACTTTGAAAATATCTGTAAATCAAGAGCATTCATGAAGTTCAACCTATCAAATAATAATTCTAGATCTATTAGGATAATATAGTATGCAAGTTTTGAAAAATATAACAACTAAATTTAAATATAAAAAGAATTCTTTATTGATTAAAAAATGGAAGTAGATTTGAGATGTGTTAAAGTTATATTACCTAATCACACTGCTAGAAACATCTATCTAGTGTCTGTAATTTATTTTTAATAATTCTTTGTAACTATGTTTATTGCAAATGATCCTCATGTCCTTTATAGAAATTCAAAGGATGCATATATAATTTAGATCATCATGACTCTTCCTAATTAGAACCAAAAACAAAACTAAATACATAATTATTATAATGCACATCTTCAAATGGAATAATTAATCTGGAAGTTCATCTTTTCTAAATAGTCACATCCCTTGGGTTTGATAACACTTCCTACATAGAAAATAAATTAGTAAGTCACTTTATATTATAAATCAAATCAAATATATTACATTTTGTTTCAATAATGATCTATACTATTTTTTTGCATAAAAACCTTATCAAAGAATTTCATGGTTGGAGAAATATTATTTTGAACCCTAAACAACATTAGGGGAGGGTATTGGTTAGTTAACTAGGAAGTAACCTCCGACTGACCTACATCCTATTTTGTACTCTAGGGACAACCCCTCATCCTTTTGGTTGTTATCTTATGCTTCAAAAACATTAGGGGAGCATTTGTAAAAAATATTATTGGGAAATACAAGATTTATTCTAATGTATAAATTATTCTTTAGAATATGTTACATTCCCAATTTTTTTTTTTTTTTTTTATATAAGCCTTTTCTAACTTCCCTAATTACAAAGGAATATATATTTTTAAATTTATCACAAAGATAAGAAATAAAATTAATGATTTTTTAAATGCTTACCTGTACTAGAAGTCTCTAAAATAGTTATCTTTGAAAATTAAATACTTTTACATTCACCTAATTTAATTATCACATGTCTTTAAATTTGGGAAAGATTATTAGAGCTTAACTCTGAGGGAAAAATGTTAACATATTTGTATTAAAGAAATCATCTTACATCACATCAGATTATTTGATGATTTATTTAACATCATTTAAATGAGCTAATACTTTACCTTATATAAAATTAAAATTAAATATAAATTTAAAGCCACTCTGTAAATATCACTTGTACTTTTAATATCTCTTTTGAAAAACATGTCTTCCATCATAACTATTAAGATTATAAATTTCAACATTTTTTATATTTTAAATGTCTTTATATTAAGATAAAAATAGTGATGTGAAAAAATATCAAATTTGGAAAAATATTTACCTCTCTTTTATCTTTTCATCTCTTACCTTTTGCAAAACATGAATTTTGAGGTTTTCAGAAGTCTCTTAGCATATCATCTTCAATCTCTTAATTTCATAAATTTTATAATTTTGGAAATTTTCAATTTTAGGAATTTTAGAATTTCAAAAATTTACAATTTTGGAAACCTCTTTTATATTCTCTTTGCTTTTGCAATTTCACAAATTTCTTTTTACATGCTTTCTGATTTCTCAATTTAGGAATTTTTTGATTTCCCAAAGCACCTCTTTTCTTGCATCATCAGGCCAATGGAGGATATAGTACGAGGAACCCTACCATTCACCAGGTAGCCAAAGGTGCTTAATTATTATATAGGGTGATAACTATGGGTGGGTAGACCCGTACTATTCTATGGCCCTGTATAATAATGGTTCTACCTCAATTATAGAGAGAGGGGGGGAAGGTCTAGGCTAGGTGGGCCCCTAATATAATAAGGTATTTTAGAACTATTCCATCTTAGATTAACCCAAATAATAGGGACCTCTAGAGAAATATCTTGTTATAGGTTTTGACAAATCAAGATTTTAAGAAATAGAGATATTTCTCCACCATGATTCTTTGTACATGAGAGATATATTTCTTCTCTTTTTGATCTATTAAAATGTAGCTAGAAGGGGGCATACCCCATAGTATAGCGAGCTAGAGAATAACTAGTAGTCACACCCCTACAATTCAATATATGCCTTTTCTAGACATCAAAAATATTTTATCGACCAAAAAAGGATCCAATCTCTTCTTACTAACAATATTAACATAATCAACCATATTACTATAAATTCTAAACCAAAAATATAATAAAAGCAATTCTAAGTGTTGATATGTAGCCAATAGTGATCCAACTTAATCAAAAATTCCTCACAGGGAACAAAGTTCACAATATACCATGTCATAATAAAAACTAAAAGAAAAAAGAGAACTGGGGCTAGCTCCCCCTTTATCACTAGGGTTCTCCTTAGCTAGTTTTTCCTACTTCTTCATGACAAGCTTGTCCAATAGGGTCTTTAGCTAGTCGTCCAACAGAAAGCGATAGAGGGAGTGAGTGGTTTCATTTTCTCTTCCTACTTCATTTTTCTCCTTGTTCACCTATAGAAAATACAAAGTGGTGATCTCCAAGTGCATAATTTTCATAGTAATCTCTATAAGAGTCCCAAATTTTGGGTATAGGGCATCCTGATTGTTGTTTAGAGCATGCATAGACTTCTCTAGCCAGTACATCCTAGTTTTTCTTTTATCTTCTTCATGGTGGTGACACCCCATCTTCAACCTACCCTTAGCAACCTCCTTAATTGGGGATGTGATATACTTAACCAAGCTCTTGTCTCACGATGGGTCACCTTCCATGGTATAATAAACATGGGATGGGGTAAGGATATCTTGCTCATAGAAACAAGGTGGAACACTTTTTCCTTCCTCTTTCTAGTAGGTTTTGTTTTGTTTCTGTGGACTATGATTTCACTCTTTTTTTTTCTTGGGGGGGGGGGGGGGGGGGGGGGAAGGGGGGGTGGGGTGGTGTGGGGTGGGGGAATGGACAAGGGGGGAAGTCCAAAATATCTCCATTTTTAGCCTCTTGGTGGATCTTCTAGCAACTTTATTACTCTACCCACTACTAGTATCTGAGTAAATAAAGATAATATACTTTTGGGTAGCAGGGGAATTTTTTATAGTTATCTTCAAGGCTGACCTAGGGCTTAGGTTAATGGAAGTTTGGGTTAGTGGAAGCTTGGGCACTCACAGTGGGCAAGGGAATAACAAAAAGAGGTGGGCTGAGGGAAAGTTAGAATTTGTAAATTTTGAACATGAAGGCTTGGTGCAAGATATAAAAGGGTTTCCCCTCTTCTCTCTTTTTTTAGACATTAAAAACACTATCCTCCATCAAATGCAAAATAAGGTGCAGAAAAGAGATTATGTCCTAGCTTCTAAAGTGATTTAAGATGAGGATGTGGTAATAATACAACACTTGAAATTGGTTTTCAAGTGTGATGTAGCACATGATGGAGTACCACACAATATCCCATGTCTTTAGAAGGTCCTTTCTTGAGAAACCACAATGCATGTATGCAAGTTCCCCCCAAAGATGAAAAAAAAATTGTAAACTCATTTCATATGAAACTCTTGGCTGCTTATGCTGGCTCTTTCCTTCGAAAGACAACCAACCCACCTTAGTAATGAGTTGCTTAGTCATTTCATAGGAAACCCCATTAATGGTCACCTTTCTATTAGCTTAGCAATTTATAAATTGTAGGGATAGATGCTCTTCATACCCTTCAATAGACTCTATGCAAGGTAAAAGCCTTTCTTCCTACAAATAGACCCATGTTGCCTCACATCTTTGATACAGACTCTAATTTCATCTGGCTGAATATGGTTCAAGATATATTTCTGTAGTTAAAAAAATATTGTAATCTATTTGTTGAATCCAAATTTCATCATATAGCAACTCCTAACTCTTTTAAAGCTAGTTTTTAAAATCCAAACATTGTTGAGCCATTGGTAGAGCTGTCCAGGTGTTTTAGAGCTTACCAATTTCCAAAAATACACAAAAACATGAAAAAATTGTTATCCAATCATGAGAAAAGGCTTGAGATCCATTTGAGAACTATAAACCCTCATTTACTATTGAAAACCATTTTCAAATTTCCTAGAAACAAAAGAACATGAGCTAGTATTCTTCAGTTGATGCCAAGTATAATACAGAAGCCATGCTACAATGTATGTCGAGCTAGAAAATTCAATAGGTGTTGAGTGAACTTTAGGTTCTGAGTATTTTTTAGGTGCTAATCAAAGTTCAAGTGCCAAACAAAATATAGATGTCGAGTGAAACAGAATTTCTATAGGAGCTGATTGAACTAATTTTAATATATGTGTCGAGCATCAACAACTAATATGTGCCAAGTAACATAGAATCAGAATATGAGATTTTACCTTCGCAAAATTAGATGAAAACCATTTTTGGAGTTGACATAGGATGAATCTCAAAGGATCTTGAAGATAAGATCAAATCTTTTGCATTATCTATGTAATCAACATACAACCAATGAGAAAAATGGAGAAGGCATGCAACCAATAGGAAAAGTGCAAGAAATGAGTGGGAAATGAAGATTTAATATTAATCATAGATTCATACCTAACCCTAAGTCTTCAAAATATTTAAAAGGAGAACAAAGCCTCATTATGCAAGAGAGAGGATATGCAAGAAAGAAGTGTATGGGTGAACTATAGAAAAGTGCAGAAGAGTGTAAAGACTTAGTGAAAAATAGAGAAGTATTGTAAAATCTAGTTGATGAAGAATAGAGTATTCAAACATCAAAGAGTGACATATCACATAAAGCAACGATTAGAGTTGATAGAGCAAAACAAGGATTTGGAATCAACAATTGAAGATTGCAAAGCTATCAGGTCAAAGAATTTCCAATACTCTCTAGCAATTGTATTAGATATGGAAATCCTATGGACCTAGGTTGGCCTATCAGCCATAAATCCTTTAATAGGGTGGCATTCCAAGTGAATGTACAAAAGTCCTTTAACCAGGCCTACTTTTAGCAGGGTAGTGAAATCCTTTAACCAAGTCACTTTTTATACGGTGTAAAGTCTTTAATAGGATAGGCCTTTCATAGGGCAGACCATTGGAAGTGGTCAAACATTGTAACCTTAAACATTTACACATTGTTGCAGTGATATTTTATGGGTGTCATCCCCACCCTAGTTTTACCTTCTCATTTTGGAGGGTTTCTAGGTTACCAAATTTGTGTGTTATCTATTTTTATGCATGTCTTTACTTTCATATTTATTTGATGAATTAGATGCATATAAATATTTTTAGTTAAAAGGATTTGAAAAGTTTAAAGTTAGTTACTTTTGATTCACCCCTTGCTCCCTCTCAGAAGTAAATCTTCCCATTTTTTATTCCAACAACTAGTATTAGAGCCTAGTTCTCACAAGGAGGAGCCTTACAGCTTAGAGAAAATATCTAGAAATGGAAGTCTACAAACTTGGAAAGATCATATAGAATCAAACAATTGACATACAACTTGCTTTACATGCTTTGGAAGAAGCTAGAGGAGAACTAAAAAAATCCTTAAAAAGAAGAAGAGTGATTGCCATAGCTGAGAATGACACCTCAAATCTATTTTCAAATGGAGATTCCAAAGAATTTGATGTAGCAATAGCAGACCTGATGGAGAAAAATAGAGCTCAAGTAGAAGAAATCAGAACACTCAAGCTTGAACAAGAATCACAAGCCATGATGTTTTGTGAGGTAATTGAATAGAAGAAAAGAGCCATTGAAGACAAGGCTATGCTAGAAGAGGACAAGAGAAACTTTGCCAATAGATTAGAAGAAAAGTCAATTCAGCTAGCAAGAATTTCAAACATGTAGATAGACACCCCAAGTCATATGACGAATGCACATCATGAACTAAATGTCAAGGACATTGAGATCTCTACACTAGAGATACAAAATGAACAACTAAAAACTAACCTAAAGAGAGAAAAGGAGATTGCAGAGAGCTTCAAAAAACCTAATGAGGCCATCAAGTACTTTAAGCAGCTATTGAAATGATCAAGGGCAAGAAATGATACTTCAAGACTAGGTTACATTAGCACTGAACAAGGAGAATCATCTAAGATTGTAGAAGAAAGAAGTAAAAAGCTTAAGAACACTAAACCTACTTGTCATTTTTGTAGTAAAAAGGTTCCCATTAGCATAACAAACCTAAGAATGTAAATCATTTTCAAAAGTGCAAAAAGTAAGGACATCAAGCACATAACTACAGGACTAGGAGTATTGGAACACCAAAATTTGAAGGTCACTACTATAATTGCAAGAAGTATGGACATGGAGCTTTTGAGTGTAGACCAAAGCCTATGTGGACATCAAATCAAGTAGAAATAGAAGGTAACCATGGACATCACTACAATTGGGACTACAACACTAGGTATAGTTGTCATTATTGTTAGGAATATGGACACATTCCTAAAAATTGCATAAGGACACATTTAAGAGGGAACTACAACATATTGTTGAGCCAAACCACATATTTTAGTTGCTTGAAGAATGATCATATTAGCAAAAATTTCCCAACAAGGTCAAAGGCATCCAACTCAAAGAATGACAAAGGTAAAGAGAAGGTAGATGTTAGGTATATGTTGAACACATCAAAGGAGAAATGAACAAGACATGGAAGAAGAAAGATGAGAGTAGCACATCAAATGAAGGGATCACTTTACCTATCAAGTCAAGTGGTCACACCTCATCAAACTAAGCAAGAGAAGGCATAAGGGACTGAATTACAAAGTTTTATCATATGTCAGTTCGTAGACGAGAAAATACTAAAAATAATAGATCAGCATGAACAAATATGCAAAGTTAAAAGTTCAAGATTTCACAAGAGTTTCCAAGTTTCCCTTAGATGCCGAGTAAAAATATAGTACAAGCCAAGCTGATTGTCAAGACTATAGGAGCTGAATGATTAGTAGGAGCCAAGTTGGTAGAGGAAGATGAGTGAAGAAGAAATCTTAGTTGAAGCCAAGTAAGTAATACTCTAGTGGAAGTTGAGTAATATAGAATCCTTCAGAAGCTAAGTGGATAGTTATAAATGCACTAAGCATTAAATATGATGAAAATAGGGTATATTATCATATTTTCAATCATTTATCCTCATTGTGAAGAAAGAGCATAGACGAGAAAGAGTGCAAAGTGAATTCAAAGTAGAGAATTTAGCGAATAAGAATATTTCAACAACATTCTAGCACAATTTCATTGATTTCAAGGTATTTACAATTGTGCCAAGCTACATAGTTTCGTGTTTTCTTCATGTTAAAACTCTAGATTGTATAAAATGGCTTCTAGCTCTAGAAAAAGTCAAGAGAATGAATCATTTGAAGTCCAACTAGTGTCCAAAGAGGTCAGACAACCTGATTTCTGCCCAATACCTGAAGTTGCATATAATAATGACGCAACTAGAGCCCTATCCATCATACCCCCTAAGGTTTTAATGGTTCAAGATGTAAGGAGATGTTATAATTGCAAGATTGGAGCCATAGGTGACATGGAAATGAGGGAGGCCTATGAAAAATTGTGTGATAATTTCAGGTTAAAGGAAGAATTTTAGATTGTTGAGAGGAAGGGTTTAACATGAGCCCTAGAATTCCCCACCACTTTCAAGACTAAATGGATTAGACTAGTGTTCAGAAGAATGCATGATGGTAGCTTATGGTTGGAGGATGGCCCTATAAAAATCACCAAGAGAATTGTACATAGAGTGATAGGGTACCCAACACTAGATTGGTGAAAGACCCTTAGGAGTGATTCTAAGGAGGCAATTGAGAAAAAAATAGGTGCAAAGTGGAATAAGAGAGGGATGACAATTGACACTATCCAATACCCTCTAGTTGACTTTGTTGTTAGGGTCATTACACAAAAATTCTACCAATCCAATAGACTCAATAGTGTGCCTTGTATTGCAGTAGATGTAGGATATAAATTGATGAAGAAGGATCATACATAAGATCTTGTAGAACTGCAACTGCAATAGATCAATGAAAATCTAGCAGCAATCAAAAGAACCAAGGAAGCCCAATGAAAATTTGGTGCCATTTTGATTTGCATTTTCTTTTATGTTTAGAATGAATTTCCTTCTTTTGGTAAAGTTGAATGGAAAACTGATAGGTCTACTATAGCTCAAGTCAATGAATACATAGAGAAAATGGGAGCTAATTTTGAGACCTTGATGACTAGTTATTTTTAAGACTTTAATAAGTCAATGAAACAAAGGCTAAGAATCCCAGTTTTTCTAGTAGAGAAACATGTAAATGATGTATGTTTTCTTTAGATATAGACTATACATACATACAAGATGCCATACCAAGAGTGAGGTGGCTAAGATCTCTTAGGTATGAAATAAAAATAGATGAAGCATTAGTAGCAATAATTGCATTATTAGCAAAGGAAGCTGACAAGGATGCACCACATTTTGGAGCTTATGACATGGTGAGATCAAAAGTGGTTATGAAATTGAAGTCTTCCTCCACTCTAAAAAAGAAGGACAAGCTTGTTAAGAAGCTAAAAGATAAATTTGGGGAAGGTACTGCAGAAGAAGCTAAAGAAGAAGGTGAAGATGTTGAGGGTGATGAAGAAGAACAAGATCAGAGGCCACTTTCCTTAACCCAAAGTAAGGGAGAAGATGTAGTTAAGGAGGAAAGTGTCGAGAAGGAAGCACCAAAGGCTTAGCCAAAGAAAAGAAAAGCTCAAAAACAACTAACTGCATAGCCCAAGGGAATGAAGAAGGCTACAAAGCCAATCCCAGCTAAGCCAACTACAAGGGCTAACAACAAAGCTACAACTCAAGGGGCAAACGAGAAAGAAAAATAGAAGGCAATAGAACAAGGAGGACCTATAGAGTAGAAGAAGAGAATAAAGTATGTTTCACCTCTTAAATCAGACCAAGAAAGAATAGAGTCTAATGAAGACCACTTCAGATTGGCAAGCCATTTTGCCAAATCTAAATTGGAAGGTATTTGCAATAATATTAGAGATAATGCTGACTTATCTAGTCTAAACACCATAGATTTAAATAAGTTGTCAAAGGAACAAAAAAACATAGTGGAAGATTCCATCTACACTATGATGGCTAAGTTCAAGACCACCCCACTTGAACTAGATAACTCAATGCCTAAGGAGATAAGCTCATTAGTTGAGAATAAATGGTATTACTATCTCAAAATGGAAAAGGAAATAAGAGAATCTAAATTAGCTCATGTAATGCTAGACCTTACAAAAGGTCAAATAAAAAAGGCTAGCAAGAAACATGGAAGGAAATTTGCACCCAAATATAGAGCCTTCAAAATTTTACAGAACCAAATAAAAGATGTTGTCCAAAAGTTCACACAAATGTGGAAATTAATATATGGATTGACAATTGTGAAAAAAGGGTGGGATGACCCATTTGAAGGTATAAATGATGAAGAAGAAGGAGAAAAAGAGAAAGATGAAGAAGGAGAAAAAGAAAAAGATGAGGAAGAGGAAAAAGAGACAAAAGAGGAGACAGTGGAGAAGATACATGGTGAGAAGGCAACAACCGAAGAGCAATAGATTGAATAGAGTGTCCATGACACCCAAATACCACCACCAAGTCCTCCACATACAACACCTATAGAAACAATAATTGTAAAGGATGTTTTTGACACCTCAAGTCAGAACATCAATCCTTTAACTATAGAGGATCCCAAAATATCCTTCGCCAAACTACATTGGAAGGCACAACTTTCTACAAATCAAATTTTGGTGAGTGTTATGAGCTATAGAAATATGCAGTAGAGATAAAAAGGGAGAAGGAAAGTGCATAAGAACAATCTACACAATCTCCCATAGCTATAGCAAATGAACCCAAAATTCAAGAAGAAAAAGACAAAATTGCGAAGGTTGATAGTATAGTTACAATAGCAACAAAAATCAAGGAGCAAACAAAGGAACAAATAGGGCAAGATGTTCCTACTACACAAAGTCAAAGTGCACCTCTTCAATTTATCATTATTGACCAAGGCAATAAAGAAAAGGAGAAAGAAGAAGAGAAAACCCCTAAGGAGTAGGAGGCAAGACAAACATTGGTGAACTTGCCTACCTTGAGGACTCCTAATAAGAAGCTGAGCACTGATGTAGTACCATTGTAGATTTCAGCACCAAGCTTGAGCTCTACCAAGGTTGCAAGGGTACTTCACTATGGAGACCCTACACTTGATGAAGAAATAGTCATACCAAGTTATGAATCAAGAACCATGAACCTACAACAGATAAATGAAGTGCAAGAGGCACTAGAGAGGAGGAAGAGATAAGAAATACTCAAAAATGAGTTTAGGTAGAAGAAAGAACTTGTGGAAATCAAGGACATATTTCTTGATGCATTCAACTTGCAAGCACTTGATGAAACCCAACTTATCATGGAGCAATTGTCCAACATTGTGGACTAGGTACAGAATGAGGACCTAGAAATGAATGTTAAACTATTTGAATGGTTAGAAAACAAGTTTTAGATGAAATTAAATGAGAAAATATCAAGTCAAATAGCACATTCACAAGTTGAATTGGTGAAGAAGATTGAAAAAGTGAAGAAAGTACTTGAGAATGTATTCTTAGTGGACAAAAACTTGTGTGATTCATCATATTTCACATAGGAAACTAGCCAAAGGATACTGAGATTGGAAAAAAATCTCAATATTTCTAGCACTCAACTATCTAAAGATCTAGCTCAAAGTGAGAAGCATTTTGTAGCTACGCTTCACACACAAAAATAGTTAGCTATATTAATAGTAGAATAGGCCAATATTAAGGCCAAATTGATGGGAATTCAATCTTCCATTACCCCGCATCTGGAAGTACTCCATAAGGAATAGGCCTATTTAGAAAATTTTCTAAAGAAGGATCCTAATCTTTCTACTCTAGAAGGCCTTGTACATCTTGTAGCAAAGACAACCATCCAACACAAGTCATTGGAGATTGCTTTAGATAATTAGGATACTTCTCTCAAGATGATTATGGAGGTAAATAAAACATTTTTGGCAAAGTATTCTATCTATCCTTAGGACTCATTGACATAAGTGTCAAAAAGGGGGAGAATATATTCATGGGGGATATAATTCATTATTGTATCTAATAAGAATGGTGAGATATGATGTTTTGGGGGAGATGTGAATAAGAATGGTTACATAATACATTATTTGATGGAAGTAATAAACAATATCCAAATGAGGAGATATCCAAAATTCACATTTTTAGGAACTAATAAATCCAAAAGGATGCAAAACTACAAGAGGATGTGAAAGGGAACAGATACAGAGTAGTAGAAACAAGGTACAAACAAATACATAGTTTAGATAAGGCAAAAAGTATCAGATATGTCAGCATGAGACACATTTATCAAAAGAATTTTGGTTACAGGAGTGGAAATAGCACATCAACTGAGGGGGAGTTACATGATTTTGAGGCATACAAAATTTTGAAAAAGTTTTTTGAAGTCTTGTACATATGCAAAACAAAATATGTAGTATACTCATAAAGATCATATTTACAATGTCTAGTTAAGTGTTTTTGCCACTTATGTCAAAGGGGGAGATTGATGGTCTAAGATTGGTTCTGACAATTGAGTGTCAACACACTTAACCAATTCTTCAGTTCATGCTGAGTATAATACAAAAGCCAAGCTACAATGTATGCCAAGCCAGAAAATTCAATAGATGCCGAGTGAAATTTAGGTGCCGAGCATTCTTTAGGTGTTGAGCAAAGTTCAAGTACCAAGCAAAGTATAGATGCTGAGTTATTATAGATGTTGAGTGAAATAGAATTGCTATACGAGTCAAGTGAGCCAATTTTAATATATGTGTCGAGCATCAGCAACTTGTATGTGCCAAGTAACATAGAATTAGCATATGAGTTTGTGCCATCACAAACTCAGATGTAAACTATTTTTGGAGTCGACATAGGATGAATCTTGAAGGATCTTGAAGATAAGATCGAATCTTTTGTATTATCTATGTAATGAACATGTAGCCAATGAGAAAAATGGAGAAGGCATGCAATCAATAGGAAAAGTGCAAGAAATGAGTAGGAAATGAAGATTTAATATTGATCATAGATTCATACCTAACTGTAAAACTTTAAAATATTTAAAAGGAGAACAAAGCCTCATTATGCAAGAGAGAGGATATGCAGGAAATAAGTGTATGGGTGAATTATAAGAAAGTGTAGAAGAGTGTAAAGAATTAGTGAAAAATAGAGCAACATTCCAAAATCCAGTTGATGAAGAACAAAGTATCAGAACTTCAAAGAGTGACACATTAGATCAAGCAAGGATCAGAGCTAATAGAGCAAAACAAGGATCTGGAATTATCAATTGAAGATTACAAAGCTATTAGGTCAAAGAATTTCTAATACTCTCTAGCAATTGTATTAGATATGAAAATCCTATGGATTTAGGTTGGCCTAATAGCCATTTGTAAATCATTTAATAGGGTGGCATTCCAAGTGGATGTACAAAACTCCTTTAACCAAGCCTACTTTTAGTAGGGTAGTGAAATCCTTTAACTAGGTCACTTTTTATAGGGTGTAAAGTCTTTATTAGGACAGGCCTTTCATAGGGAAAACCATTGGAAGTGGTCAAACATTGTAACCTTGAATAGTTACACATTACTGCAGCGATATTTTGTGGGTGTCATCCCTAGCCCAGTTTTACCTTCTTATTTTGGAGGGTTTCTAGGTTACCAAATTTGTGTGTTATCTATTTTCATGCATGTATTTACTTTCATGTTTATTAGATGAATTAGATGCATGTAAATGGTTTTAGTTAAAATTATTTGAAAATGTTAAAGTCAGTTACTTCTTATTCACCCCCCACCCCCTCTTAGAATTAAATCTTCCCACTTGTTAATTCCAACACTCGTTACTTCATTTAGGGATAATTTTACAATTTTGGGTACATCCTTTGTAAACTAGTTTATTGGAGCTAGTTGCAAACAATGAATTTTTTTAATGAATACATCAAACTAGCTCCAATCATTGAAAAAATGAAACTAGAAACCTTTGACATGCATTTTACGTCTACAATCAATTAGAAAATAATTAAAAGGTATATCAAAGCTTCTCAGATCTTTATGAAATATTTTTCAAGATACTAAGAAAATGTCATATACTAAGAAATATACTACCAAATGGTTTGCAATTATTTTTCAAGATATTAATCTACATAATTGATTTTTTACTATTAATAAAAATTGAATTGTTAAAGTATACAAACCCTAATCTAACATATAACAAACTCCATTATAAGAATCTATAATTTATCTTGAGGATATATAATATGCTACAATAGATAAATTGACATAAATGTACTAAAATTTAAATAAATTTGGGTTTTTAAAAATGTATGCATGGAGATTTATGGATATGTAGTTATTCAAGACTTGTATCTACAAGTTGAATATGTTTACATTTGACCAGATAATGAAAAATTACTTCACAAGTTTGATAAGGGACACTAAAATTTCAAAAAGAATAGTGTTCCCAAAAGTCATTCATATTTATTTCATTGTATATATTTATCTTAGACCTATATCTTAATTTGAATGATTGGAAACTTAGCATCTATATCTACATTATTTAATCAATTAGTTCAATTTTGCATACACATTATCACACATAAAACAAATTTTATTTCCTTAGATTGCGTTGTTTTGTACAATATGAATTGGCTATTGGCATACATTTGTTCATTCAGATCATGCTAAAATAACTTGGATAAAATAGGGAATTGTATTTTGAAATTCCCTTTAGGCCACACATATCTATTTGATGACAAAGAGTGGAGGTCTACATCTTAGTAAAGAATCTCTATTTTTTTCCTTAATACTCTAAACATTTTTGTTTGTGAAAATACTATGTAGATAAAGTTGCAGTCTCATAACAACTTATAACTATAAAATAAAGATGTTTTGTCATCTAATAAGATCATATTCTTAACTTTCAATTAAGAAAAAAAAATCAAGGTTTTAGATAAATATTTTAAGAAGAAAATCATTGATAAATAATTTTTTCATAGCCATCAATTCAAAACATTATTTCTCTCTTAAATTTTAGTCTTGTAAACTTATTGATTGATTTTGTTCATGTGGATTTTTCCAATAGACATGATAACTATGTTTCCTTTATAGGATTTTCCATCCAAAAAAATTTCCCTTAAAATTTAATGATTCATGTAATATTGATCAAGATCTATCTTTATTATGTTACACTTTACTAATTTCATAGCTAGGATATTATTGAGCAAGTGCATATACATGCTTAGTCTTTATGCTAATCGCTTCCATGTATCCTATTCATCTTGTTTTCTTTTGCATAAAAATTACTTCTATGATGTATTCATTTGATTATCCATAATCATTTGATCAATATTAAAACATTCATTTAATCATATCATTTTATATGTCTTGTTCTATCAATTGAGAGTCTAGATCTTCGAATTTTCATTCTTTGCCTTCGAAAACTTTTACATGGTATTAGATCCTAATGAAAAATCTTACATAGTATTAGAGCCATAGGAGTGTTTATTGCATAGCTATTTACAAGAATTATTTTTTGAAAGTCAAGTTTAGAGCTTGCTACTGCAAATCAGGTATCAACATCACATATTAATATATCCAAAAATCCAAAAATATCTCTTATTTCATCCAAAGTGAACATTTAAGAAAAAATATAAATTCATTTGAAGTTTGAAGGTGTAGTGGAAATTATTTTGAAAAAGTAATTATAGTGGTGATTTTCAAACAATGATATCTCACTCATTTGGATTCCTTTTTTGGAGAAACTTTTTTGTTTTGTAGTAGAATTTTGTGATCTACATATTGGTGAAGGTTTTTTTTTAAATCTCTATTCTTCAATTTTTTGGAAAATTGCAAATCCTAATTTTTATAACTTCGAAGGCTTTGTTCAGGCTCATACAAACAAATTTTTAGGTGCTCAATTATTTGAAAGTTCATAATTCTTTGTCTACTATCTAAATTTGGTAACAATTTCAAGCCATATTAAGTAAACATAGTAATTTCAGTATTTGGTTATTCTTGACCAATATAGGCACTTGTATTTATTTAGATACTTGAGTGATCTTATGTCTTATACTATTAAGTCTTCTATAGCTTCATATTTTCAGTTGTAATAATCAAAATCAGAAGTCTACTTTGTTTTATTTTAACAAGTGGTAATTATACAGGGACTAAGTGTAAAGTTCAAAAATCATCAATTTTATCGAGTGTTTGTTCCTTTTTTTTTCCTTTTATTGAGGGATGAAATAATTTCTTGATCTCATTTTTGTATGCACATCATGGGTAAAGTCATGGAATGGACAGTCTATTTCGTCATTATATGTTTTACTAGGGATAATTATGCATCATGGGAAAATAGAATCATTACATATTATTGATGTATAAAACTCTTTCCCAATCTTTATGGACTTATTCCTAAGCCCACTTCAATGTTCATAAAGTTAGCTTGGTATGATAGAAATATGCATATTAGGGGATTGATTTCTTATAGCCTAGGTTAATCTTTATACTCTAAAGTTTATAGCAAGCTAGAAAGTATTAAGTTTATATATATACATTATTTTATTATTTGGGAACACTTCAGAGATGCTCATTTTTGTCCATTATTAGGAGATCTAGCTACATCTATCTTCTTCCATTTGATGATGAAGATAACTTTCCCTATGATGAGCATACATTATGGAAGGTTCAAAATTTTTACTATATTAAGAGTTTGATGATCCAATGACTCTAGTACCAACTTATCCTACTGCAATCACATCTATTGTTGTTCTTGATGATAGTTGCATTTGCATAGCCACAGATTCAAATTCTTCATTGGTAGAAGGAAATTCCCTTTCTTCAAGTGACAGTTCCTTTGGATGACATCTTGACAGACATTGTAGGTTTGTTAATAAAGTCCTACATTGAGGATTAGGGAGACATCCTTTATCATACACCTCTTCTATTTTTTGAGAGTGATCCTTTAGTTGTTATGAAGGAAAACTACATCCTTCATGATTCACCACTTACTCTTTCTTTCAATTTTGGTAATCAGTTGTAGGAGGTCTCTTTCACTTTGAATAAGATAGATGATTCTTTGGAGATTGAAGTTCATGAGTCTCACACTTCACTTGAAATTTCATATTGCGTGGTTGATCATAATCATGTGTTGGGGATTCTTTGTCCATTTCCTAAGACATCATACCTTTTGAGGGTTCTTAATAGTAATTGTGCAATATTATTTGATATACTTATGACACTAATTCTTCCTAAAGGGAGAAACATCATCCATTTTTCTTGGTGTAGACTCTACTTTTATCTAGGAGCATCTTTCATGGGTATACATTCTATATTAAGAAGGTCCTTATTTACTTCTCTTCTCACTTCTTTTTTTAAGGAGATATATTGGTCTATAGAGTTTGGATTAGGTTCTCACATGGACTAGTTACCATTGGTTCCCTACTTGTACCCTTCTTCATCAATCAAGGACATGGTAACACATCTTCATACTTTAGAGAACTGCTACTTCATGTGAATTCCCCTTATATTTCCCTATCCACAAGGGGATGTATTCCTTCACTTCTACTTGGTGTATCTTCTTCACAAAGGGAGAAATGTTTTTTTGTAGAAATTGGACCATCTTTTTTCTTCAAGCACACTCCATACTTGTTGGACATCATTATCGATGGGGAAAATTCATTTCTCCTTATTTTCTTTCTATGTAGGGATATTATTTTGCATATGCATGATGTATTTCATAATAGGGGGATCTTTATTATTCCATCAGTGCATGTATCTTATTTTTCCTTTTCATCTCTCTTTTCGGGAGAGGGTTTTTTCCATATGACATTCCCTCTTTCTATACTTTATGAGACATTCCATTTCATATACTTTTCACTTGAATATTATACATAGATACCTAACATGGCCTTGTAGCTCACCACAACCCATCATGCATTGTAATTTAACCCTTTTCAGCTTAAGTGCATTACACTAAGTTGCATTACTATTTATGCTTTAGTTAAGTTTACTTATTGTAATACATTTTGATATTAGTCATCATGTAGACACCAAGGATTGTTTATACTGATATGAGTTGTCATATAGACAACACAATAGTTTGCATTGTATTTTACCACATGTTCTCTCACACCTTTGTGTGATACACCTTTATGTTCTTATCCTCTCACTAGTGCACATACTTTCATGCATAATGGAGGATAATCCACCTTTAGTGGATATGTTCTTAGTTACTATTCTTATCTATTACATGGCTCCTATTCATATAGATTTCCCTTATATAAAAAGAACTTCTATGATATATTCATTTGATTATCCATTATCATTTGATCAATATTGAACAATTCATTTGACATATCATTTTGTCTCTCTTGTTCTATCAATTCAGCATCTATATCTCTAAATTTTCATTCTTTGCCTTGGGAAATATTTTACATGGTATTAGAGCCCGAGGAAGATTCTTATAGAGCCATCATGAAGGAACATATTAAGGTTTTAAGTACTAAATTATATAATATACATTACTTTTGGAGGTGAAAAAGCATAAAAAGTTTAGGATTTTTTTACTACCTTATGAATAGTATAAAAGACATTAAAAAATTAGTGTGTGTTAATAGTTTTTGTGATAATTGTTAGTGTGGTAAAGGGACAATGTGTTAGATGCAACAAAGAGAAGAGTATTAGCTACAAATTAATTAGATTTATTATGTATTGATTTAAAAATTCATATCATCTATCAGTTATTTTTTTGTGTAAGTTGATTGTATAAATCCTATAATAGAGTCCATCCAAATAGTGTGCAAGATCCTTGTAAGTCTAAAGATCAAATACTATAGCAAGGTGACTTTTAGAATGAGCTTTAAACCTTTCAAATTGTTCATACCCTAATAGATATTCATTGTAAGATCCTAACAAGGCTTAATACTTACAAATAGGTGGATATAATGCTCATAACATGCCACTTAATTTATCTCTACTAATTCCCACCCTAGTTTTCCCCTAGAAGCAAGGGTTGAAAATACTTGTCATAAGGTGTTACATGGGTGAATGTTTGATTTAATTTTCTAATACATTGTTATTTTTTATAGCTTTGATTCCCAAGCTGCCCCCCCTCCCACTATCTCCAAGAATTAAACTTACCACCTTTGAGAGTTGAAAATTAGTTTTATCCCCTCATCATTACCTTCCATACTAGTGTTCATTCTATAATATATATTTTATTTTTTCATTTTATCAAAAATACAGATGATATTTCTATGGGGGAGAATATTAGTATTGTTGAGGACATGATTAAGCAGTTATGCATTGCATTCATGTGATATTGCTAGTAATTTATGCCAGGATACTTGTTACTATATGAAGATTGATATATTTCTAGAGGAATAATTGTTTAGCATAGTTTGAGGACTAAAGATCATCCTATTTGCATCTTCCATTACATAAATTGGTATTTTTAGATGGTACAACTATGAGTGCATACATAAAGATGAAGATTGGTTCTAGTTATGAAAAGTTTACTAAAGGAAAAATTCAAACATTATTTCTAGAAAGAAGGTATTGTTGTTTAGGATTTATCTCCTTATAGGGATGGAAATGGACTAAAGAGACTAAGAGTGAGATTGAAGACATGAAAAATATGCCTTGGATAAGGGGGCATAGTCATAACATCATTGTATAAAAATAAATGAAGACTATAAGCCAACAATTTCTTGCTGATCATGAAAAGTTTAAAATGATAAAGTGACATGTATTGTAATATTGTAATATTGTCCTATATTATAATTATAAATTAAGAAATCCTCAAAGATGACATAACACTTATTCTTTAGGACTTGGTATAAAGGAAAAGTTATTTCCTTGAGGTAGAGAGTAGTGGTTTTGATTAATGAGATCATTATGTGAATATCTTTTGACTAGATAAGAGATTGATGCATGATGAGCTTCAAAAGAAATATACTAGAAAATTAGTTATTGTTTAGTTATTTTAGAAATCATGCATATTCTTATCTAGAATATTATCTAGTGACGACAATTCTTGAGGCTATTTGGACTGGTTCAGTTGTCTTCCATTCAACTTCTAATAGGGCAGCCACAACTCCCAGAAGGGTTGGAATCTCCTAATAGGGACTTGTATATACTAGTTTTATCCCATTGATTCCTAACATGGTTTATCATTTCATAGGGAGCTTATATGTTTGTGCATTATCTTGTGGTCATCATTCCCACTAACACTTTCCCTAGCCAACATATCTAGTGTTATTTTACATGGTTATGTTTCTATGGTTGTTGCATCCACTATTTACATACTTTAGAATTATTAAAGATTTTGAGAGTTTCTTTGGATGCATAATTGATTCACCGCCCACCCCTTATGAGTTATCTTGGTTGACTTTACTATGCAATAATATGATGGTTCATTTTAAAACTAAGCATTAAAAATTTTATTTGTCCCTGAAAATCAATTCAATTCCTACATATGGATTTGATAATATTAAAAATAAATCATAAGGTATAACTACATAACCTATTAAAATAATCAACTTAATTCTATCCACACTTAACCATTTCATACCCTACACTTAAATACAATCACCTGTTAGTGAGAACTAATATTTATACTATTCAAGTAGTCACTTCTATACATCATAAATAAATATATAGTTTATTATTAGAAATAAGATGTATACATTAGAAGTTAGTATGAAAATAAAAATTTAATCCCAATTTTTTTAATTTTTCTCCTTCAATTCCTACTCCTATAAGTACACATAAAATGTATCCTACTCAAGAGATCCCTTCACCAAAATAGATACATTTAGAGAATAATAGGGGATCATGAGATTAGACAAATGGAATGGAGACTTGTGTGAGAGGTATCATATTGATGCATCTTCTCACTTGCGATGGCTCTTTGCATGAAAGGATCTTTTTGGTAAAATTTCTTCCTTTTATTTATATTTTCTATTTGTTGGTCATTAATTTTGAACAATGAATGCAATGAGATTTTTTTTTTGAGATAGGTTAAAGATTTAAAAGTGACCTCAATATGGATTATTTTCCAATAACATTTAGAGTCTTTGATCAACAACTATATATTTTTGTAGTCATTACAAAATTATAGAGCTCTATAACACACCTCTTAATGGTTGGTCTTTGACAATTAAAATCTTGATGTTTTGATAGTTTTGGACAGGAGAGCTAAAGCTACAAATTGAGGTTAAATTTTTTTAAGAATAGAGAAAACAAAATAAGATGTTCTTTTTATAATATGTTTTTTTATAACATAAGCAAAATTATTTCTTTACAAGGCTTAGAAAGTTTTGTATTTTGTATTATTTTTAGAGTTGTGAGATACTACTCGATTATAGAAGAATAATATAACAAATTCAATGACTTAGTTTACTTTATTTATATTTATATACAATCTCCCCTTTTTTCACTAAGTTGATTAAGCTTAAATCTAAATAGATAAGAAGTAGTACTTCTTATCTCAAAGATTAGATAGTATAATAGTAAGTGCATAGACATAATAAGGAAAATAATTAAATATAAATTATCCTAACTTGAATAGGCGATTTAATGAAAGGGAAAGAGAGTATTGTTGGCATAACTATTGAAGAAATGTCATGAGAATACTATTGTCTTTTATTGATGATGATTTTATGAAGATTGGAACAAGATTTGATAATAAATAAATGTATTATATGGCTTTCATTGAGGTCAAATATTTAACTAAGTATTTTAGCATGGTACTACACATTTATTGGAGAAAATGATGAGTTTGAGAGTGAATGAATTGCTTCTATCCTATAGACACTTTTATGTATGTGTCATAACATAATGATTATGATACCAACTATTTATGTGAAGAATTGAGTAAGTTATATGTGATTGAATCAAACTAGCTAATTCCTAAAGCACTCAACAACAAGCAATCAAATGATTTGAATTTCATTTCTCAATTGTGTTGAATTGGTTGGTTTGATAATAGCATATGGTTGTTTATGATGTTAAGATGATGAGGTTAAGGTAGCACCCTAAAATGATAAGAGATATAGTTATTTTTGTGGTGAATAAGTGATACTAGTAGAAAAACCTAAACAAGTCAACTAGATAGGAAAATACGTAAACAAGAGAAAATAGGTGAATCAGATGAAGAAATAGAAATGATGAACATGTGGATAGGTAAAAGGCTAACTACTAATAAATAATATATTATAAAGATTTGATGACTAATCATGAATTTTGAAATGTTAATGGGATCAATGATTATATTTGAAGAGTCAAAAATTATATGACTAATTTGTGGAAGGAAATGATTAAACAATGATCAAGGTACCATGTTTAATGATGGTTCTTTGAGAAATTTTATGAAGATAATAATTAAAAAAATGGTTAGATATGATTTGTGAGGATAGAATTAATTTGGATCATTTGATTTAGGTTTTTTTAAGGAGGTGGAATGAATTTCTACTTAAAGGGAAAACAAAGTAGAGGTTGACAGTTGATTGCATGTGGAATGTGGAGTTGGAGAAATTTGTGATCACAGAGGAAGTGCTAGAATCAAGTGCAATCAAGATAGAGTACATAATATGTTATGTTGTTCAATTATAGTGCATTATTGGATCTAATGCAGTAGAGGTAGTGAAAATTACTAAACATTATCTATATGTTACTCTCTAACAATTGTAATAGTACCATCCCTTGAATGAAGTGGATCCTAACAGGTTCCTATTGTAAAATTCTCTAACTTGGATGCATTCTAAAAAATATTTAAAAGCCTCTAATTATGTTACTCCTTGGAGGGTAAAGACTTTAATAGGTCTTAAAGTAAATATCTTAACATTGCAACATTTAGCAGTGCTTTTGTAATTCTTAACCTAACAAACTTCTAATAAGGTGTATTCTAGAATAGTACATAATTTGAGAGCATTATTCTCACACCATGATTTCCACCTTATTTAGGTTCCATGAGATATATTTGATGCCAAATTTATGTGGATGATTTTCATGTGTTCCCATGTTACTTCCAATGTTACTTGAAGTTGATTTTTACTATTGTACTGATTAAATGCCTAAGAAATTAAAGTGTTTATGAGTTTGATCAATTCTATTCAAAGTAAGATTAATTTTGATTTAGTGATTAATGATTCAACCACCCTTTCAATAATCATTCGTATATTAACAAATATCGCGTGTTAGAAACATTACTTGAATATTTCTACATTACCTTTTTTATTACCCTCTGTTTTTAAAACTGTCATGATTATAGTTTTACTCGTTGATATTTTAACAGTTGATTTTTTTGGTGAAAGCTCACATGTTGGGGTTTATTTTCCAAAAACAACATTTTAGGGAAATGTTGTGCGATCTCCCCAATACTGAAAACCAAAGAAAATGCAATATTATTCTTTCCTGCACATGTAAAGATTCAATTTCTGCACAAACGTTGAAGAAATTGAGAAATAACTCGTTTGGTGTACAATAGAGGAATGTTTAAAGAAATACACCTCACACATTACTGAAACATACTGTTCAAAGTACATAGCTTACTGTAGATGACAAGTTTTCTGAAATCTACAAAACCGATCAGCTGTATATATTATCACAACAGAAGAGAACCCACTCATAGTTTCAGTTTGGGATATTGAAAATGTATTCACACAATATTGACTGGAGAGTAGGAGCAATTGATTAATATCAAATAGTTTGCAATTGTTTGTAAGAACATGCGACGGTAATTCAGGCGCCATTCATAGATCATTCAGGGGTCTGTCGCTATTCATGTCTGCTACAGAGCGAGGGAGAAAACCAAGCACATGTCCTTATATAAGTGGGTAATAGTAATCATGGTGACAATCATTGAAAACCATCAATAGTCTTTTCCAAATTGGGGACAAACTTCAATCAATGAAAGACAACCCCACTTTTAGTGATGCAAAAACGGTAACGTGTTAAGATTACCAAAAAGGAGGAGGGAGCTTTTCCAAACCTAAAATTATTACTCAGAGAACGAATTCCTGAAACACCGAAAAGGAAATCCTAATTTTAAAACCATTTATTCTCTATCCCGGACCTTTCATACAATCTATGATTACAAGCACCACACTAAACAATTACTTACAAACATCCCTCTTTGGCGCCCTCTGTAAAACACTAAAAGCCCCGCCGTCTTCTTCAACAACCCCAGGCAATCTAAAGTAAATTTACGCCGAAAAAATGGTCTATGTCTTGACAACTATGTCCACTTATAAACTTAGATTCACACCGAAAACCTTAACATTTGAAACAGTAGAAGAAAAAGTAGTGACTTTTTTCCTTTGTGGATACTCAACCGGGCAACAGTTTCCCTTCTTTGACGGTGATTTCATGGACGGAGAAAGACTGTGTAAATCAAGAGCAGATGAAGAACTGGGGCATGGGATTAAACCCTTGGTTGTGGGTCTACCAGGCACAGCAGGCGGAGAATCACTATCAGGTATCACCCTAACTAAAATCGGAGTACCGACAGCAGCCGGTTGGTGCAGAACCTGATTAAAAAACCTACGACGGAAACTGATGTAGAGTTGTCTGCATGACCCAGTGCTCCGTCCAAAGCTCACAATATCACCGGACAGCAGCCGGTTGCTCTTGCTGTACCGACTCCACCCTTTGGTGAATACATAGCTCTGGCTGCTGCTCCAGTATGAATACCTAAACCGCCATGTTTTGCCCATGTTGTCCTCACAATTTAAAACAATGCCCTTCTGCAAGGAATGGGGTTCAAGAGGGAGGCATCTCATCGCATGGTACTTGGGCACAACCAACCGGTTTAGCTTCCCCACGTCACTGGGGGTCAGGGC